>VZSC01018610.1:145036-256646 GCA_013398225.1 Steatornis caripensis
AAAAAAACCAAAACACACCACCACCACCCCTCTCCCCCCAACAGCAAAAAAACCTCCCCATATGAATAAATGTGACTCTGGAAGAGTTACGTAATGAAAACCCCAATTACGTTGATAGTCTCCACTAGCGATTTGAACCAGTATTTAACTATTTGATTTACACATATTTTGTGAAAACCTTGCGTGAATACATATGTACGTATGCAAGTTCTTTGCAAAAGCTTAACTAGATCTTATTTTTGCAAAAATTTTATTGGCATTAAAGGATAGCTTATCTAAAAATCTTAGTGTTAAAATGAATGCTAATGAACTATTTAGGGTTTTTGCTATCACCAAGCGATGTTCATTATCAGGATGGTGTATATGAGAGAATCTCTTTGCAAATTTAAATTATGCAGTGACTTGAGTATCGGTAATGAGTGACTTTGTGTTCAAATATTTTCCTTCTTACAGACATTAAAAGATACTGTAATATTGCTTAAAATTAAAATAAGCTTGTTTGGGGTTTTTTCTGTAAGCTTATTTTTACTACTAAACTGAGGAAAACACTTCTCCAAACCTCCTCCTGACTTGCACAGTGAGAGAATATGTAAGTGCAAGATTTGTTGCTTAATTCATGACAGCAGTTTTTTGCTCATGCTCTAAAGCACCATTTGAAACTTCATGGGTATCTGCAGACACTTGGGATTGCTTGAGTGCCTCAGCACTGGGTGGTTGCCTTGCGGCAAATCTGTCCTTGGATCAGTGCAGAGGAACTGTAAAAGCAGAGAATCTGGCTGGCTGGGGAGCCCTCAAAGACTGGGGGACCCTGAAGGGCTGTGGATGTGTTCCTGCCTGCCGTCACTGTGCCTCCCGGCCGCTACGAGAACTCTATCTTCTTACTCTCGGCAGGACTGCTACTGTTCAGACTTGGTGCTATTTCATTAAACTTGTGGCAAATATGACTTGCTTCTCAGAGTCAGCTGCTTTCCACTACCGTTCTTTCATAGCTTGATACCTAGGGCATCGCCTTTCTGCTTCCCTTTCCAGAATATTTAAAGCACACAGGAGTGGAAGGTTTAGTTGTTAATAAAGTAAACTGCTTCACTGAAAAATTACAGTACCCTTCCTCTTATTACACAGACGTTCCACTAGATGTCATCTGGCATCTCCCTGGAGGAGAAGGTACCACTCCTGTGCGCATCAGTTCAGACTGGGCTCAGGAGCGAGGATGTGGGTGCAGACTCTGGGGAAACTCTCTGCAGTTTCATCGTAGTGACCGGTCTCATCTGGCCTGAAAGAGACTCCTTGCCCAGAAAGGTGAGACACTGAGACGAGCAGGTAACTGAGACGGATGTTGAACAGACTGGTTAGCGTGGCTTCTGATGCAGCCTTGTTCCTTTGGATTCCGTATGTTGCCACATGTGGCACGGAACACCTTTAGTGTCGTGGGGTCATGCGCCATGTAGGAATCAGTTCTTGCTTGCTTCATTCAGCAGCTGAGCTGACATACTTTTCAGAAAGAAAATGATGAGAAAAATTGAAAAGCCGAAGAATCAAGTCAGAGAAAATGGCTAGATCGTAGCAGAGCTGATGAATTTGTCAGTTGTTCTGGATTGTTCTTTTTCTAGGGATTAATGACAGCTATTTTAGACAACACATGTTGACCATCTCGATTGCAACAATTTTTTCTTGTCAATGAGGATAATGCTCTCAGATGAGTTCTTGCTCATAGTCTTGTATTTCCTGTTCTGTTGTGCTCGCTTACCTAGTAGCATCTTTGTCTCACACCTTCTCTTTATTTTTTCTCTTGTCCTTATAGTAATTCTTTCCTATTTGTGTTTCTATTTTACTGCTCTTCTGCTCCATGAACCTCTCTCCCACCGACATGTTTCGCACTGGTGAACGTGGAAGCGCTGTCTGTTTCATTGTGTGTTGTACCCATTCTTTCCATCTACCCACCCTCCCTTGCTTGCACGCTGCTGCCCTTTCCCCTGCAGTACACCCAAGCACTGGCATTCATGAATGTAGGAACACTGCTTGCTAGGACTTGGCTGGTACTCACATTCCTGACGCTGTGTCTAGCAAGGGCAGGTAAATAGGAGCCCTGCGAATGCGCCTAGAGATCTAGGGCCAAGCACAGCAAAACCAGTAAAATATTGAGGCCTTTGTTAACCTTGAGGAGAGCACAAAGGTGATACTCTGATCTAGGTGCTGTTCACCCTCATTGCTCTTTGAGTGGCTCTAGCATAGAAATAATGGATCGACACCCTTGCTTTTCATTCAGTACAGCCATTGAGGTTTCCAGAGGACAGTCCTGCTTCTCTACTTGCATCATAGTTGGTGGCTTTGATCACGTTCTGTAGGGAACTTTCTTGGTCTATAATTGAAAATAGCCTCAAGAAAAGTTAGGTTCAGCATGCAGCAAAGGTCTGCTCACAGGGCAACAGAGAACAGCGTCTGCAGGTTCAGCTCCTTGCTGTAGGCCACAACGACCAAGAAACTGCAGCGATACGGATGAAGTGCTTTCTGTTTCCGGGTAGAAGTAGGCATGGCCTGCTAGAAGTCACTGACTTCAGCAGTTTGAATAGTTTCTATATTCATGGCTTCAGGTTTTATCGGTAAGGTTGGACAAATCTTGCAATTGCGACCGGTCTCTGCGAGCTCTATTACCAATCACCTGCCGAGTGAAAACAGAGTGAAGTCTAGAGAGCGCTTCTGAAAACCTCACCTCGGTTGTATGCTATGACCGTTCTCCTCTCTTTTTCTTCCTAAAAGCCGTGATGTGACTGTGCAAGCTTGATATCCTGCAACCACCAAAGCAGAAAAGGAAATCACGTGATTGGAAGCTTGGACTAGTTTTGACATGAACTTTCAACCCTCCTGTTCAATCAGGCTTCACAGAGGTGGGTACTGTGGTTTGGGTGCAAAGCGCTGTGCGCCCTTAGCTCTGTCAGACTCTGCGTACGCACTTGCACAAAAGCACAGCATTAAACAAGGCTACTTACTCAGACTTCCTGCAAGTGCACTTGTTTTGAAGATGCCAGTTGTCCGTCTTGTGGTTGGTTGTTTAGTGTAAAGTTATTGATTACAGTTTGGTCCAAGCTGGTCAGAATATTTGACTGTGTTAGTCCAGGGCCTGCTGTCCTCCAGATGTTTGTTTCGGCACGTGAGCAGTTCCTGGTTGGACTTTGCGCTTTATCTGAACATTCTGTGCAGTCACTATTTCCTCAGACTGACACGAACAAGCATGTTGCCTTGCTCAAACTCGTGTCTGGTCAAATTCTGTTCAGTAACAAGTCTCTTCGCTATCTCTAAAGCTGTCTTCTTGACCTTCGTATTTGACGAACCATTTGCTACAGTAAATACAGTACAGACTTTTTCCATAAGTGCTATGAAATTCATGGGTTATTAAGTTTACTGTTACGCAAAGAGTGTTTATTTTGCTTTCTTTTTAAATGTTATCCTCTGATAACAGAAGACCTCTGATCACGGTAACTTGAAAAAAAAAATAAAACCCCTGCAAAACCCCTTGTCATTCAAGTGATGTCAAGTTTGCAGGCGGTTGTACTGTCACTTTAGTGCTTTGGCTGTATAACAAATGCTGAAGAGAAGCATTGCTAATCTGCTCTGTTTCTCTCCACGCAAGGCTAGAGTGATCCTGAAACATTTACATTTCTGCATTTCACTTTTTACTCCAGCTATTTTTTATTTTATTAGTGAAAGGGACTGTGTGACAGCTGGTCACCAAAATAGTTTAGGTAAGTGCTTTAAGGTTGTGTGGTACTTAGGCTGTTTGAAGAAATGGGAGGGAAGTACTCAGCAGGATTTAAATGTTGATCATCTTTGGGGTGTTTTCAAAAGAGTACTTTCCAGGGCTGTTTTGAGAAATAAGGGGGAATGAATTTGTTTCTAACATAAGCCTGTTCTTGGTTGATGTAAATCTCCTGTTTGTGACTAAAACCTTTGTGGCTGTATTTACCCAAACGAAGCCAGGAGATAACCTTAATTGCTCTCAGACTTTGCTTCTGAGCATCCAAGAAAAAATTGAAGTAATTCAATTAATATTAAGCAAGAACTTGTTTTGCAATTTCTGCTCGTGTTTAACGACTTAATTTCTAAAAGCTTCATTTATAGACATTATGCTCTCTGATACAGTCAGCCCACGTGTCTGAATGGAAGATGAGAACATCTAATTTTTCCGCCTGTTGTGATCTATTTTTGCTTTTCAACTCATTTCACAACCATAAAGGAGATGACACCCGCAAAGCCTGTTGCTTCAGAGTGTGGGCAGAGACGGGTGTCACTTAGAGGTCCAAGGTGATAAATGTGCAGTATTCATCACCGCTTCAGCTTTAATTTCCTTCCTGCTTCGCTGTGCGTAGTGATAGGTTGTCGCTACCAACAGGCTTTTGTGGATGGCCTTTTCAATATGTGAGAGAGAATGAAACTATGTTATACCCTATTTTTAATTCTATTTGGGATAATATTAAAACTCTCGGTTTCAGGGGATACATTCAGAGAAGGTTTCCAAATTGGAGAGGTTAAAGTTAGTTTTCTATGCTCACATTCAGCATCTGCTGGGCTCCAGAGTCCCTCCTTCAAAGAAAACTTCTCTCTGTGGCAGGGAGAATCAAAAGTGTATCTGAAGATGGTACAATGATTTTTATACTGAAACACTGACAAACAGTGAAAATATTTCCTTTAGGGGTAGGGTAGAACACTTAAAGAAAATCTTAAAGCTTCTCGATGTACTGTGTCCTGTTTTACTATACTAATCTGTAGCTGATGGCCGATGTAATTAAACCAGTTTTCTTGGAGACCTTGAACGGAACAGCACATTTCCATTCTCTTAATGTATTTTTACTCCAAAAAGGGAAAGCTAAATGTAGCTTAAAAAAAATCAAATAAGCTCTTTGACGTACATATTAAATATTTTAATAGGTGTTGTTTGGCAGAGCCTGATTATTCTGGAAAGTTTTAGCAGTAACTGATAATTATCTCGGTCTAGTGTGTGTTGAAAAGGACGGGTTTTCCCAATTGCCCGTTAATTTATTTAGAAGATGGCAAATGGAGCTTGCATTCACAAGTTTCCCCTTTGAGTATGGGAAGTTTCCAGGGAGGCACGCTTTCTCTGTTTGATGTGTAACATGTCCTGTTTTGGAAGGCTCTGCCGTGCTGGGCAGGGCACAACCCACAGCTGTGAAACCCATCTGCAGTACTGGGGCTGCTTGAGGGGGAGGAGGAGGAGGGGAGTAGGAAATCACAAACGCACCTCATGAGGTGCATGCACCTTGTAAATGAGCCAGGGTCACAGGAAACACTGAGTCCTTAATCCCTTTGATCTGCGTGTTCTGCTGTTTTTCTGAGTCCACAGAACTTCCATTTAGGCAGTGTTTCAAAAAAAGAGTTTGCTGCGAAACTCGCTGCAAAGCAAGCATTGTATCCTGCATTTTGAAAAAGATTGTGAAGAAATAATAAAAATACCCATCTCTGGACTAATTTAAAGTATGTAAATATTAAGTGTCTTAAAACACTGTTGCAAAAATTGTCAGTTGTACCATTGAACTATTACTTATAGCTTCTTCCTTTTATGAAGTAGATTAGTGTGGATGGCACTACAAATTGCCATAAAATACTTCCAGATCTCTTGGACCTTGTTTTAACAACCAGCTTTGTATAGCTCTGCTATAGCAACAGATATATAATACCAAGCTTACGACAGCATCCCAGAGACAGCTCTGAATTTCTGCTGCGCTGTTGATTGCTTGGCGAAACACAGTCATGTTGCCAGGGACACTGGAGTGGGCTGCAATATCTCTGGAATTAACAACCTGGGTGACTGACCGTTGTAGACTTTTTCAGGTTCCTACTGCAAATGGAGTTGAAAGACTTAGAGGGTACCAAGGCTGGGTTGTAACAAGTGGAATAGTTTATTTGGGGAGGAGAAAAAAAAACCCAAACCAAAACCCTTTCCGTTCTCATATTGTACCAAATCATGAATCGGGGAGAGATGCTTGTCGAAAAGGGTGAAAAGTCCCTTTGTCTTCCCTCCTCAAATATTACACAGTCAGGACAGGCCAGAATAAGTGGTTGCTGTGCTCCCTGAGAGCTGTGTTGGTCCCTTTTAATGATAAATTTACCTTATGTTTAGAGGTGCCTAACCAGTGTGTTACAGGGTCACTTTCTCGCCCTTTCCTATTAGGGTGGGCCCGGTGACCCTGCAGGCGGTCATGGTGTCTGAGTACCTGAGCAGCTGTGGTGGCTGCACTCAGTCTTTAGTGAAAAGATTTTGCCCGATGCCCACTCTCCCACACCAAGTCACGGGGCAGTGGGCACAGGCAGCGATGCTGGCCATCTGTTGACGTGAGCGGTGGCTGCTGCAGCATCCAAAACCATGGCATAACTCCAGGGTCTGCCTTGTCCTTTTCGTCGTAGCTGTCTCCGAGACCTGTGTTGAGTTGGTAACGTGTCCACCCGGTGTCCCCAACAGTAGATGGAAATGCTTTGACAAATAGTCTTCTCTGGCAGCAGCAAGCCATTAAGGAAAAAAAAAATCCTAACTAGCCATACTACGAAATGTGACTTTAGTCAGAAATTTCATACACGTGTTTGGCTAAATCATGGCAAAATTGTGAAACTGCAGTAAACGAAGGCTGGGCCCATAGTAATTTAAGCGATCTACAGTCAAAAGAATAATGTTACTTGAAGGCAGTATCTGTTTAAGGGTGGCCGATATTTCGCAGCTCTCGTCTTCTGTGAGGCTGAAGCTACGCAGTGACACTTGGTCCGTGTTAACTGTGTCAGAACAAACACGAGGATGCCCCTTGTGCAGGAGGCACAGTTGTTATTCCTGCTTCACAGGGATTAGACTTGTTCCTACTGATCCTGGAAAACTAACTTCAGAGAACGCCGGCTGGGGAGTGGTTTACGTTGTTACAGGAGCATTCAGGTTTTGCGATCAGGTATACGTATGTAACAGAAGGAAAATAATACTGCGAGACCAGATTCTGTTGTTCTGCACGTAGTGGCCTCTGAAGTAGGAAGATGTGATTTGCAGAGGCTTCCAGCTGCAACAGTGGGTGATAGTGGAAGCTGGTAGCCACTGCCGCCTAGCTATGTTCCTTCCAGCATAGTGTTGCTTCTGATGCTGAAGACTGAGACCTCTGGGGGAGGAGAAAATATCCCCAAAGGGTGGCAGCACGAACACGGCCTGCTGTCCCCAGGAGGTGACGTCTGCGGGTGTACAGCTTCTCCGCTGGGTATGGAGTCATGGAGTGTGCCTGACTAAGCTCGTGTTATTTTGGAAAGTGGAAAATCTGCAAGGGTGAGATAAAAATCTTGTACTGCCACCCGTGTGATAGCTGTGTCTCATGATGGTAACTCATCTAGGCCAGGGTGTGCTTTGATTTATTTGCATTATGGAGTCTAATGTTACAAGATCGTAAACCTTCAGATTTGGTAGTGCCTCTGTTCCTGGTCACGTAGTTCAAGCATAATCACCACTTTTCTTCTTTTACTGTAGTTCTCATGGCTGCCTGCTGTGGTATGGGCTGGTCATAACTTTGCATATTTTATGGAGTAAATTTAATGCAACATTTGTAGTGAAATTAAATGACCTTGAATGCTAGCATTGGTATTGTAAACTAGAGACTGGATCTTGCCGAGATTAGGTTGAATAGCACTAACAGCACAAGGAACATGGCTGCTAGTGAGTCTCACCAGTTACTGCCTCTCTACAAAAGCAAGCGTGAGCGATGCGCTGTTCTTGACTCATTGTCGGTATCGAAGTGTATTGAACTCTGAGATTTGACTTACGTGCTGGTACCTGGAGGAGTATGAAAAATAGGAAGGAAATTTAACCCGCTTCTCCGTTTGGGGTTTTTTTTGGGTCGGGGTGTGTGTGTGTGTTTTGTTTTCTTTTTGGGAGTTGTGAGGATGAATCTGNACTAGAGACTGGATCTTGCCGAGATTAGGTTGAATAGCACTAACAGCACAAGGAACATGGCTGCTAGTGAGTCTCACCAGTTACTGCCTCTCTACAAAAGCAAGCGTGAGCGATGCGCTGTTCTCGACTCATCGTCTGTATCGAAGTGTATTGAACTCTGAGATTTGACTTATGTGCTGGTACCTGGAGGAGTATGAAAAATAGGAAGGAAATTTAGACCCGCTTCTCCGTTTGGGGTTTTTTTTGGGTCTGTGTGTGTGTGTGTTTTGTTTTCTTTTTGGGAGTTGTGAGGATGAATCTGTGTAGGTCAGGATTACCTACTCCAGATAACTAAGGTTATGGTTCTGTGAAATGGGTAAAAAAACAAAACAAAACTGTGTTGGGAAGACTTAATATTTGGATAAGTAGATGGGAAGTAGTGGCATAGTGGGACAGAAGGGAGCTGTGTCTTTCAATACTTCAGTAATTATGATGGAAAAATAATTTAAAATAAGATATAAAATAACCACAAATTTTTATTTTTAAGTAGATTTGATTGAAGAGTTGCTTGCTATTTTGCAATAAATTAAAGAGAAGAGATGCTACATATCTGCCTGTCGAATACAAACTTAGTAGAAGTACAGCTTATATAATTCTTGTATAACTTAAAATGTATCAATTTTAAGACGTGTCCGTTTAAATATATTTACATAGCACAATAGCATCAAGCAGCTGCACTCACGCATATTAGCACTTCAGATTTAAAAAAGCCATTAATCAGTCTTTCCTGGATGTTTTCTTGTTATGCACAAAACTCAGTCATCCTTATTTTTCTTCTGAACTTGGTAATCTTTTCCCAACACTCAGCTCGCTAATGTTGTGCTTCCTGATAACAGTTCTGAATCAACAGTCCTTTGGCATCAGAGACTTGCTTCGGGGTTCACAGTGTAGTTCAAACAATAAATAGTATCCATGTTCTGTCTTGACTCTGTGGCATTGGGAGGAGAGGATTTTCTCCCTGTGCTGCTCTCCCCTCGCAACAGTCTTGCCAGCTTTTATCCTGTGTTCTCTTGGCTGTGGAGCTGTTTGCATCTCGCTTGTACCCGTCTTCCCAAGGCAGGGGTCGTTCCTTCCGAGATCCAACCACCCTGAAGGATCTCTCCACGGGGTATTTGACACAGAGTCTGCTTGGCTTTTCCCTGCCTCAAATGCTTCATTTTGAAGTGTTGGTTTGCAGCTGGTTCAAAAGGTTCAGGTAGGCTTTGGATTTCAAAAATCTGGGATACGAATCTCTTTCCATGAGGATATAAATGGTTTTCTGGGCTTCATCAAAACTTGTGTGAGTTGGGTCTTGAGCCTTTTTGGCTGTTGATTCCCTCATCTGATAGTCAATATTGATCTGGAAAGTGAAAAACAAATGCTGTTGACATCGTAAATGCATACTCTCTTTCTAGATCTACCGCTTCGTTTTGCCAATAAAAAAATTTGCAACCTTAGACCTCGGTGTAATATCAGTATCAGAACTGCAAAATGGGAGTTTTAACACTTGCATCCCAGTCGTGCACAAAAATTGCTACTTGCTATAGAAATGCAATTTCTTATGGAGTCAGAAGTAATACAACAATAAATTAGAGGAACAGCCTCCAGTTAAACCCCCAATTAAAACAATGGGAGGAATCTTGTGTAGAATGAGTCTCCAGTTTGAAATGTGATCCACGTGTGCAAGTTTTGATTCTCCAGAATGTCTACGTATTTTAAAAGACAAGAAATAATCCATGACCCTCCTACTAGAGCAAAGCGCTCTCTAAGTATCTGACTCCAAACGGCAGCAGTAATTCAAACTGGGCTGACTCAGAACAGTGTCATGTGCTAGCCACCGGCGCCTCTGCTGAGCTGCTGCTAGTGGGGCTCCGCAAGCGACTGCTTGTGAGATCTGATAATCTCACGGCTGAAGGCAGTAACGATGCAGGTACGCTTATAAAAAACATATGGCTGTTGTCTTCCTGTGTAACTGAATGAGTGTATGAGCATCTCAGTGAAGCTATGTTTCTATCTTCTGATTTTCCAGAGTCTTCGTGCTGTAAACAGTAGACAGATTAACTTTGTACGTACCTGTTTAATAGCATCTGACTGAACAAACTCCTCGTAAATCCTCTCTGCTTTGCCATGTAAGTGATCAGACTTGGTTTTCTTATAATCCTCACAAGCCAACCAGAACTCGATGTTTTCCTCGCTGAACTCTGACTTCAGAAACTCCCGAAAGACGCCTTGACCACCTAAAACCAACACAAGTACATCATCATTTATAGCATGATATTTGTGACCAGAGGGGATAAAATAAATAGCAGGAGTTGTACTGAAACCTTTGTGTTAAATTCTTGCCAAAAGACACCGTTCTTCCCTTCTTGAACGTACTACAGATACTCTGCTAAGGGTGATGGGAGTCTTCCTAAGTGTATTCAGTGTTTTTAGATCTAGACCCTGGGTACCAAAATACATCAGTAGACTCTAGTTCTCCCTAAATGGATTGTCTTTAGAGTACAAGTGGAGAGAAAATTCCAAATTAAACTGATGTGTTATGCAAGGATAGAAGACTGATCAAAAAAGCACTGAGCTGAGCCATTTGGGGGTTATTTGCTGTACTGGGGTAGGAAAGGAAAGGGAATAAGCCAAACTTGGAAGCAGAGCCTGAATACAGTAGCCGCGTTACACTGAAGCTGTAAATAACTGAAATGCAGCTGGCCATTCTCTGGCAGGGTTTGCAGAATGCTACAGCTTTGTCTAGTTGGTGAGATTAGATAAAACTTTGTCCCTGGAATACTGAAGTAATAGACTTACTTTGGCTGGCCAAGAGCTTTTCCAAAGACTGGGACCACTGTATCACTTCCTCTGCAGAAAGCCTAAGATGACAAGAGAAAGAGAAGACTTTAGGCAAGAAACCACGTGGGTTTGTTTGCATGTTTAAAGGAGACAAATTTATAGCTTATTATTCTATTCTAGGGATATGTACCAGGTATTTACTAAGTTTATGGCTTTCTCATAATCTGAGACCCTGGAGGCAAGCCTACACTGAGAAAAACAGAGAGATGTAAAAACAGGGAATGTTGATGTCATCCTGAAGTCTGTTCCCAGACAGACAAGCTTTTACTGTAGCTATGACCAAATAATTTCATATTTGAACTTCTGTTTCTATATTCCTGAAATAAGAATGGTAATGCCCCTGCTCTTCACTTAAGTGTGAAGCACCATTTCTTGTAAATCTTTAGAGAATAGATACAATGAACCTCTGAAGAAAAGATGAAGTTGAGGTGTCTTCTTTCTCGGTTTGATGCAAACGTATGGACATCACTGAGAAAACCTCTTAACTCCATGAATAGCTTCTACTTCCTAATGTTCACTTCTCTTGTATTTTGAAAATTCTAGGCATAATTATAATTGTTCTAGAAGTAGCTTAGAAATTAATAAAAGTTCACTATCTCTTAATCTGGCTATACTTATATTTCATTGTAACTTAGTTTGTCTCAGTACTTACATGACATTTCTGGAGTTAGAAGTCTTGATCCCAGAGTCGATATGCGGTACCTTGCACTTCAAATAGCTTTTGAGATCTGCGCCACTGAAACCAATGAACAGATATTTTTGTAATCAATTAAAATTGCAGTTGCGTTACAATTCTACGTAGATGTCTTAAAACTTTTAAGCGGAGGCTGACAGCTCCATCCTGTGACTGAACTCTGTGAAGTTACAAATCCAAGTGACTTTTTTTCAAAAGACCAAGCGGCTCCCAGTATACCCAAAATCTGCTCCTGATTGCTTAAGGGAATCGATTCATTGGTATTTATCAGCTCAAGCCACTTCTAATGATGCTGTAGTCCCGGGCTTTGAGCAGACTTTGCAGTCATTTAGCCTGAAACTTGGGGCTAATTCTTAATCTCCACAATTCTAGTGTTATTTTCACTTCTAATGCATTAGATTTTATACTAAGATGTATATACTTACAAAGCCTTTTGCTTCTTTTTATGGATTTTGCCTTCTGCGATCTTGCAGTCGTCTTTTCCATTTAATTCAGTCATGTTGTTGTGGGAAAAAAAAAATCCGGGCATTTTACTTAACTTTAAGTGTGAAGCGACTTTTGCAGCGATAATCCTCCAGGCACCAAATGTCAGTTCACTGGCTCTGCTACCGCCTTTTATTGACGCAGACAGCCCTGCTAGTTGGTGTGAACAGAGCTGTTTATCATGTATCCTCACCACAAACTGTGGAAGTTCCTTTTTTCAGCGCACAGTGACGTGAGTCTTTTGAGAAAGAAAACAGACAGCGGTGTCTCGTGGTTGAGGTTAAACCGGATGAGACTGAATTACTTCGGGTTTGTTTTGTGTCTGTGTTACCAAAAAAAAAAAAATCCCCTCTAGAACGTTGAATTCTTGTACCTTTCTGATTGGTACTTTCAAATCAGAAGCGCTTCTCAGTTTTATTAAATGGGCTGCAGATACTGCAGTTTTATCATGACATACTGTGTTCTGAAATTTCATACTTTACAGTTGATTTGATGGGCTTAGTGGAATGTTAGAGAAAAGTACTCTAAGATATGCCAGTATTAAGGTTCCATATGCAACAAGCTATTTGCAAGTCACGAGTTGCTCTTCAAGCTAGAATCCTCCGTTAGATAGAGGAACCTGGTTTGTTTAGATACGTGTGCTGTGAAAACGTTTAGAAGTTATTTTCATGGGAAAGGGTTTTGAAGCAGCAAAAACATAAGTTGGTTTAATTTTTCCAAGTCAGATTCTTTGGAAGCACACTGCAGTATTTCAGGAATGCCCACATAATTAAGCGATTTGGCATGTGTAAAGATTAATGTAAGTTGGAGCTGCTGTTCGTAAAGACAATGTTCACATTACAGCGTGTTTGAGGAAGGTTTGTGTTACATGAATATACTTGAGTTGTACTGCAAGAGGAAACTGTGGATCCAAAGCAAGATGAAGAATTAATTGTTTCCCTCTATTTATCTGTCCGAGTCGATGACTTAGACGTTTAGGTACTTAATCTGGCCCCTGGGCATCCCAATTTTTTCCTTGCAGGGTGGTTTTTTCTGGGAAGTTTCAAAGGTTTTGTTTTATTGAATAATGCATGCAACTTTGATTACTTATAAATAGCTCGTGAAGGATTTGTACAGGGCTGCGTATGATTATGGTAACTGAGAACTTGCTCCTATATCTACAGCTTTGTAGTGGACTGGGATACTAGGGACACGAGGAGACTGAAAGCTGCCTGCAGACAGACGTGCGTGCAAGGACAGTCTGCATCAGGGCAGCTTTAACCACAGGAGGCTACTGATTCTCTGAGTACTCGCAGTGACATAAATGTGTCTGCATAGGCTGTACCACAGAAATATTTATCTCTGTGCTGCCAGGTAAACACTGACCTTTGTAAGGCAGAGCTGTTTACTAACTGTTCTTAACCCTCCTGAACAAGGCTAAAAAGGAAGGAAGATATGTTATCAGTACCCTATTTGTTTTCATACCTAGCGTGCTGTTTTCTGACTTTCACCCCCCTCAGCATCTCATTGTGTTTCTTCAGTTAGTAGCTGTCCTCAGGGAATTACTGGATTATAGAGATGCTGCATCCCAACTCTTCTCAGAAGGTTGCAGTAAAAGGGTAAAGGGCAACAGACACAAGCTACACCAAGGGAAAATCCCTATTCCCTACCACATCTCTCTACTTTGTAGCCTCAGACTGAAAGGGGAGCAATGTCTTGAACCTGTAATTACAAGCAGGCATAAGCAGGCCAGCAGTTAGGTTCTGCGAGTCTAGGAGGGACTAGACAGAGTTGCTCCCCTGAAGGATTAGGGCACTTTGCTTGTTTGTACCTATTATCAATGCAGGACTAGTGATAGTTCACTTACTAGACCAGGAATGTCTGTTCTCCATTTAAAATGAAGTTACTATCTTTACCTTTGGGGTTTGTTAAACAAATCAATGCACGTTTCTAGAGGAAGGTCTGAAGCAACACCTGTAAGGGATTATCACGTGCTACTGCGTGGACTTTGCACTTCACCTTCTTGCAATAAATATTTTCCTGAGTAAATAAAGAATACCGCTCTTGTCACTTACACTCAGGTAATGCTGCTGTCATGCAATATTTGAATTGTTTTCCAGGTACTTTATTTGGTAGAGGAGATCAGTTATGCTAGTATTAGATGACGATGCAGTTTGTAGGGTGAATTAGATTCCTTTCACTCTGAGCTTTGACCTTGATATCTTAAAGGATTCTGAAATGAAGCCTCTGCAGAGGCCACGAGCTTGTTTCTGGCACATTGAGTTACCTTGGCTTATATCTGGCAAACTTCTGTGAGTCTGAAGTCGTTTCCAGCTTCATCTCTGTACAGCCTATGCTACTTTTTTTGGTCTTGTTGGAAGATCAATAGCAGATGATAGTTTGTTTCTTGATAAAGTTGCACTGAACACACTCAAGAATATTTTGATGGTAACAGGCACCAACAGATATAAACACAGAAGGCTTTTTCTGGCTGCATTCGCTACAGGTTGGAGGAAGGCCAGAACAGGTAAAGTACATTCAAGAAAAATGTCTCTGTGGAAAGATTACCTGTAGCCCCTTGGAAGATCTTACACCACTGGGCTCTGGGGTAGGTAGTAGCCTTTGCTTTTAGCATCCTGGTGCTACTGTCAAAAGGGAAGGAGGAATAGGTGGAGTACTGTGAAGGAAGAAAAAGTTGTGGTTACCAAGCAGACCACTTGGCATTAGCTGATGTTCTTATTTTCGGCTGTTCTCATATTCTGAATTTGTGGTGTTCCTAATGTACTAGTGTTATGTCCTGATCCTCTAAGCTGCCACCTGAGAGTCTTCTCCAGTCTCCCAAATCAGTGGGCACCGGTCTCTGAGGCTACTTCTGTTCTTTATCCCTGTGCAAAGAAAATCAACGCTGCCTCTCTGGCTCACTCCAACAGGTTTATTTGTCAACTTGTATAAAGATCCATGCGAGATTCACAAAAGTAGAAAGACGACTGGGAGTTGTGAGTATCTGACTTGGAAAAGGGATGAACAGCGTGTACTAGGAAGAAGTGTGGCATCGAACTTTAGAATAGGGTCGTAGGAGGTATAAAGACAATGTAAAGCAACAATATCCTCACATTCTCCTGTAAGCCTTGCTCAAACTCTGCAAAATGAAAGCTGACTGCATTCAGTAGCAGCTGTCTCAACATAGGAGTTTGATTATTATTCACATTTCCTTTTTTTTCCCACTGTGGACAATTACTTTCTCCCTCTGAGTAACCCTGATCTTCAAGGCATCCTTTTTTTCCTCTTGATGGAATATTTCACTAACTGTGATTCACAGTTTCTGTGCAAGCCTACTTATCTTTAAGATTTTATTTGTTGGGTCCAATGTGAGTTACCTGACTTCAAGAATGGGAAAAGTGCCTACAAGACTTAGGTATGTGTGCAATTAAAGTGAGAGGGAGAAAGAGAAACTATGAGATCAATAGGACTGGCAAGAATTTTTTGTTGCTTGAGTTACGTTCTGCTTCTGTAGACCACAGTAAACCAGGAAATCACCTGCATGGAATTTAATAAATTAAAAAATATTTGCTAACTATTACTATGGTTGTTGCAGAGGATCGTGCTTTGAGCAGGAGTTGGACTAGACCCCACAGATGGAGTAGATTTTGGTCCCCTCCAGCTTGCGTGGTTCTAGTATTCTGAATACCTTGAGTTGACATCTGTAGTGTCAAAAGTGCTATTGCTCTTAACGTAACTTTAAAAATGTAATACTTCAAAGTCTTAGGCGTTCGTCCATATCAGGTTCACTATTCTTGTTTCCTGTAGACAGGAGTGTAGTCCAGGCTCTGGTGGGATTTAACGTGATACCATGAGGAATAGTTACGTCCTGGCCAGGTGAAAAGCTTCTCGTGTAACTTCTGTCCTACTAATTTGCTGGGTTTTTTCAGTTTCATCATGAGATGGTTGGTAACAACCTCTTTCATCTCCCACCATCATAATCTACCGATGTAATACTTTGCTCCTTTTCATGCAGAGCATGATGGCTAATTGCTGCTTGAAATATTTTCTTGTTTAATAATTAGTCTCCTTTCTTCTATTATTATCATTACAGGAAATTGCAGAAAGTATTTTTGAGCCTTCCAGTTTTAGGGCTTATTAGAATAAACTCATCGCTTGATACAGAACCCTCTTTGTCCTAAGGCTAGCATTGCCTCATTTGACTCTGTCCAATAAAAGCACAGAGAAGCATTTTTTGCAGCAGCAGTAGCCCAGCTGACTATAACCAGCTGTTCTTTAGTGTTTTCCAGACCTCTTGTAGGTTTGCGATGAGTAATTCACCTAAGTTCTAAACGTACACAGAAGAAACTTGCAGATACTTGCTAGTATTCGACCTGTTTCTGTGCGTTGTTTCCCTTTCTTACCAGTGACCGCTTGGCAGAATGCAAGAGAGAAAAAATGTGAGAGAATTTCCAAGATGACAACACTGGACAAGTTTAGTTGAAGCAAAGAGGATAAAAAGTCCCACGAACATTAAGTCCCACTTGCTGGTGTAAATGATTTCAAGCTTCTCCTTCCGACTTCTGCTTTTGGCTTTCTTTTCGGTCGCTCTTGGCTGGCCTTACCCTCATTTATTCTCCATTTCGGCCCTGTTTTCCTTCTGGATGTTATGTTTTGGCTTAGGCAAGCTGTTGGCTTCCATGTGTGGCCAACTTTTAGCGTTACTGTACTCTTGCTGTTGGTCGTACAGTTCTCTGGAGCTAGCTGGCCAAACGTGTGCGGGGCTGAGCTTGAGTGCCCACTCAAGCAATGCTGCCCCACTGCAGAATATCTGCTTGCTGGTCAGGTAGCTGAGCTTTAAGTTAGCTATGAAAACAAGTGATTTCCGTGAAACGCTTCTGTCTCTTACATGACCTAAAGAGGTAAACTACTGATAATCCATCTGTCAGGCGAGAGAGGCACTTAAAGGAAATAGAAACTAGTTTCTATGTGAGAGGAAACTGTTCATTTTACAAAAAAATGGGAGTGGGCGCTTTTGATAATATTGTCAAATGTAGGGATAATAATTCTGAACATTAAAATGCTTTCTAGTATCATGTAGTCAGTCTATAATGGAGCAATGGTATCCATAATTAATTTTCTTTTAGATTCCTTTGTATTTGCTACAAACAAATGTTTTCAGGATGAAATCCTGAAGCCACCAAGATGAAAATCTTGCTGCTGGTTTTAGTGGTCTCATTCTTGGTGTGGGACTGATTTGATTGAGAACAGGGTTTCTTGAGAGAGATTTCTTTGGTTTGAACTTTCAGGTGTTCCCAATGTTAGTTTTATTCTTAATTAATTCAATGGTAGTTTTATTTTTTTTGCAACGAGTAAGGCACAACCAGGGCTGAATGGCATCAGACTTCTCAAAATACAGGAGGACTTTTGTGTTTGAGAAATATCTGAAGCTTGATGCTAACCCAGAGCAAGGAACATCACAAGTTAAACTTTGGGTAACGATCTTCCACTTGAAAAACTCTTGTTGCACTTGTTCTGTGGGCAGCATAAAATGAGTAAAGGACTGACTTAGCTCAGTGTTTCAACTTGTGTGTGGACAGAGCCAGAGACTTGACTCTGGACAACAAGTGGCCAGAGCTTTCATGAATTCCATTTTAGCTTTTTCACTTCCTCAGTATAAAATGGCTTCACAGAAACGCTCCTGCAAACTGCCAGTTGTGTCCCAAATTGCCCTGTCTACTTCTGAAGTATCTGCAGAATACTTTTAGGGGACTTTTTAGGGGTTCCCCTAACTTCTGTAGAGGACCTGGTGGAGTTTCTTCTTACCACGGCAGTGAAGGGGAGACCTGGCAGGAGCTCTTGAAATCACTGTGGAGAACCCGCAAGTGAAGCGTTCCCTGTTTTTATGGATCGTGTGGAGATTAAAATATAGTCTGTTCCCTGCGTCCATTCCGGTATGTCTGCTAGCTCTCTGAAGAGATTACGACAGGCTTTTCCTGTGTCTCAGCCTCTATGTATTTCCATGGGCACTGATCTCCCAACTTGTGTGACTTTGGTCATGCTACTAGCGTCTCTGGTTACTACTTCATGTGGCTGTTGTGAGTTACCATTAGCTGTTGGAAGTCTCCAATGAAAAACATTGCTGAATAGAAGTTGTTCATACAGTTGCTATTTTCTCTATGGCATCTCTTCAAACTTTTATAATTTATCTTTACAGGAAAATATTGTCAATGTTTCATGATAAATGTTGTTAGCATTAACAATCGTTTGTACTATAGAGTCAGTGCGAGGAATTACATACACCAATTTCCTCATTATGCTGAAGCACGTTTCACTGAGACACACGTACCCAGGAACTCCACTTTTTCTTATGACAAGCTCTTAATTAGGGTGTAATAAGCTTCTACAGTTTATCGGAAACCAGATCCTTTTCATTCTGGGGCTTTCCATCTGAAATAAATTAACTGCTTTATTTCTGCGAAATCAGGGGACTTCTGGTTCTCAGCCATACTGACTGACACCTGGATTAAAAAAAAAAAAGAAAAAATGCAGTACAGTGACTTTTGGGTGCTGATGGCGATGCTTCCTGTGTGTGATGTTCGGTAGCGCAGGAAATGTGTTCATCATGCACCATCTGGGAAACACACACATTTCTGATTACCTACTCACATTTTTATGCAGTCGCACACTGATGCACTGAACCACTGTGTTTCGTGTGTGTTATCGAGCAAAAAAAATGTGAGAACAGGCCCCGAGGTGGTGGGGTGCGAAGCAGAGTTTGCTGAATCTTTCCACTGGGAACACGGAAATGTGGTATGTGAGCGCAATACAAGTTTAGCTTGTGAAATTTGCAGGCTTCAGTTTCACCTGAATCTTAATGCGGAAAAATCAGATGCTTTTTCTCTCTTACTGTTCTAATAGATGGTAAAATCCTCTACCCTTCACTTTTAAAATAACAAGCAGTTTGATTGAACACAGACAGCAAGCTAAAACTCTTGGTTTCCATTTTGAAAATGTTTTTAGGCTCTCTTGAACAGGAAATATGTTACTGAAGCATTAAGTGGTGTTATGCTGATAAAGACTTTTCTGTAGAATTACAAACAGTTTCAAGTGGCTATTTTATACTTGGTGTTACAAATTTCCTAGGCGAATAATCATGTCAGTGCGGGCTGAGCAATTTGGTCTAAGCTCATAGCTGATCCTGCTTAGAAGAGCGGGTTGGACTAGAAACCTTCTGAGTTTCTTTCCAACCTGATTTATCCTGAGATCCTACCTATAACTAATGAATATGACACCAGAGAAGTCTAAGTTAGAAGAGTCCTGCTTAGGGAAGAATGCTGATTGTAGACACTAATACAGATCTCCAACCTGACTTTTTTGAACGAGAACTGCATACCGAAAGTGCATTATTCAAATTACCATTTCCTCCATCTCCCTTTGAAAATACTTGCCTAGTATACAGGTGAAGTAGCAGACACTTACTTCAAGAAACGGGAAAATTGAAGGCAGCTACATAGTCTCTGTTTAAATATATAAAGATTTAAAAGCTAGATGTTTTCTGTGATGTTCTCTTAGAACCAGCTCTGCCTGTGATGATCCAGGAAAGGAAGAGAGTTTAGTTCCATTTCCTGTCACTTGCTTTGAATCTCACCTGCTGTCTGCTTTTGAATTGTCAGGTATTAGAATGTGTGCAACAGACGCGAATTTCATCGCATTTGCTGTCTTACGTGGGAACTTGGCGCTTTACAGGCTGTACCACAGACAGCCCCCATCTGTCCCATTAGCCTGCCTCCCTGCCTTTCTATATGCCTTGTACCTGGTGTATCCTGGTTGTACAGCTGAATCTTTGATTTCCCTGAAGCTCAGGGAGGTTGTTTTCTGCTAACCATGCTGTTTCCCTCAATCCTTTTGGCCCCTAAGGTAGCGCCAGTCCTGCTGCTGATGGCACAGTGAAACAAAAGCTGCTGCAGTGCCTTATGAGTTCGCATACTCCTCCCTGCAGAGCTTGGGCTAGCTAGGAAAGCGCGGGTATGCTACTCGTATTTTAACAGTTGCTGCTGCATGCATAGGAGCTGCGAAGGAAGCACTGAAAGGGAGGAGGATGAAATAAGGAGGAGGAGAGGGATCTGAGGATTTGGAGAGTCTCCAGATGGTTGAGAAAGATAAAGCTAACCCTGGACAATGAAAATGCTAGAAAGTTCTACTTTAGTCTGGGGGAAGGGTTTTGACTTGCTAGCAGGGTGATTAGTGTCAGTTTAGTTTAGTGAGGGTCACAAAAATGATCAGAGGGCTCGAGCACCTCTCCTCCAAGGACAGGATGAGAGAGTTGGGGTGGTCCAGCCTGGAGAAGAGAAGGCTCTGGGGAAGACCTTATGTGCAGCTTCTCAATACTTAAAGGGGCCCATAAGAAAGATAAGGACCGACTTTTGAGCAGGGCCTGTAGTGATAGGAGAAGGGGTAATGGTTTTAAACTAAGAGTGTAGATTCAGGGCAGATATAAGGAGGAAAGTTTTTACGCTGAGGGTGGTGAGACACTGGCACAGGTTGCCCAGAGAGGTGGTTGATGCCCCATGCCTGGAAACATTAAAGGTCAGGCTAGATGGGGCTCTGAGCAACCTGGTCTGGTTGAAGGTTTCTCTGCTTAGTGCAGGGGAGTTGGAACCAGATGACCTTTAAAGGTCCCTTCCATCCCAAACAATTCTGTGATTCTATGAAATGTCTTTGCTAGAGTGGCTGCTACTTGTGAACTGCTGGCACCTCTGCATTTGGGGAAATCCAGCTACCAGCGGTTAGCATATCATTCCTGGGAAGAATGTGGGCAAAGGCATTATTACAATGCAAGTCTGCTGTGTTTCTTTGAAAACTGAACTCCTCTTTGATTGTGTATACTTCTTAGTTAAAACAAGTTCTTTGTAACAAACAGTGATTTTTTTCTGTTTGGCAAGACAAACATTCCTTAATGTATTCCCCCACGTTACCAGTGCCTGTGCTTGGCACGTGTTTTCAGGCATGCATCATTCAGGATGCCAGCCTGAAAGCTTGGCAATGTCTTTGCTGAATGAGTTTGATGAAGAACAGCCTAATCCTTCACATGCCTTCTTCTTGCGGGGTTAGGAACAGGCTTCTGTAGGTGCCCGTGGTTTTACTAAGGTGCCGATCTGCCTCTTTGGGTCCCTGGGTATCTGGCTTCTCTCTAAAGTGAGTGAGAAATGACTCAACTCTAATTCTAATCTAAATAACAGGACATAGAAAGATGGGCCCTCGTCACCAAAAATCACTGTTCAGTTCCTCACTAATTACCTATCTGGAAGTCTACAGACCTTGGCTGATTTGAGTACTGAATATAATCTTTGTTCAAAAGAGGAGCTTTCACACCCTCAGAATGAATTTTCCTAATATGTGTCGTTATTAAAACACAAAGCAACTACTATGACCCACCAGTGGTGAAAAATAATTATTTCAGCCTTGTTTCTGTGACTTCCACAGAAGTTCAAAACTGCTGTTTCTGCAGTGTGGGCTGTACGCTGGCAGGTCTGGAATTCCCCATCGACTGTGTGCTGTAGGTGTCAGTACTGCAGTACTGTAAACCAGGTGAGCTTTAGAATATGTGACCATTTCCCTTTAATTTTGACATGAACTTGAAGATGAGCAGAAGAAAATTCAGTGTGCAAATCAAGACAACCAGATCTGGAGGGAGGGTTTCGTATGAGCAGCAGGAAACGAAACCCACTGAGTCTCATGACAATAATAGCTTTGCTATCGACTGCTGAGCTCTTTTGTGCTTCTCTAAGTTACTCTGAAGGCAGTCCTCAGAGCTCGATGTGTGCCTTCTAACCTCGGCCTGAGAAATGGAGCCTGGAAACCACAAGATAACAACACTTAGAGACACCTCTTCTATTGGTTGGCACTGCCTAGGTAGTGTAAAAGAAGCAAAAAACACTTTAAAAAAAAATCTTTTCTGTCTTAAGGGTGCAAGATTTGTAAAAACATGTGGGGGCATGTAACTTTACATTATCTCTAATATCGCTTTAAATGTAATCATAGAATGGTTCTTTTCTTTCCGTAAGTGATCTATAACATCAGAATATTTGCAGCAGATCCGATGAAAACATAGCTATTCTGAAAATATTTTTAGGTCTTTACATGTGTTTTATTATTAGTGTTACTTAAAAGCAGCTTTGCAACTTCCAGTTCCACTCAAACAGTTGATTCTTGGCTGTCGTTTAACCTTGGCTGTCATCTTTATCACTCAAGCATGGAAGGTGCTGCGTTCAGTGACGCAGAAGCACTGGGCCGTTGGTGTTACCGCTAGAGAACAGCAGTAACATAACAAATTGCTGCTCTGTACAGAAGCACTGGTCTGAGTTCTAGAATTGTTTAGGATCTGATTACACCCTTCACTTTTACCATAAACTCAGTTAATGTAGGAATACCCACAGTAAGAGAAGGAAATGGAAGATGACTTCAATTTTTCAGGTATTTTTTCAGATACTCAGATGACTTAAATTTTTCTCACTTTTTCACGTTTGTTAGTGAGTGCCCTTGAAATCCTGACACTCGCTGTACTTGTTTTTCTGAAAACTGCAGAATAGGTCCCCCCCACTCCCCCCCCTTTTTTTTAATTTTAACAACAAAATCAAGCCAGGTAATAATGCGGTTTGAATTAAAGTTGGTGGAGCTGGACTGATCAATGCCAAAAACGTCCCCCTTAATTGTCATGGTAAGAGACGCTTCCCTCAGCTTGGAAGCTTTTTCTTTTTGGTTGTCACTTCCTTCCTCTCATTACTCTTATTCAGAAAGAGGAAACTCCATAACAATTTTACAGTGTTTTGGGGTTTTTTCCCCTCTCTGTTAAAAGGCAAAAGAGTGTGGATGAAAGGCCTCCCGGGCCGTTTAAGATAAAGGTTGGAACCTACAGACCGAAACAAGTAAAGACAACAAGTCAGCAAATAAGAAAGCTAACTTCTGAGCTGAATAATGAATAAGTCTTCCCCCGCACCAGAAGTGCACAAATAAGCAGTGGAAGGTTACTGATAAAAATTCTCCTACCACTGGGAAACGGCAGGATTTTTCCTACGTTCCGGCTGTCTTCCTCTAGTGAATTGCCATGTCATGCTGCATAGTTTTCAGATGATTATTGGTTATGAAGAATTTTTTCATGGATTCTTTCCCATGGGAAAACTTTTCATACGGTAGTGATTTTGCTTGGTTAAATTTTGCTTAGGATCTTGAATGTGTCAGATCGCCCCTCGCATAACAAATATTGCTGCTTTGAAAATGGCAAAATAAGGCTGTCTTATTACTGCTGGGGGAAAAGCGTAATCCAGCCTTCTGCTTGGTGTGGCCACTCTGACTTTGGCTGTCAAGGATGGCATAAGCAGAATACACTAAACAGAAAGCTGCTGTGAACCTTGATGACTTTTTTAATAAATCCTTACTGTATTCTCGTGTTTCATGCAGATCAACCTCTAAAGTCAGGTCGTGATGAAAGAGACCTAATAACGTGTACGTGCGTCATTTGAAGTTCAGAATACAGTTTGCATATTGGTTTGGGGTTTTTAAATTTGCTTTTGTCTCCTACTGTAGCAAGATTTGTTTTTTTACAAGCTAACCTCTTTCTTTTTGATTCCTCTTACGTTTATTGGATAACCAGCACCACTTTCACTTGTCATCTGGTTTAGTCTCACTGTGTGTTGCTATGGAACACTACAAATATTAGGGAGCTGTGGTATAACAGAGCCCAAGGCTCCATGTCGTTTCCAGTCACAGAGCAAAACAATTGGGAAAATATGATCTCAGAGCCCAGGAGACTGTCACAGACCTCAAAACATTACAAGAAGTGGAATATATAGTTTACAGAGCTTATGATTATATTATTGAATGAGGATGCTGTTGATCTGATCGATTTGAGAGGCTCAGTTCAGCACCAGACATGTTTTCAGACTATTCTGCTGTTTCTGCAAATGTAGTTTCTGTGAATCTTACTTTCTCGCTTTCACTGGCTCATACTCACACCTGTTCCCTTTTGCCTAACTCTTGTTATAGCTTGTATTCATAAAGAAGTAAGAGCGCATGCAATCTAAAAGAATCTCTTACGGTTTTCTTCTCCGAAGACAGCCAACCACAAGACTTAACTCAGTACTGTACATGCTTCTTGCATTTTTAAGAAATGAAGTGAGGGCTAATGCTGAGGCAAAGAAGTAAATAACATAATAGCCTAAGAAAAATATTTTATTGTATGTGTCATCCTGGACCTGTAGATTACCTGGACTTTTTTCCATTATGATCATCAACTCTTGCTTTTCATCATCTTCTCTCTATGAAGCATCTCTGTCAGTGCTAGAGAGAGCACTACTGCAGAGTTACTACTGCAAGTGAACTTCAAGAAGCTGGCAGTGTGCAGGAGGACTGTGGGTGAGGTGACGGTAATAGGTGGCTGAAACAAAGGGGCTGTAAGAAAGAAAAAACAAAGGAATAAGAGTGAGAGGGCACTTCTACCCTACAGCCTGGAGCTGGGCAGTGGAGTAAGTCAAAACTCCGTACTTTCTCAGGTCGATAGACTTTAGTGAGAAAGAGAGGAAGCTGTTACATTCGTTTCGTCCCCGAACTTGATCGCAGAGTTTAGCTTGAAGTTTCCTCATGTTCACAGAAGCTTTCCATGAAAATAAAGCAAGCCTCGTGCTGTCCCAAATGCAGAGCTTGCCAAGGATATGTAAAGTGTTGTTTTAGAAACAAATGACTCCTAAACTTCTCAGCCTTTTGAGGCTGCTAGTGAGATCTACTTGTTACCATACACTGGATCCGGGAGTGATCCAGAAAACCCAGCCTGCACAAGCCTACCTGTTCTAGAGTTAATATCAAAGCTGTGAGGCATTCCTCTCTTTTCATGTGATCTGAGGTGTGGTGCTTGACTCTCAAAAACACCTGAGGCAGTTGTGGCCAGCAGCACNTAAACCCAGCCTGCACAAGCCTACCCGTTCTAGAATTAATATCAAAGCTGTGAGGCATTCCTCTCTTTTCATGTGATCTGAGGTGTGGTGCTTGACTCTCAAAAACACCTGAGGCAGTTGTGGCCAGCAGCACCTCTGCAGCTGCTATCCCTGGGGGCTGGCAAAAGGAAACCACTTCAGAATGAGTGGTTTTCCGCTGTCTGTGCCAGGTTTATCAGCTTTTTTCAAAAGCTAACCAATTCCTTTTCACTGTTACAATAGCCAATAAGATGTGGTAGGAAGGGCATATCTGAGATTTAGGACAAAGTCAAGGCCGCGGTTCTTTGGAATAAGCTTGGAAATCTGTCGCTTTATACAGAACATCTACATAGCAGTGTCTTGCTGATTCACGTTTCCCTTTGCTGCTTCCTTCCGCGCAAATGAGCCCGACTGCCTCTGTTGGGGTCTCGGCTGAGCAGCCAGCTTAGGGTAGGATAGGGTAGGATATCTTGGTGGGGGCCAGAGGAGGAAGTTTTATGCAGCATTCACAGAGCTGTAAGGTGCTCTACAAATACAAATTGGTGACTGTCAAAGCTCGCCCTGACGATGAAAAGCACTGATCTTATTTCAAAAGCAGATAAAAGGAAGTCACTCGGCCACAGGCTCTAAGAAACCTGTGGCGCTGCTAGAGTAGCATTAGGAAGCTTATCCATCATTCTTAGTAGACAGATTTGGAATTTTTCAGTGTGTATTTTCATTAGAAAATTCTAATTAAAAAACAATACTTCATAGTATTGAACCTATACTAATGAGAAAACTCTCTCCACATCCTTTTTAAGTTGAGATAAATTTTTTGCTTCATTATCAAAGATATCGAGCTCAGTCAATGGCTCTCACTTCAGACTCACCACAGACCTCTGCAAGGTTCATCCTCGTGCCCTTGCTCTGCTTGATGTTGTCAATTTTCTAGCTGTGTTTTCCTATCAGTTTTTCTGGGAAAAGTCTCTTTTGTCACCCCCACCCCTCTTTTTATTCCCTTTTTTATTCACACGCATTAACTTCATAGCCTTAAACTTCATTGACTCTTTGGAAGGAATTATTTTAACATTAAATATTAACATAATTAAAGGAAAACTAGATAAGCCTACTTATAGAAACCTACAGATAGATGCTTGCCAACCTTTGCAAACCATCACGTGACATTTGAGTTTGTCTAGTTCCAGTTTTGGGCAGAAGTGTTGAAGGGTGTTACTTGCCCTTTGCAAGATGAGGGTTTGATCCTAACTGGTACTTTTTAGCATGGAATAGCTTCTGAAATCTGGTCATGTGCTCTCCAACATGTGAATCTTAGTCCTCCTTATACGTGAGCTTTTTTTTTTGCTTTGTCATAAGTTGTCTGCTGTTCCTGTTGCTTCTCCTTTGACTTACAGAAGACACCAACCAGTAGTATTCTACAACCTGTTGAGTTCTCTCTTGTGAATAGATGCAGCCATGCACCTGACAAAATATCAAAGCAGATTAAAGACACTTGGAATCCATGAAAATACAGTCTTGTGCAGACATGAAAGAGGAGATCAGATCAGCTTGCCACCTCAAAACAACTAGAGGAATTCAAACTTGTGTCATTTGGATTCAAATACTTTCTGTCTGGTTTCATTTGGCTTGTAACTATCGTGCTGTGTAGATGAAGTTTCATTATATCAGCTAGACACAATTTTGCTTCTGAAGAGCACTATGACACTAGGATATTAGATGGACAGATATGCAGCTTAGTGCTTCAACGGACCTTAATCTGTTTGTTGGTCGCAGCAGCAGTATTTACTGCTACAGCGGTGAGAACAGGAGAAGGAAGTAGATCAAATGTTGGAGACAAAAATAGCTGAGAAGTCATGTCAGAGTGACTGAAAGATAGAGCATTGTTTTTTTTGGTGTTGAAGGATGCATAAAAAGAAGGTGATTTCCCAGCAACCCAGAAAGTGGTGATCTGTTTAAATAAGTTTCATTGCAAGCAATATCGGGGGTCTTGTGGTTATGGGATGACACTTAAGTGAACTGGGCCTAATTTCTGGGTCTGCTGTGGATTTCCTGTGTGAGAGCAAAACTTAGTCGCTCTGGGTTCGTATCAGTCGCCCGGGCATAGGTGTATCCTTCCATATGACACGTAGTAGGGTATCTGGAAATTCTAGGCAGCGCTGGCAAGTATGACACAGGACCTGTGGCAGCCCTGTGGTCTGAGGTGTGAATGAAGATCAGGTGATACATGAGGGAATGCCAGAAGGCATTACATCACTATGTGCAGGCAACTGAATTGAGTCAGCTGTGGGTTTTGACACCTGTAAAGTGAAGGAAGGAGTAGCTGCTTCTTGTTCGATTTGATTTCTGTCCTACCTCCTTAGGTTGTAAGCGAAGCTTTCCAGAGGCTATATGTAAAGAGACTGTGTCACCTCGACATTCCAGCAGTCTTTTCCTGAGCATTCACAGAAATAGTTCAGTCTCTTAAGTAATAGCAGAGAGAATAAACAAGCCTGCCAACCCTGTTAATAGAGGTTTGACAGACAGAATAGTAACATTATGTTTAAGAAAAATTAAATTTAGGGTGGCAGGGTGTGAATATGGACTGTCACTTAAACGGGAGGGTTTTTTAAGTTCTTAGAAGTAATTTCTTAGAAGTAATCAATTTAAGCTTTATTAGTAGCATAGAAAGAAATCCATTTTTTTTTTCCTCCCCAACTTAGTCCCAATTTGCCATCTGTGGTCAGCACGATGTCCTGTTCCCATCTGCTTAGGCACTGGAAGGCTCCAGTGCTGTGCTCTGCCCTTTACAAGCATTGAACATCGCTTCTGTGAACGACAGTGAAACCTTTCTTCCCACCTTTGGCCTGCGGCATGGTGAGGGAATGGAGTCACAGCCCTAGATCTTGTAAATCATTGCAAGGAAGGCAGAACCTGTAATCATTCATATACATGAATGAAAAAGTAGAAAGCACTTCCACCTGTTTTGGCCACGGATAAGCTAAGTGGCAAGAACAGAAGTAAGAAGAAAGGATTTCTATGGGATTTAGCAAATGGTAGAACAACCTAGATCCAAAAATAAACTTGTAAAGGAGAAAATGTAAAATGAGCCTTGGCAGAGTTTCATAGGAGCAAAGACTAATTTTCAGTTTTATTATGAGAATGTTAGGATTTCTGCATTTCACGTAGCCCCGAGCTAAGAGCTAGTGTTTACAGGGGAGCTTCGTTTGGTTTACGTAAGTCCAGCCAGGGACAGAAAAGCTGAACTCAAAAAGCTATTAGTCCAACCTAATGTGGGTCTGAAGTGAATTGGTAAGTTTTCTGAAGCTGTCAGAGGTACTTGGTCTGGGTTTGACTGGATTTTTCTAAGTGGTTTGCTCAGAGTATGGACAGCCAAAGCACATAGATTTTGTGGCAGATTCAGACACTGACCTGCATCACAGTTCACAACGGATTAGTTTGGGGAACACCTTTTAAAATGTGTTTTCTCTTTTTGCTTTATTGCTCCTTAGATAATTAAGAAGAGAAAAGTTCTTTTTTTCTTTGTCTCCTTTTCTACAGCTTTAGATGTATGTTACGTGGCTGCATCTACTGCTTTCCTTATTTAATCTCTCTACGGTTTCACTGAAAAGGGGGATGCAAGGAGACTAGGCTTCCTCCATACTCTTACGATGTGCCATCATTAAAACAGAGTATCGGGTAGGTTCTGAATGTCTTCTGCCTACACAGCTTTTTTTAATCTTACCACGAGATTACAAATATCGAGTGAAATGAGTAACACAAGTCTCGACTGATTAGTCAGTCTTTTAAAACGGAAGCAGAAGACTTCCACCTAGAACCGCGCTGCAGAGGAGACCACACATAAAAAAGGAAATTGGGGACAAGTAGTCTGAAAAACTGCGTTCGAGACGTACGTCCCACATAACCACACGCTCTTGCCAGACAGACCCAAATCTGGTCTTACGCACTGTCTCCTCATATGAGCACATCAACATACTTAATAGATCTTCATTACATCTTTCAGTGCTTTTTTTCAACTATGCTATACGTCATTACCACAGAAGATTTTCTAAAAAGAGAAATAAATTCTTCTGTTTACTTAGTGTGATGGATTGTAGGTCACGCTAGGTATGAAAGCAATTAGCGTGTATTTTCAGTATATGTAATTCAATTTTTAATGAAAATACTGTTCTCTGACTTAAACAAATATTACAACAGTGAATCCTGAGGAGAAAATGCTCTGACATATGTTAAAGACTTGGTCAAATGAATGTTTAACTCTGTTATTCTAGCATTGGGATCTAAGGATGAAATAGATTTTAAGCCTGACATTGAAACATTTTCAATATATTTAAATAGCATTTCTGTAAAATGCATCCATTATGGCTTTATTATTATAAGCCCAAGCTCAATCGTGTAATCGTGATTTATGAACTGATTGATTTTTAGTTTAAACTTTTATAATTCCAATTTGAAATTATTTATATGTGACATTTAGTTGTGCAGTGAGATGTAACTTGTTTCCTTTGTAGAGCATGAAGAGGGTGAGGAGGCTTGGGTTTTTTTCTCTTTGGTTTTTTACCAGACTAAAATTTGCAAAAATTCATTAAGTCCCCCTAACACCACTTCAATGTGGGAACAATATTTGGGTTAAATTAAATATTTTGATCAGAATAGTTAATGGAAAAGCAAAGAAAATCTGAAGACAAAAGGATAAAAGGCATTATACTCTCATCACAAAATGAAGCAAAGTTTTACCAGCACCCCATCTACTTCCATCTACACCTTCTTCTAGAAAAGGTGAGATCTTTTGGGGAATATTTATACAAGACTATAAGAGGAAAGATTTTTAGAGCCATAGATAAGTTTTAAGTCTACATACAAATAAACAATTGCAAGAAAAAGACAAATAAGAGACACCAAATACACCGCAGTATCGGTTCTTGGACTTGAAAGTTAATGTCTCCCTTCCAAGCTTCTCCTGTCTCCCTCCCCACAGAAGTATTGAAAGGTTAAAAAATAGATTTTCACCAAGTCACAAAGGCCTTGGATTGTCTGTGCTTTGTCTCTCAGTATAATGTTTGCCATGTACCAAACCTTGGTGCTGCCTGGGGAAGGGCTTTTCCTACACGCACAGCTGCAAGTGCAGAAGTACCTGTGAGCGCTTTCCTCGTAACACGAACAGCTGAGAAGAGAGAAGATAGTCAGTATGCTAAACTGACATGAGTTTTACTCTTACCAAAATGTTTATAGACACTATTAAGTTTACTAACTCTTGTCATTGACAAGACTATGTAAAGGCTTAAAGAGAATGTCAAACAGTCGCTGTTGGTGGGGTGTTTTTAATCAGACACGATGGGGACAAGACTGTCCTGGTTAATAGAAGTATGACTCCATTTGTAGGTGACCCTAGAATTACATGTATGCCTTCCATTCCATATTAAGTGCACCATAACCTGGTCATGTTTACATAGTTTTATATTAAACCCATAGGGTAATGTCTCACCTCAGATAATAAGGGAAAGATAAAGTGTCTACCAAATAAAATACCTTGGTAATATGGCTTAGTTTTGTTTCTGTAGTTTTCCAGCACTCAGACCTTCAACTGACTTCACTGGGATCTGCAGAACTGTAACTGCAGGAATGCTCCTTAATCAAGTTCATTAATCATTGGTATGATTTTTCAAGTTCTTGCAAATCCTGTTGACAATGAAACAATACGACTGCCAGAAGCTCAAGACTGTTTCTAGCTGTTAATAGCAACCAGTGTGTATCATAAAGTAAATGTCCAACAGCCAGAGTGTTCTGCGTTTTCTCTCTTTGGGCATTATTTGATTAACATTAATATGCTCAACTTGCATTAAAAAAGATTTATTGATGGAAAACCAGAGAACGGGCACAATCCTACAATGTCATGTACGTCACGAATAGCAATAAAACGACTGATTCTGAAGTCCACGGGAGTAGTTATGAGGTGCACAAGGTTTATAGTAGGCCCTACAGTAATTCTAGATGTCAGATCATAGAGGTAAGAAGATTATAAAGGGCTTAAAAAATATTTGCAAAAGAAATTAATGCGATATTCAGAGATTTTAAACCTCCCAAAGACCTTGGTGACCTAGTTTGACCTGCTGCAAAATAAAGGCTTTAGAATTGTATGCAAATAAAACATTCTTTAGAATGCTGTCCAGCTTGTATTTAAAGTCCCAGTGCATCTAACATGTCTTAACATGGTGTCGTGGTTGAACGGTGTCTCGTTCTAGTTTGAACTTGTCTTGCTTTTGTATCTTTATTTTGATTAAGGCTGTGATGAAGTTACTTGTTAATTTGTTCCTCGACAAATTAAACAGATTTAATTTCTTTGTTCTTTTACTGGCAAGGAGATGTTTGGTTCTCTTTATAAGCCCTTTAAATTTGAAAATGGTAGTTTTAAAACACGGAAATCAAAATTAGGTAAGGAATGGTATTTATGGCCCACTTTGTATGCAAGGACATTAATACCTCTCCGTATGAATAATCAAAATACAAACCTGAATTTCTGAATCACATTTGGAGTGCAGAAAATATGCATATAATAGATTTTTTTAATATATCAATTTGTGGGTTATGGTCTGTCGGGCTGGTATCCACTTGCTGTGGGTGATGTGTGAACAGCTCGTTAATTAGAAAGAATGCTGTTTTGTACATGAAGAACAGGAATAGTTTTTTCTTTTTTAATTCTGCAGAAACTGCAATTTAATTACCCACAGCCTGTCCGTGTATTGATAGCTATTTGGAGGGCGTCCCATTATTTTTTTCAGTATTTGGAGATTTTACAGGATAGCATATGATTTTTGAAAATATTTTTAAGAAACTGAAAATGTCTTATTGATATTTCTTCCGAAAGGACGCTTTTTCTTATAGGCCAAAGTTGAAGAATTCTCAATTTTCACTAGTGCTTTAGATAAGAAATCCCTTGTCCTGATTTCTAAGACAAATAGTCAGTGCAGGCTTTTGTTAGTTTGCCACAGGGGACTGCATAAACGTTATCATTCCTTGGTGAGAAAAGCATCATAAAATCTTGTGGAATATGAAATCGTGGAAGGACAGCTATGATCAGAAACGATTATGTGCATTTCAAAACATCTTCCCTGTCCGAAGAGCCGGAGAGTGTGAGCCAGTGCCTAAATATAGGTGTATGCTGTTGCTGCAGGGGCCCTAAAATGTTGAAGGCGTAGGGCTGTCAGTTGTGGCATTGAACCCGCAGATCTCTGCGCTTCTGGTTGAGCAATGAAGGGCAAGTAGGATCCCATGCAGCATGTACAGTATCATTAAATATCTTTATTTAAAAATCTAAATCTCTTCCTGGACATTTTGGTAAGTAAAGAAGGGTGACGGTTGTATTTTTAATCTAAGATGGAGCCTTGAGATCAGTACTCCTGGTCTTTGCTATTACTGTCTTACAGTTCTAGCTCCTTTGAGCGCTTGTGACTCTTCCTTTTTGGAAGCCTTTGCCCAACGGCATCTGAAGACTAGCCAGTCTCTTGTATCAGAGCAGGTAAATCTGTGCTTATGCGTAAAGCCTTGCTGTCCCCTGCTGGTAACTAACAGGAACTTTTAACTTTTTGAAACAACTGTCAGAGAGTCTTGCCTGAGCCCACTTTCCTGCGAAGTACTGTTCCTTTTGTCTCTTTAAACCTTGGTGAAGTTTTTGTTTGTTTTATTTTTGTGCCTGTGCTTGAGTGATTTGCGTTGTTGAGGCAGAGTCCTCAAAGCCAGCGGCTCCGCCGGTGCCTGCCGCCGTGTGTAACTGGGTGAACAAGACTGAAACCAGCTTCTGTTCTTGGGTGATCTATTCTTCATGAAGAGTGCAACTTGTGAATTGGCAAACCTGTTTCCTAAGAAAATGAAGCCTACTTATCATGTTGTTTTCTGAGGGCCTGGCCACCTTACACAGTAACTCTTCAAACTCTCAGCTGGTGGTAACGGAACTTGATGCAGAGGGGTGCAGGATATGGTCCTTCTGGCTTTATCAGACCAGTGACTGGGTAGGGGAGGCTGGGTTTGGCGCGCTGCTGACGGACAGCACATGGTACCTCCAAACCGTGCGCTGTTTCTTCTGTTCCTTGCCTTGCCAGAGGCCTGCTGGCAATGGAAGGGAGAAGGCGTGAAACCTAAGGGTTGTGGGTGTAGGAAATTGAGTTGTATATAAGGGTGCGGTGGTAGTGACAGCAGGGCAAGGCTTTGCGATGTTGAGAGTAGAAGACAGGAGCTTCTGTAGGGAAAACAGGCTTCACTGGTTCCAGTGTTCTTACCGCAACTTGTTAAAAAGACGCGGTTGTAAATGCCATAGCTAGATTTTTACTTCTCGGTCTAAGAAGGATATGCTAAGAAGCATGACCAGCGGGTCGAGGGAGGTGGTTCTCCCCCTCTGCTCTCGTGAGACCCCCCTGCAGCACTGCGTTCAGCCCTGGGGCTCTGAGCACGCGAAGGACAGGGACCTGTTGGAGCGAGTCCAGAGGAAGGCCACGAAGACGCCCCAGGGGCTGCAGTACCTCTGCTGTGAAGACAGGCTGCGAGAAGGCTCTGGGGAGACCTTATAGCAGCCTACCAGTATCTGCAGGGGCCCGGAGAGGGACTTTTTGCCAGGGCACGTAGTGATAGGGCGAGGGGTAACAGTTTTAAACTACATGAGGGCACATTTAGGTTAGTTATTAGGAAGAAATTCTTCACGAGGAGGGCGGTGAGACATTGGAAGCGGTTGTTGGCTGCCCGGAGACGCTGCGGACGCCCCCTCCCTGGAAGTGCTCTAGGCCCGGCTGGATGGGGCCCGGAGCACCCTGCTCTGGCGGAAGGGGTCCCTGCCCGCGGCACGGGGGCGGAACCGGATCCTCTTTAAGGTCCCTTCCAACCCAGGCCATTCTATTATTTGAGTGGAAAAAGGGGGATTGTGTACTGATTTGGTCAGGATGAGCAATTCGGGAGTGGCAAGGAGGAGGCTACAGCGGACTGGCTGAGGCCTGCAGTAATAAGTGGGCATGCTGGCAGATACTTTCTGTGAGTCGCCACCTTCTTTCTGATTTTTGAGATGGCCCTTAAATCCTGCAGTTGTGGAAATATTTATACATCTATATATAGACAAAGAGGCTCAAATGTGGGCCAGAGTGCTATCTCCGTCCTCCTCCCACGAGTCAGATGAACCAAGAAAGTTGCGCAAGGCCGTGAAGTCCACGCCCCCGCTGAGCAGCATTTGGCTCTGGGCTTAGAGAGAATGGCGGGGGATCATATCATCAGGACCTCAAAAAGCAAAATACTTCAAATCGAGAAAAAAGGCAAGAGAGGGAATGAGAAGTGGGGAACAAAAGCTCTGGCTTAAAAAAAAAAAATCGGTAACAACTTCACTACAGAAGAACCTAAACCACTGCTTTTATAGAAGAACCCCCATGGGTCACACAGACAACCTTAGCCACCAGCTGAGCACCACCTGTAGCGAGGGAGGCTTGAGATGCATCCTGCGCTCTGCGTGCACCTCTGTACGTCGCAACGTAGCTTGTAAATCACTGGTTATTTTCAAGAGAGAGAGGAAATGCTGTGGTGATGAAGAAAATAATTTTTTTTTCTTCTTTTCTTTCCAACCTTGTCCTGAGAAAATTTCCTGACAACTCTCTTGAAACATGTATTTTTCTTTAGAAAGTCTGGGAGGTCACTCAGAATTTTCCCATTAAAAAGCTTCTGTTGAAAAATCCTGGCAAGATTTAGTTGCTTGGCATATAGAAACAGAGATCTGCAGGCAATTCATTTGTATGTTGATTACGAGATGGGAACCGGAAGGGATGCTGCATGCAAAGCTGAGGAATGAGGTACAAACAGATTGAGAGCAGAAATGTTCACGGCTGCAGGGGCAACTGATGAAAGCTCCCCCCGGCTGTTCTCCCTAGGCAGGCCTGCCCGCGTTTTCTCACGATGTTCCTTCTCTTCCTCGGACTTCTTTGCAGCGAGGCACTTGACTTTGTGCTCGCCAGCTGTGAGGTGAGCCCGTGTTTAAATCCTTTCTGAATTGGCCTCCGTTCTCGAGGAGGTGACACATGACGTGGACTGTTACAAGTCCACAGCACAAAATGATAAATGGGAACTTCACGTGTTAAGGTTAAAGAAACTGTTTAAGAAATCTTCCTTTAATTAGCTCAATAGATCTTCCCTTTCTGCTTCGTCTCTCGTCATGAGTAACGACTTATTTAGTATAACATCAAGGCATGGGCTTACAGCTACCATAAATGATGGATATTTGCGAAGATTATTTGACAGGTTAAAATCAACATTGCCTTATAAAGTATGTGTGAGAAAGTTTGGAAAACAAATGTCCCAGGTACATAAGTGGCTACAAGTGGAAAAATGTTTTACTATAGTAACGGGCTGTGACACTCGCTGGTAACGCAGCAGTAGTGTGTGCTCTTAAAGGGTAGCTCTTAAAAATGAAGAAAAGAGTATAAAGTACGTATCTGACTGTTCTGTCAAACTCGTGTCCACCAGGCTGCTTCAGGAGAAAGTGCTTTTAGCTCTCTAGTCACGAGACGGCCGCTCTTTTGTGATCTTCTTTAATCTGAGTCCGAGGTAGGGAGGGAACAGGTGTTTGGGTGGAGAGATGGGAAAGTATGACAGCAAGAGATCTAGGCAGAGTTTTCTTGGGAGGGTGTAAGAGCCTTTGTTTGTTTTCTATTGCTTTATGTTTTAGTCCTTTGCTTTATCTTCAGCTTGACCCAAGCATCCGATCNTAGATGGCCGCTCTTTTGTGATCTTCTTTAATCTGAGTCTGAGGTAGGGAGGGAACAGGTGTTTGGGTGGAGAGATGGGAAAGTATGACAGCAAGAGATCTAGGCAGAGTTTTCTTGGGAGGGTGTAAGAGCCTTTGTTTGTTTTCTATTGCTTTATGTTTTAGTCCTTTGCTTTATCTTCAGCTTGACCCAAGCATCCGATCTTTTGGCATTTTCATATTTAATTGCTGACTTAATAGGTGTGATACATAACCCCCGTGCTTTTCCATTTGGGGTTCAGCAGGATGCTGGAGGAGAACTAGACCTTGCAGAGCTGAAAGCCTTTGCTTCAAATTGGCGTATTCATGCCTCGTTTCTGTGCCAGATTTTAATCTTCTTTTACACTAACCTGATGCTTGTAGTTAGTGAACAAAACCAGGAGCACGTATGAGCTCGAGCTGGAATGTGGCAAGCTGCTTCAAATCTGAAGCATTAATTTGAAGAAATCCAGAGCTTCCTTGTACACACAATAAACAACCTGTTAACTACCACTTTCAAACAAGAGAAGTTCTCCTTCCTGCTCTGTGTTTTCAAATCAGTCAGAGCTGCCTAAACTTCGATACCCTGAGATGGACCTAAACCAAAGCGCAAAGCCTAAACAGGTGGTATGCCTCGTTTGAGAGCAGAAACCCCATTTCCTGCAGTGATGTGGAAAGGAGGATGAAGACGGCCATGGGAGAAGCAGACCAAATGGTCCTCGAAACAACAGTACTGTTTGTTATGCTTTGGTGTTTCTAAAAAGGTTCAAAACCAGAAGAGTACGGGGGGGCTAATTAGCTACTGGCCCAGCCAGCTCACCTAAAATAAATGCTTTTTTGGGCTGATGGCTCCAGTCCGTTTAGCAGTATGTGGATGTCTATGTTTTTCTTTCCAAAAGCTCAGCTTTACCATGGCAGCTCAGTTACATGTCTGTTTGCCTTGTGGAGGTTTTCCGTGCCTTCCTCTAATCTTAACATCATGAGAGCAGAAGCTGCTGCCTTCCCTGTGTCACCTCTCCATGCCTCTTACTGCCTGCCTTCTCTTTGCAGATCTGTGAGACAACAGGGACAACCTGGCCTCCTCCATGCCTGTTCCTTCCCCCTTGTGTTACTGACGCTGGCCTGCTCCGAGCAGCCTCCTGAGCTTGCACAGAGAAGGGATGTGGTTACAGGAGCTCTGACAGATCTATCTGGTGGCTTCTCCCTTCCCTGTGCCTCAAAAAAGGTTTGGTTTTGTTCCTGGAGCCCAGAGCTGGAAACAGTCACTGATCCGTCAGCCTCGATGGAGGCAGGAAATTCCCCTGTTTGTGTCTTTGCTTCCCAACTTTGACAGTGTTTGAGTACATGCATAACTCTGGACTGAGAAGGTTCAACAGGTGAGTTCTCTATCTATATCTATCTATATCTACATGTATACACACACACACAAAGTGATTTTCTAATAGTGCTGGAACACTGATACCCAACTTCCACTGAAATACATTATATTTGAAATTTACTTCCATTATTCTATCACAGAAACTCGTAAATCCGTAAAGTATTCTAAATGCTAGGAGGATGCAGATGGTTCTGAACGTAGCTCAAAACCCCAGTCAGAGCAAATATTAGTTGTTCTAACTTCATTTTAAGTCGTTCAGTCTTAGTGCCGAGAGTGCTATCTGCAGAGCTGCCACAAGGAGGTACCGCGGTATTTTGTAAGACGTTGACATTACCGTACCGGAACAACTGTTTTCTTGCTGTAGGTGTGAGGTAAAATACATGTGGATACAAAACACGCCTTTATTTTAAGATAATGCCACTTAATGCTCCAGAAGTACTCTCCGGAAAACTTTGAATTGTTCCCGCAAATGCACTAGCACCTGGGTCCACCCGACTGCTAATGCTTGTTCAACAGGGTGCCGGCGTTTGCAGTGTGCTCTCCTGCCGTAATTACTCAAGACAGATTGCTTAGGTGCTGACAGTTAAGCAGATTAAGTATTTTCCTAAGTTACTGCCTAAATAAGCAAATTCATCTTGATGTCTGTCTTGATTTTTCACTCTCCTTGCCCCATATGTTAGCCACTGCAACGTTTTCCAGTTTTTTAGTAAGGACACCTGTGCCTGCGTTGTATAAAGACATTTCCCTGAAAATGCCGGGATACGTAGCAGTCAAGGGAACAAGACACACCTGGGCAGTTTTGCTGTATGGGAATTGAGCGCTAACTCTGTGTTCCGTGTCTGCTGTAGTGGCCAGGTCAGTGCCTGGCTGAAGGGGATTACGGGCAGAAAAGAATTATTTAGTGCTGCAGTCCATCTGCTGTGCCAGTGAGGATTTCTTCTCTGGTCCATTATCTATTTATTATTCAGGTTGAGTATCCCATCTCGCAGGAATTCTGTCCTTTCCCTCGGGATAAACAGGGAAAAATTCCTAATAAAGCCTCAATCTGTATTCTGTAGCTGTAATCCCATCACTCTGGTTCCTCGAACCACACTCCACGTACTCTGTCTTTATGCTGCTTCAACACACATGGTTCACATCTCCTTGACTGAGACACTGTATTTATGCTCCTCTCTTTAATGTTTCTTCATAAGTCAAACATCTGCTGCCCTAATTTCCGATTCACTAATACCTTTCAGATAAACGAGGTGCCTCCGATTTCAGAATGCCAACGTATGAATATTCTGGAGAAGAGCAGTAGTCTGACCTGTGGAGACTAATAGTATTTTGAAAAAGAAACAAGCCCTAAATAGTTCCAGACTGTGACATTCAAGATGTGTATTGAATCCTAGGACCTGTGCGTTCAGATCCATGCGTACCGCTTTCAGCCCTTGAAGCAAAGCTGAGTGGGTTGTCCTTAATGCCAGGCCATGCCCCTGCATTTCGATTTCTGTACTCCCCATGGTAGCCAAAGCCTAAAGGGGCATCGTATAGACATTGTCTATCGGTTCAGGTCTTTGCAAGGTCTTTTTGGGAAGAGTTACTACATACATCTGAATAAACAAGCTCTTACAGTAAGGTGTGCAATGTCTCCCAACAATATTGCTAGATATTACCTGCCCAACGGGCTGCGTTTCAGGCTNGCCAACGTATGAAAATTCTGGAGAAGAGCAGTAGTCTGACCTGTGGAGACTAATAGTATTTTGAAAAAGAAACAAGCCCTAAATAGTTCCAGACTGTGACATTCAAGATGTGTATTGAATCCTAGGACCTGTGCGTTCAGATCCATGCGTACCGCTTTCAGCCCTTGAAGCAAAGCTGAGTGGGTTGTCCTTAATGCCAGGCCATGCCCCTGCATTTCGATTTCTGTACTCCCCATGGTAGCCAAAGCCTAAAGGGGCATCGTATAGACATTGTCTATCGGTTCAGGTCTTTGCAAGGTCTTTTTGGGAAGAGTTACTACATACATCTGAATAAACAAGCTCTTACAGTAAGGTGTGCAATGTCTCCCAACAATATTGCTAGATATTACCTGCCCAACGGGCTGCGTTTCAGGCTGTCTTCCCTTAAATCTATTAAAGTAACACTTATGAAGTTGGATCTCATTACATTTTTTCTGTCATGATTCTGCTGCCTCTGTGCAGTTTCTCTGCAAAGGCATTGTACTGCCTCCCTTTCTGATGCCTGCTTATTTCATTTGCATATGAACTTCTCTAGCTCTTACGTAATCTAAGAAGTTAAAGGAGCTGTCTAAAGGGCTGTAATTCCCTTTGTCACTTCTTTATTTTGTGTGGACTGCTAACAAAAGAACAGCTCCTGGGATAATTTAAATACATAATTAACATAAAAATGAGTAACAACACCAAAATAATACTGAAATTTATTACAAAAATAAGACATGAGATACAATTTTCTTAAAAATAAAACCAGATCATGTTGTGGCATAGAGTGCAATGCTTCTGTAACCACTTTGGTAAGCGACAGCTCACGGGAATTGTCCGATGGACCTCAGTTACCAATGCGTAAAAGCCTGTTTTCAGAGAGGACAGCAAAGTATTGATTAATTCATATTTACATCCATTCTAAAAGGAAACAAAAAACCCCCAAAACCCCATTTTAAGAAAGAAAAATAAGTTTTTATGTTCATAATTATTAAATCCATGCATACAGTTGACCTCAAACTGCATTTTTAGAGTGTAGAGTACTTAATGGCAGTAGGCATTCTTTGTAATTAATTCACTTCACCAAAACCTGTGGAGGTTTTTAGACCATACGAGCGCTTTTGATACTCCATGATACTCCATTTGTGTCCCCCATTACCATTCCTCCAATTCTAATTTCAGTTCTGAATACAGACTTATTACCTACTCGTGCGTGGTGAAAAATGTCAGAATGTTAGAAAAAGCTTGGAGAGTTACCGTTAAAAAATGACTACAACCAGTGAGCCTATTTCTTAAAATATCCAATTTTACTGTTTTAAAATTTGTGTAAAAATGCCATTTCACTAAGGAAATCAATGTATTCCTGGCAACGGAATTCAGCTCCAGTGTGGTCCGGCATTGTCACTGCAGAGACATCCACTGAAAGTGTGAGAACAACTGAAAAATGGCATAAATATCAGAAAGTAGAAAGTGTGATCCAAGTACAGTTCATTCTAATAATTCCTGTGTCAGAACATAGCATTTCCAGTACTGACTTGCCAGCAACAGCAAAAAACATTTGAGGCTGTGAAAGGTGTCAGTATTAACGGGTCTGTCTAGCCAGGAACACCTTGCACTTACCGTTTGACACGAAAAGAGATTGTGTCACAAAACCCCCTTTGGGGCTGTTTAGCGAGCATTGTCTCTCGGTTTGTTCTCCTAAAAGGCTTAACTCCCGTAAGAAATTCAATAAATACAAGGGCTTTTCAGTACTGGCATTTTATCTCTTTACAACAGGCAAAATGATTGCGTTTGGATCATAACCCGGTCCATTTGTTCTAGAAATGAGATTCAAATCTATTTGAAACTATTCATCTTGTCCGGGGGCCGATGGTGCTCCAAGACAAGTGATAGCACTGTACACATTTAGAATGGGCTCGGAGCAAGAGAATTCCCTTCACAATGAGAACTTTGGGTAAAACACCAGGTAGACAGAGTGCGGAACTTAGAAAAATCTTAGCCGTGCAAGCAGTAGTGTCACAGCGGGAGTCCGTGGCGTTTTACCCGGTATCCCCTGCTTTGTGCAGTGTCATCTTACAGCATCGAGAGCGTTTCAGAGGCTTTCTGTTGTCATCAGCCCATTCAGCCTAAATTTGCCTATGCATCTTCTCTATTGAAGATGTTTTAACTAACAAACTAGTTCAACCTTTCAAAGGAGCTTCCCCTGTTGTATCACGTGAAGAATGAGCTTGCTGGAGGTTGTGATATTTGTACTTCTTCACATTCTTTATCTCTTATCTATTTAGAAGCGAATGCCCCTTGAGGTCTGCACGTTGGGTATTTGCTTAGGTTAGTGGCAGAAATCTCTATAACCAGATCAGAAGAACTGTTAATAACATGATTTATGTGTGCTTTAAAGACTAGAGACTCTGTAGCCTGTAGTTGACATAGTACAGTCATTCTATATGTCAGATGGAGAAAAAGGTAATATACTTTTAATAAGAGGGCTCTTGCTTCTGGAATTTGGTGAAGAACCGAAAGGTGGGTACAGCACAGCCTGCCGAAGAAGCTGCAACCCGGGGATCATTGACCAGTGTGGGAGACCGAGTTGGGTAGTATCTGTGTGCTGCCCCGCTGAATTGCCCACGCCGAGCAGGCACGGAGGTGTTGCTGCCAACACGGATAAAAATACAAAAGTTTTTATCCAAAATACTGAATCGTACATCTTCATGATGCCTCCTCTTTCTGCCGCCTTCTCTCTGCTAAAATATGGTATTTAGAAGACAGCATAGTATGTTTTAAATTATTCAAGAAACGTAACTTATTTAAGGATAGTTTTTCCCTTTCGTTTCTGATTTATGAGCTTTTGAGTTATAACAACTGTATTAGAAAAAAATGGTTTCCCTAGAGGTTTTACTGGGTACAGGCTTTTGTTTGCCTTTCCAGGACTGTTATGCGTAGTAGGGAAAGTATTCTTAGAGCTAAAAATAACCTGTATGCAAACCTAAATGGAAACAGATATGGACTGAGAGACAAATCCAGCTCTACTCATTTTATATGCAAATACTAAACCCATGCAATAGAGAAAGAAAAAATACGAGGCAATGTCCCATTTAGGCCAGAGAAATGGTAACGTGGCAGCTAGAAACCATAGCAACAGTATGAAAAAATAAGGTAGGGAATAACCTGCTCTAGTGTTGTCTCGATTTTCTCACTAAAGATCAAAGTATCCAGGGCCGCCTCTGGAATGCGTAAGCATAAATTGAGCCTGAGGTCCAAGGCCTAATAGTGTAGAAGTTGAAAAGGTAGGAAAAAACGGAAAAGAAACTGCTCTGGGAGGCGTTTTCTCTCACAATGAACAGTGTAAGGGCACTTAAAGTAGAGCTGTTCGTGACAACTTTGCTGTCACTTGTCAGTTCTTCAAAATACTTTCTGTTACTAAACGAGTATTTCAAATTAAGTTATTTCAAAATTATAGTAGCAAACAACTACGGTTCCTGGACAGTGCGGAGACAGCATATCGTGCTGTGTTTACTGAGTGAAGACGAATATGCAGGGGGATCTCATTTGCAGTGCTCAATTTCATTTTTCCTTAACAAACACAGGCTGCTGCTTGAGCTGCACAAGACCTTTAATCGGTGTCAACAAATGTGACCATGCCTCTTTTCATGGGGTTTTTCCCTCCCTTGTCTTTCAGCGTACCCAAAGGCAGAGAGCATGCGTTGTTTTTTCAGATCCACGATGCGCTTTAAGGTTCCACCAGCAATACAAAGTGCGATTGTCCTTCAGAAATAAAGATGTTCTGTTAATTCAATCTACCTGCCCATTCTTTGCAGGAGTGGAATTACAAATGGTGGGTTTCCCTTAGTTGGATGTAGCAGGTAGTCTTCCCCAAAATTCAGGGAGTCTTTCTGGTAAAACCCAGCTATTTTTGGCCTCTGGTCTTCAGACCTTCTGCATATTTTATATTTCTGGTTCAGAGAGTGTGATGTCGCGTCTGATCTAACACCCACACAGGTGAGTGGGGGCCCTTCTGCTCGCTTACGTGCCTTCATCCATGTGATTCCACGCGAGCTGGAGCACTCCTAAAGATTTACAGTATGGAGAGAAGATGAAAATCAAAATTGTGATGAGCCAGCTGTGAGGTGCGCGCGCAGGGAAGTTGTCAAACACTGTTTTGTAGCTGCTGCTTGCTAGAGTAGTTTAACGACGCTAGTATCGTTCGTGTTTGGATAAATTACAGCAATTGTTAAAGCTGNGGAGAGAAGATAAAAATCAAAATTGTGATGAGCCAGCTCTGAGGTGCACACGCAGGGAGGTTGTCAAACACTGTTTTGTAGCTGCTGCTTGCTAGAGTAGTTTAACGACGCTAGTATCGTTCGTGTTTGGATAAATTACAGCAATTGTTAAAGCTGTTACTGCCTCTTTCCACAACTGAATTTCGTTTCAGAAGCCGTATCCCCTAAAACAGCTTCCCTGGGTCAGGAAGGGGGTCTCCCGTAGCCACCCCATCGAGGAGCAGCCCTTACGTACAGGAAAGAAGGGCAGCTTCAGGGCGCTGCTGCCCCAGGGGCTGGGGAGAGCTCAGCGAGGAAAGGATGAGCGGGGCGTCAGCAGGGACAGGTCTGTGGGGTCTGACACCGTCAGAATGCTTTAGGAAAGCCCTGCACTGAAAACTGCTTAATTGGAAATGAAGTTTGGCAGCTCTGTAACCAGGCGTGAATATCAGACTGACATACGTGGGTACACGAGCAGAGCTGTTCTTCAGCATGGGCTGAAAACTCTTCTCAGATTAGGTCCTTGGCGTGATGGTGGTCTTACTCAGCAGCAGCCACTGCTTGAGGGATTCTGTATGCTGAACTTCTTTGTTTGGCTCAAGATCAAACAAAACTCTAGGAGGTTCTTGTGCAAAGCCTGTGATTACGAGTGTTTGTTCAAACGCATTTTTGCATTATAGCGCTAGCAGAGAATTTCTGACAAAGCAGAAAATACAGTTTCTTCGTCTTCAGCATTTACAGAAGCACGCTGAAGGCAGCAAACCTTTGACAAGACGTAGGTAAGATCACAAAGTCTTGTCAGCTGCTGGAAATACACCTGGCTGCCTGTGGTTTGGGTAGCTGTGCTTCAGAACAGTCCTGGTATCAGTCCTGTGTTGAGGACTACTTATGCATTTATTACGTTTATGTGTATGCTTATTATTTTTATTCTTATATAAGTATATTAAATAGGTAATATATAACCTATTATTTATTGTTACATATTTAATTTTGATTCTGGGACAGTCCAGTCATGATGTAAGCACGATGGATCTGATGGGCTCTGGGAGTCTCCGTGCTGTTGGAGCTTTAGGATCAGCACTGCGAGCAGGAATTCAGATTTTTTTTCTTCTTCTTAATAAATGTGGTGCCCACTTTGCATTTATTCCTACTATTTCTCTTTGGTAGGATTATTTCAGTAAATTTACTTTTTTGTGCTCAAAGACATTGAGTCCTTCAAAAAAAACCCAAAAAACTTACAATTGAGATTTTTGCTTGGCTTGGACTTGTAAACAGAGCGGGGGAAAACCCAAATGGCCACTCTTTATTTTTCAGTGAAAGCAAGCGGGAGGCTTGGAGTGCAAACATGGTTTCTAAAGCAACTTTTTACTAGTGCTTTCTATTTAGCTAAAACGGTGTTTTCTTACTCTCCTTATTATGAGCTAGCAAAAAACCCCACAGCAGAACCTCCCTAAAAATTCTGCCATAACTTTTGTAAGATAATTACTGAATGTGTAATATCCAGTATTATCAACGCAGTAGTCTTCTCTTCTTTTCCCATCGTAACCCAGAGCTGTTTCTAGGATAAATAATTCTGATAACTTGTTAGTACACGAGGTTCCATGGGAACAGGTAACATGCGAACTTGTAAGAATAGTTGTGACCTCTCTCCACAAAATTTATATCCGGATTTTTTTCAAACTTTAGTGCCTTTGACAATGAAGATATTACTCTGGTATTAAGAGGCTTTGCTCTGAAGCCTGAACATAGATCCTGCCTTCCTGGAGTATCTGCATGCTCCCCAAATATTAAAGGGCATAAATATACTACATTTTGATGGAAGATGGAAGTAGCTTCTCAATTTCATAATTGCTGCACAACCGGTTGTACAACTGGGCCAAGCTCTTGCTGGAAGGCCTTGGTAAAGCTCTGGGATTTTGACAAAGTTCAGTCTAAATCTTCTAAATCATATTTCAGTGCCTGGCCTTTTCCTATGTCAGATTATCAGAGCTCGGATGCTAGGCTGAGACCTCTTTTTGGTGTTGTAGAAGTCTGAAGCGTCAGTTTTAGACCTAGAAAATAAAAGACTACTGGCTCCCGTCTTTGACAGGTGGGTGTTTTTGGATACTTTCTGAAATTGATCTTCAATAATACTTTAATAAGAAGTGATATTATAGAATTTTTCAGAAATGTGATTGTTAAATGCCAAACCGTGTCAATATGCTGTAGATTCTCTTGTTTAATTGCATATGATATAGCCAGATAGTGCTCTGAGGGTTTTTAAAATCAATTGTGACTGTGCATCCGCTTATCGTTGGATATATGTGAATTTATAGTGATAGTTTACTTGGACTTTGCAAAGTTTCATGTCATATTTAAGCATCTGAAACAGATTAATAAAAATGCTGAAAGGCTAGATCAAGAACGAAAGTTTAATCAACTTAGTTAATTAAAACTAGCTTAGTTTTAATTAGGAGGTTATGAAAGGATTAGTACTGTTACTTTACACTTGACTCTGTGATAACTCCTGAAAGTGCAAGTTTCTCTTAAAACATTCTAAATTAATTGAACATGTGTTAAAACCATTCGCGATGCTTTATTACGTAATTATTAAAATGAAGGTCAAATGCTAAAATGTTAGTAATTATCTATTCTTCTGACAATAGTTATGCTGTTCATCACAGAATCAGCCAGACGTCATGTGGACATGCTGCTTCCTACTATTGTTTTTATATAGCGATCAGAATAATAACACGCATTATTTTCATCAAGTTTGACTATTTTATATGTATTTTTAACTTCTCCTTAGGCTGTGCTCTCCGTCAGGAATTAGAGATCCCTTGCAGCCATCTTTCTACCACTTTCTGGCTCCATTCGTGACAGGGTGAAGCCAGAAGAGTGCAAGTTTTAAGAACGCAGAGAGACATAAGATTTCACAATCTCACGTCTATTTTCAAGGTACTTTCTTATCCTCAGTTCCCAAATGATTGATAGAGCGGAATTTTTTGCTTTCTACTTGCCCCGCTAAGAAAGGTGCTGTGGTCCCACTTCTTCCCACACGTGGGAATTTTCTCTTCTGAAAATGAGCGTTGGATTCGTAAGAAGCAAAATTGACTGACTACATTTTTGCGTAAATGATGTTCTTTCAGCAATCCCTACTGCTGCCTTTACCGTGCCTTTAACCAGCAGAAATCCCCCGCTGCAGAAAGGATACCAGGGCTGTGCTGCAGGCGGAAGTTGCAATTTTGCACTGAAGTATCGTTGCAAAATGAATGGTAGCTGTGGGACTGCAAACCAAACCCACATCCTCTTTGTATCAGCCTCAGCCATCGTGTTCGTTTCTGTTAACCACTAGTACTGGGGAAGACGGGAAGGCACGAGAACGGCCGACAGCGAGAAGAAAAACCAGGTGATGGGTATCAAAGAATGGATGTTTTATGCCTTCCCTACCTAAGCTGTGGCAGGATATGAACCCAAGTAGACAACCGAAGGCAGCGTACTGGGGCTTTCAGACTACTTAATGTCCTCTACTGTCTGCACGAATTAGTTCATTATTGAAGTTTGACAAAATAGAGGATCTTTTGCATAGAGAATGTGATGAACAGAGTTCCAAACAGGGAGAGACTCCCGGAGATTAGAGCAGCTCAAAAGCAAAAGAATCCAAAGAATCAAATTCATATCAAATGAAAGAGATTTTTTTTTTTAGAAAAACCTTATTCCTTTCTCCTGTATTTAAAATTATTTTCCATAGTGATAATTCTTCCTGCCCCATATGGTTTTAAATATTTTTTTCTTCAATACTATGCCACAACTCCTTCCTTCACCTAAATACGTGCAATAAATCCTCTAACAGCAGTGAACAAGATCACTGCTTGCATTTCGGGATACCTGAAGAAAAAAAATGTAAAAATTGAAATGGAATAAACACAAAGACAATTGAAGAGAGTCTTCAATATGACAACTGTATTATGAATCGTCAATTTGCTCTGAATGCCAGAAACATTTGTTATAAAGCAGCTGCCTACCTATTAAATATTATCATACTGTGTGATCGAACGTATTTCTACTTCTCCTGCATTGAATTGGTATACAGCACGTTTAAAAGAAGATTTTAAGTTTTTTACAAGTTACAAAGATGATGATGGATGAATGAGTAAAAGTATTGACCTCCCCGAAGGGAATTTATTTCCGAGGCCACATTTCTAAAGAAAAACGAACAGCAAACCAGAAAACCAAAACATTCAGCTTAAAAATGTGAAAACGCTTTGACGAATAAAGCAAGCACGGGAAAAATTCCCAATGGCAAACTTTACTAAAAAGGTAACTCAAATGTCTTAGCATATTCCATCCTGTTTCTTGACTACTTCTCCGCCCTTATTAGAAAGTATCCTGTGCATGCTGTGCTTAAAAACAAGCTGCAAAGGCAATTCTGAGATCTGGTTTGTACAGTCACTTTCATAAAATATTATTGGTACTGAGTTGCAATGGGAGGCATTTAGAAATTCATAATCCCTCAGGTATTTTCTCACAAAAACGGGAGACACCTCTTCCGACTTGCATTCTGTTGCTTCTTTACTAGTTCCCTGTACACTTCTGACCTTAGAAACCTGGGAAAAGAGTCCTTTGCCATGAGGCTGTAGATTAACCTCTGAGCATCATCGAAGCAGCTGAGGGTGGGCTCAGACATGTTCTGAGAGATGTCGGTTTTGGTGTGGAAGTCAATATTAATCTGTAGGAAGAAGGAAGGCATAACACCGACATTAGTTTGATTGGAAAGCTGAGCCCCGTTCGTGTGCAGGACACAGTCTGCACTCCAATTTCCTCCCCAGTGCCCTGGCTGATGCAGACAAGCAGGAAGGGTGCCCCTTCATTTTCTACAATACCGAATTCTTAATTTGAGCTGGCTCTTAAAAAGATGGCATTGCTGAAAAAAGAAGGGAAAAACTTGCTTCTGATTATATCGTGGTTTTGCCAAACCAAATCCTATGAAGTGCCGCTTACCAAAGAGTAAATTAGAGACTAAGATACTCAGAATCATTTTAGGTTTTGTCCTTATCTATTTTGTAAGGATATTTTTTGTTTTATAATAATAAAATGGATTTCAATCCTATGTGAGACAAGGAGGCATCCAAAGCATGCTCACTGTCAAAGGCAAACCCAAACTTTTGCACTGGTGGTGTGGAGTAGAATGTGGACAGTAATTAATTGGCAATTTTTTCCCTTCGCTGTAAGCATTTTTTAAATAATGATAAAATTGAATGCTGTAACAATTTTTTTTCAGGTTTGAATTTTAATTTTCATCATGTCAAAAATACCTGTAAAAAAAGAACAAACCCAATTGTTAACATTCCAATGTACTGGTACCTAAAGTCCAGAGGGAATCGTGCTTATTGCATTATAAAAAGGGTTAGACACAACAAATTATATTGAACATATATTTCCTTAAATCTTAAGGTAGAAATTTCAGAAGGTGAGATTAACCCACACCCCTTGTGAAGAATGTATTTAAGTATAAACCATTAAGACGCTTTTGTTTGCTTCACAGACTTTCAGTGTTTTCTACCTGGTAAATCATTGACGTGAAAACGGAAGTACAGCCATGATGAATTGTATTTTCTGTCATTCCTGGAAGTTTGGATCTGAACTTTCCACTTGATTCCCATCCTCGGTACTCAAAGTACGTTCAAAACCCCCTATTTACCTCCTTTGGAGCATCAGCTTGTATGAAGTCAGAATAAATCTTTTGGGCTTTTGAGGCGATCTTAGTGGAGGACTTGGTTTTCTTGAAGTCCTCGCAGGCCAGCCAGAACTCCACGTTTTCCTCACTGAACTCTGACTTCAAAAACGTCCTAAAAGCTGCCAAGCCGTCTGGGGAAAAAGGCATGAGATGATGGGTAGAGGAAAGCTGAAAGACCCACGCAGATTGTACGTAGGTATATACACGCGCGCGTGTATGCAGTATATATGGTGTAACTTGTGTGTCTGCTTCTGTTTTGCCTGTCAGCCAGCAGTTAGTCTGAAGAGGCTGTTGTGGGAGCAACGAATAGGAGATGAAACTGTAGCGATGACAAGGCGGCTAAGAGAATTCCTTCAGAGAGTTACAAATTGAGGAACGCTCCCAACGCCTGCCTGCCGTGGGTGGCTGTCCCTAGCACTGACACACGAGTCAAGAGGGGATCCTGGACATTCTGGTCTTCAAGAGGATTTGTAGCGACCAGGAAATTAGGGATTTGTGGCTGACCCTTGGTCTAAGAAGCAAGCAGATAACTGAGTCATATTGTGGTAGCGTGCTCCTCTCGGAGCTGAGGTTGGCCTGCCTAAATAGCGCTTCCATCTCCTTTCAAGTAACTATGAAGACTTGGATGAAGGGATGGACCCTTTGTTACCTCTTTGTTTGGCATTGTTTTGCACTTTTAAAAGAAAAAAAATGAAACAAAGAAAGGTTTATTTGGAAGAAATTGCTTTAAAATTAATTCAAGTCATAAGCACTTAGAAATGAAAGTTGACGGCACCCGAATTTAGTTGTGTTAGTCAAGTTAATGCTGTTCTGAAGCAGTGTGGGGGCACCCCAGGGTCCAGGCTGCAAAGTTACTGCAGGCAAACGGGGCAGGGGCAAGGAAACTTTTAAGTTCCCTGCGGTTTGGCCTTTCAGGTCAAAGGAATGGGATGTCTTGGAGTGGTGACTTTGGATATATTAGAAATAATACTTTTTTTTTTTCCCCACTGAAAGTCAACGCACAACACGTATATTTCTTTGTACCAGGAATACCTAAGAAAAGGTTTGTGGGATTTCATTGTTTAAGAAAATAGGAAAACTAGAACCATTGCAAGGAGAGTTTAACAATGTTTATCTTCATAAAGCAAAGCCCCTTCAGAGCACTTCTACCTTCTTAAATGTCCCTTAAGCATTGGTCAGAAGGTATGTTGTGTTTGCAGCTTGGAGAAACGTCCCCCCCCGCCTTCCAGCACAGCAGCTCACGTGCCTCCGGCAGCGGCGCTGGGGTGGTTCAAAGCACGCGGAGAGCTGAGCTGGAGAGCGGTGTGAAATCCCGACAGCGGCACTTGTGAACTGGGTTGACACGCGGTTTTAAAAAAATATTTTTCACTTACTTCTTACCTTTATTAGCTAGTAGTGTATCCACAGACTGAGACCAGGCCATTGTTTCCCCGGCATTTGACCTGTGGAAACAACACCTATCCTTGAAAATAGCATTGTGATCTTTTGCCTGTGCAGTCTGTGGTAGCTAGTCTGTTATCTGGCTGTCTCCTCGAGGGAGCAGGGCGAGTGATTCATGCTATCCTAGGCACGGGATGCCAGAAAGTCAGTAGAAAGCGTGACACGCTTTTTTTCAGAGCATGAAGAACCGTGTAGGTTCATAAAGTACGGTGTTATTTCATGTTGGCAAGTTGATTATTTATCCAGCATCTAGTAGTTGTGCTTGCAGTTGCTTGAACTATAATAAAAGCACACGAGGGGTATTAATGTTCTGGAGCGGGTACTGAATTTCTTCTTGAGTTATTTGACACTTTTTGCTTGGAATGAGTAGAATTATCTAAAATGTTATCATGCAAACAGCGGTAGGATAAATGGGCGCTATATCAGTTTCTCAGTGGCATAAAAAATTGAGTAAATTCCCAGTTTTGGCTCTTACTTTGTAACTTGCTTTGTAAGCTTCTTTTAGAAACGAGACGCAGAACTAAGCAGACACTTGCTCTTACAGAGCCTGGGCGCTCTGAGGGTGTTCAAGCCGATTCAGAACCAAGGCTCAGCGTGCAGGCTGACAGACGGGCTGAAGCGTGCCAGGTAAGGGAACTGCGTGCGAAGCGCACGGACTATTTTTTCTTCTAACTTAGGAAGGATGCTCGTATTCAACTTAGTCCATGAATGCATAGATAAAAGAAACTTGTCTTTTATACCGGAAAAATTATATTTTGATTAAAATTACCATTGTATGAATTTCTAATTCAAACATCCAGCAGAAAAAAAGAGCCTCCCTTACCAGCATTATTGTTGTTGCTTGCACTTTCTGTCACAAAACCTTGGAAGAATATGATTTCTTGAAAATGAAACATTTTGAGGCAATGTCAGACACATGTGGAGACGTCAGCATGTGCCTACCTGCTCTCCTGCATGCTGGTTTTTCTGACTGACTTTTCTCAGGTTTTTTGGCCGGCGGTCGATTTGCAGCCTCAGGCATCCCCAAAAGGACGTTAGTCTCATATGTACCGCTTGGCGATGCTCTGTTTGGTCATCTAGATTGTATTTTGGTTTAGAATAAGGAGCACACTTCTTCAACAAACCTCAGCTCAGTGGTTTGTAACTGAAATTTTTTTGAAAAAAATTTTTAAGGAAAACGTTGAAAAAAAATTTCAATTTCAATCTCAAAAATGTCCTCGGCCAAAATTTTTGAGTTAGAAGGCTTTGACACCTTTAACGAGCAAATTTGCTCATAGCTCTCATTTTACTTGTATCCAGACTGCACAAAATTATATTTAAACAAAGAATCAAATTGCACATATTTATACGCATGTACACACGCATTTGTGAGGGGAGCCGGAGTGCAAATATGGTCAGTCTGTACTGAAAGCACAAATGAAACCCAAATGTAGCATTACGTAGTACTTCGTGAGACATCGTGTGCTGATGGAGTTAGTCAGCAGAGAATTTGGTTTAGGAACTATCAAATATATAACATTGTTCAGCATATTATTTGGTATATATTTACTAGCTTGCTTGTCAAACAAAAAAGCAAAATGAAAGACCAGGATAAAACAGATGGCGTGAACCTAATTGTGCTCCTCATCCTTAGGGGTAACATTACTTGTTTTAATATTTACTCATCGCTCAGAGAATTATCTCACTGATCTCATGGGGTTTACTTGAGTGGGGATGGCAAGCAGAGCTGACAACAGGGAATCAAAATAATCACATCCACTTCAAAAGGGGAAGGAAAATAAATGCTGTCTGGATTATTCAAAAGTTGGTCGACCCACCCCATAAATCTCCTGCGATTAAAATAGCCATAAACAACAACTCACTTCGCTGGCATTTTTTGTTCCGCTGTCTGACTGTCACAGGTAGGGCAGAATTTCTTTTTCTCACCGGTCTTCAGGCTGAAGGTGATGTGACAGCAGGAGCAATACAACTAGCATGTGAATAAGCAAACAGCACAATGCAAATTGACAAACTGTTTTTAACGCTTCCGTTAGAATTATTTCTCTCAGAAATATGGCTTATTTTCTAGCAGTGGCCATTCTAACTTAATCTACCCAAAGTAATTTTAATTAAAAACAGTTTATATGCAAATAGCTCTCAAGACATATTTATGTTCTGAGCAACACTTTAACAGAGAAATTATCTTGTGGGTTTTCTCACTGACCACTTGGCTTACTGGCTGTGGAAAAGAAGGAAGACAAGTTCAGTGTGCCCAACTAGAAAATTCTGGACTATAATTATTTACGCTCGTGCTGTATCTGCAAAGCTTATCCATCACCTTAATGTGTCTTGAAAGTCCAAGGCCCTTGAGCCATTGCCTCTTTTGTTTATTCATACAAGACTTATCACAACGGGGCCGAAGGGCGTTGGGCTGGCCAGCGTTTGCCCATCGCTGCTCTTACAAATAACGGGATCATGCAGTATTTGATACGTTCAATGCAGTGATTCTTCCTGCTCTTACTGATGTTTCATTCTATGCGCCATCTTCTAGGAGCATCCCTCTGCCCCCAAAACGCTTCCATATAATTTCGTCTTTTGCTCTTGATAATTATTGTTTCCTCCCCAGGTCTTTTCTTTCCCTTGCTGCCCCCCGCCCTCCTGAACCAGCAGGCTTACCGACTGGCTTCTTGCCTCCCTCCAAATCTTGTCCTGCTGCCTAATTCTTTGCTCACCCTACCCAGCTTCCCGGTTCTCAATGTCTCCGCTTGATATAAACAAACTTCCAGTGATTCACGAACCGGATCCAGCTGTCCCAACCTGCAGAATAAGGGATTTTTGTCTTCTCAGTTAAAATGTTTTACACCAAGCAGCGCAGCCTCCAGAGTTGAGGTCCCATTTGATTTTCCTATATGGTACAGTCACACACAAAGCTGCCTTCTGCCTGACTCGGGGCACAGCCCTGCTTATTTTAGCTACGTCTGTCTTCTAAGGTAAGAAAGAAAAACCCAAGCACCACACGCCACATTTTAACCTCAGCAATGTTAAGGAGTTATTCTTTATCCTCACCTTTGGTGGATTTGTAAAAGAAGGTTCGGCCCAGACTATTTGATGAACTTCACGTGGGAGAAAAAGTAGTGTATCTGGTCGATAGGGCTCCAGAAAGCTGAAATCAGATGGGAACAGATGGAGAGGTGGGTTACTGGGATGATCGGGAGAATCGAACCGTCTTGCAGGAAAAGCACAGGCGACTTCAGTTTGTCTGTAAAATGAAAGCAAAGAGGAGCTATGGTTGCTCTGTATGAATATAGAGGGGTAACTCAGAGAGAAAAAAGACTTAGCTTAATGATCATATTGGCAAAAGAGGAAATGTATATAAACAGCCAGTGAACAAATTTAGGCTGGAAATCAGAAGGCGGCTTCAGAAAAAGCGTTGTTTTTAACGGTCTCCTAGCAGAATTTTTGTTGTCTCTGCTTCTCGGTATTTCAAAGATACAGCTTCATATACTTACAAAAGAGATTATTTTAAGTTGTTGCCTTTGAAAATAGGAAACTAGAAACGATGGCCCAAGATACCCCTTTCAGTCCTACGTAATGCCAAAAAAGATTCCTGATGGCAAGATACAAATCCTTCCTGCAATTTCTTACCTTTGCATCCACTTGCTTCTGAGAGTTATAACAGAAGGAGCAAAATATGAATTATTATCCTGATTCTCTGCAGTGCTGCTCATCTTCCTGAATCAGTTATTTTATTTCCACAGAGTACGTGCTGTGGACCGTAACACTGCCAGGCGGGACCAATAGCCTTCCGCGCGCTGTGCTGGTGAGACTAACTTCAGCATCTTACAGGTGGAGAGAAAGCCTTCAGCATCTGCAGTTACACTAAAGCCTTCGTGACCGATTCACTCCCAGGTCTGAGCTTTGGTAACAGGGGATAAACGTAACACAAAATCCAAATAGTATTTATTTGTAGAGTTTCTGGCCTGGCAAGACTGCAAATAGCTACACCTTGAATTTTCTAACAGTGAGGTTGTCTCTTTGTCAATTATTGTTGAAGTAGTACTTTTTTTCTAAGGTCCAGTTTTGTGATTGCCGGTCTACCTCTCTTGCGTAGGGAGACCGGGAGGTTCTTGTGCAAATACGTACAGGCATTTACATGCATTACTATGCCTTGTTATTTTTAGGAAGGGACTTTGCTTTGAAGTGCCCTAGGTTCTCACTGAGAAGCGGCCAAGACCTAGGAGCAGTTCAAAGTAGGTGTTGGGTTTTCAGCCAAGAAACAAATTCTAGATGAAGGCCTGACACAAGTTTCCTCCCGATTCCATGCTGTAATGCCAGTAAGGTCAGTGCAGTTCTGAGGAAGAGATGACACCGAATTAAGCAACACATTGTTCCTGGATGATTCCATTCATTTCTCGATGTTTACTCTATGTCTAATCCCACTGATTATACTATTCAGTTACCTTGGAGCTGTGATTATAAACTGACTTATTTTACAGTTTTGAAGAGGTGATATCATTCTAATATATCATATCATATCACGAGGTAATATCACATCCTAACATAATAGTCCCATTAACTCCTGTGAGACTGTTTATGAGAGGAAGGGTTGCAGGATCCGTGCCTGGTTTTTTGTAATCATCTGATGGTATGCTTTTTTAAAAGAAACAAAGTTCCAAATAATGTGACAGATCCATTTTTAAAAAATTCTAATTGCCTGATGTCTGAATGCTACAGATTTGACCAAGACTTCCAGTGCTGACAGATATTTTTAAGCCAGTCTTAGCAATCACAGAAGGATGCTAAAACCCAGGAGTGTTCTGAGTAGCGCACAGAAAGAGTAACTGGATGGATGCAGTCCAATTGCTCTTGCATCTTATGGGGTACTGATCCCAACTCGCAAAACCACAAAGAAGCTTTGAGGGATTTTCCCCATTGTGTAAGTTGCTGTTCAGTGACCGTTTAGTCTAAGCTGATTGTATTTCAGGTACGCAGCAGGTAATAGGGTTGTTATGATTACCCCGGTGCAAATATCACAAGCACACTGACCAATGTTAGGCACGGTCATTTCTTCCCATAAAAAGTAGCTGGTAGTATCGTCATATACTCCCTTTGCTTGGAACTTAATGATTTCTGGAAAAAAACCCTAATACTTTACTGAAATTTCATAAGGAGAAAATGTGATCTTAGTATTAAAAATAAATGCGTCAGCTGCTTGTGCAAATTTATTAGCTATTTGTAATAAACAGCGTCAAGCAAACAAAAAGAAATACAACTGTGGACTAGAGGTGGGCTGGAAATTGCACACAGAATTATTTCTCAACTGTTTGGAAATTTGGATCCAGATGACGCTGCTGATGTCTGCAGCTTCGCTTCACTAATAACCCAGACTGGACTTCCAGAGTAGCTCAGGCCCTTATCTGCTCAGCTAATTTTGGTGTATTTTAAAAGCTTTATCTGTGAATCCTCTGGCTTAACACTTCTGTAACTCTGAGGACTGTGCTATGGATTTTTGTTTTGAGCCCCCTGCCTTCGACAGGCTGTAGGACAGCTACAACTGTACAAAAGCGACCGCGGATCTACTGATTGAATGCTTCCTCCTTTGCCAATATTACTTGCTAAGGACTACTGATTTATTAAATATTGACGTCTCCTGAACTTTTAGACTTCCTGCTCGACTTTTTACCGATACTCACCTTTTATTCTTTAGCCACCTTTAGGCATTAGTTTCACTGAGTTATCTTCCTTTATGAAAAGCTGTTGGCTGTTTAGGGGAGTAGGGCATGTCACTCGCTTCTCGTGCCTCTGAGCTAGATCCTAACCTCAATAGGCAGTATAAAACAACTCTTAACGTTCAAACTATTGGTGTATTAACCTAAGAAACCACTGTCATTTATACACGTTCCTAAAAGGGTTGCTTTCTACTCACCTGAGCGCAATGTGGGAAAAGGTCACGCTCTCCAATAGGTGTTTTGGTGGGCTGGCCTTTCCCCTGGGGCAGGTTCAATACGTTATTGCCCTTCAGCATTTGGCCTCCCTTAAATCCATTCCATACCCAGGTTTGCTTGCATAGCGTTGTCTTGTACAGCATAACCTCAGCAGAAGAAAAAGTTAGTGTTCTGCTGGTCCAAGCAACTCAAGCAAACAGAGCTTTGACTGCATTTCTCACGTTGGGAGAAGCCAAGATGATCTGAGCACTGCTGGCATCCTGGTAATGTGGAAATGCCTGTCACAGGGGATGCAAATACATTTTAATCGCAGCACTATGTAAATGCCTACCTTCCAATAGCACTGCGCAGCATGGTCACAACTCACAAAAATATTTTTTTTTTCCGTGTGTCGCATGCCGCAGAGTTGTTTTGCATAAGAAAATGAGCTGTTATTTTCCACCCAAGCAAAGCATGCCCTGCAGGTAAAATGTTTTGATTTCAAGAACAATCTGTCAAAATGTTTTACAGCATTCTGGGTTCCTCCTACATAGGATTTCCAAGTACTGTACCAACACAAACCTACACTGGAAGAGAACTGGAAACGATTCTCAAGGAAATGTGCAGCCTTGGAGACTCTCAGTTGGTACCAACTAGCAGATTGTGTGGCACAGCTCGCGTCCCGGATGAATGCACTGTTATTTACATAGCATCGGACTTCACAAAGCTTCACGCAAGAAGCCTACATAGCACAAACATATAGGATCCTATCATGACCATGTCCTTGGATGCAGGTATGAACTGCACCAATGCAAGAACATACGAAAGGTAGGCATTATGCCTCAGGAAGCTCTCCAGTCATAATTCCCTGTACCAGTTTTCCCCTGAGTAGTGCCTTGTGGGGGGTCTGTCCCAAGCCAAGCCGTGCTGGAAGTGAGTGAAAAGGAAAACCAATATACCGATGTTCTTGGTTACCTCTTTTTGAAATGGCTACTGGACTCTGCCTTCTCCAGCGTGTCTGTACCCAAGGAATCTGGGCAAAGTACGGGTATGATGTGGGAGAGCTCCACAGGGGGACAGTCCACATGAGGATTTAATGCTTAGAAGCCTTCCCTTCCTTAAGAAAAGACTGGAGTAGCATTAACTGCAGAAATTTAAGATGAGACTGGAAAGTTGGGAAGAAGTGAGAGTTTCTAAACTACGGGTGAGTTGCATGGTGAAGAAACGACAGTTCAGGGTTGTCCTTGTGTTAGGCTTCAGCTTAATTTTCTGTCCTGTTTGAAAACTGTAAATTGACTTCCGTAGGACTGTATTTCACGCTAGGTGATTTTAGTTACGTTTCACAGAGAAGGCAACGATAGAGGCTGGATTGTACATCTTGGCACCTCAGTAATCTCTTGAAAGGAGACTTAGGAGGAGGTTACACAAGCAGATGCCATTTAGGAAAGGAGAGAGAAAAGCTTCTGTATAAAACCAGAGGGAGCTTTCATGAGACCAGCCCTAAATGATCAGAGCGCAAGAAATGGAAGGCAACAACAATGCATTAGCGAGAAAAAAGTAGGAATGGGAGCGAGCTGGACAGTGTACGGAGGAAGTACATTTTTATCTTTGGCATAGAGCCACACGGGAGCTTACAGGGCATTTGGTTCAGGCATTTGACTAAAATGCAAAAACCAGAGTGGGATCTAGGACAGGCATCCGAGCAAGGCATAGGTTTACGAGCATACGAATCGCTGAAGAGAGGAAGATGACTTTATGTAGTTTTTTTTGTCAGTTGAGGCCTTTTGACAGAAGGTGTGGAAAGGAGGGCGAACTGCATTCAAAGCAGTAGTTAAGGCAGGCTGAGCAGCTGGGGACAAAATGGAAAGAAAAATGGTCTGCCTTTTGTGAGTCACTTACAAGTTGTAGCGTGTAAAGGCACATAAGAGCCACGTTATGGATTGCCTGCTTTAGTGGAAGATGGACATCTGTCTGTTTCTTTGAGATGCTTTATCTTAGATTCTGTTCTTCTTGCTTCTTGTCAGTTCAAAAATTAATCGAGTTGTCTTTTGCACAATAACAGATTCTGAAAGCCAAAGAAGATACGTGGATTTCTATCTGCCTCAAGTTAAACAAGAACAGCAGAAAATAATTCAGCTAATTTAAACCGTTCAAATAGACCTAAGCATCGGAAACAGGAGACAAACCTTTGTGCTATACAAGTCAGTAGATGATTTCCCTCGTACTTTGGGTCTGGAGACTGCGCGATGGAAAGGAGAAAAGTGTTTATATAGCATAAAAAAGCGTTGGTAGGAGGAGTACTTTCAGAGGTCATGCCGAATGGCACGTGCAAATCTAAAAAGCTGCAACACAAAGTAATCCTCAATAAAAATACTTGCCCGATAGGCTTTGTGTATGTATTATTTGCACTAGGTCAGCTAAACAAGAGGATTTGCATAACTATGGCATTGATTCCGCCAAAACTAGAGCAGCCCGACAATATTCTCTGGCACTGCTCTAAGGTTCATACTACAAATACGTGCGTGCAGGGCGAGCCCTTGTCTGATCAATCCTGTCTAACTCAGTCCTGGAGCAGCACCACAGACTTGTGCTGAATCTATGCTGAGTTCATCTCCCAGAATTACAGTGCAGCATTAACTAGCAGAGCACTCATTTTCTCCCACTAAAAGGAGCCTCTTCTAGAAAACACCCTTTGCCAGATAATTCTGTCGCTTTGGTTTATCTTTGTGCCCTTTGCCTTCCTTTGTCTGTATTTATCTCGACTTTCTTCTTACAGAAGTTCCCATGGCATTAGTCTGCTGTAAATTCAGCTACGGTTCATAATTATCTTTGAAAAACATACATGCGTAAACAGCAACCAGGAATACTTCATTTGTTTGTTTTCATTACGAAACTCCTAAGAGGGACTAGCACTGTCGGTGCCACAGACTGACGGTCTTGAGGAAGGCCTCCCTGGAGATAAGCAAAATTTTCCATGTGTCTGTGAAACGAAACGAAGGGTGCCTGCTCACTTGTATTTATCATTACAGGCCCTTTTGACTGACAGCTGGTTTTTTGTTAAGAAGAGAAAGTCTTACTCCGGGTACTATATTTGTCATTTGTTTGGATTTTGGAACAGTATTAAATATACTTCTTTTTTTTTTTTTCCATTAATTTCGTCCATGACAAGAGTAAAGGTGCGGATTCTCAGCTGGTTTGAAGGAACACAGTCACGCCAGGGGAGGATCTCGCTGCAAACATGTAGGCGTTATGCCTGTGTTGCAACACACCAGCTGTTAACGCTCAGGTGCGTCTGTTCTCAAATCTGTCCTCTTTCTCTGACAAAGTCAGTAACGCAAAACACAGGAACGTGCCTGTTTTACGTAGCTGAGAGCTCTGGCACCCAGACGTTGGCGGTGATGTTAGAGGTTCCTTAATCAGAACACAAATACAAACCGGGTGGTTTCTGGCAGAATTGACTCCTGTTCAAGGGACACCCAGTCACAGAGCAAGGGTAAATAATCTATCCAGAAAAGTATACTGACTTCAGCAATGAAATGGGGTTGGAAAGTTGCCTTTCACTGCATTCAGCCGTTCGTGTGACGCCTGCGACAATGACAATAGGAGTGTAAACAGTTCTTGAAAAACGGAGGCTGGCAAGCTCCAAGCTGCGTTCGATACTGATAAATAGACTGAAACACAGCATCAGCGCCACTAAAAGATTTAATTTATTCCCAAATCACGGTGCCCAGGTTCTGACCGCTTACACAGAAATAGCACGTGTCTGGAGTTTGGGGACCAGGGAAGGATAATGGAATAAACCAGCAAGGATCACGCTCCTCATCGTTACAAACGTGTTTCCTGGGTGTTCCCCAGGTGAAGCTGAGAGCTCGGAGATGGTTCCCAGGCCACCGCGGCTCAGCAGCGCTTCCTGGTGAGTTGGGGTCTCTGTGCACAGTAATACTTGTGATTCAAAGGGCAATGGTTACAGCTAGCAAAGAACTGTAGCGAAGCTTTCACGTTTTACACGTCAATGTACTAGTGAGAAACTGAACCCTGGCAACTTTTTTAGTAGATCGCTTCAGATTTGTTGAAAGTTAGTAAAGCAGGCACAGAAACCTTCAGATGAAGCCGTTCGTACATACCCTGAATTGGTAACGAACACAAAGTCTCATCCTCAGGAACTGCACTTTGACCACTTGCAGGAAGGGGAAGAAAAAGGCGAAAGCTTAAATTCTGTGCAAAGCGACTGAATACGCAAGTCGTAGTTACAGCTAAATCCTGCAGCCACTTGCTAAACCGAACCAATGTTTAAGATTTTAAGAATTGCCCCGTGCTTCGAGGTATGTCTGCATCAATTCTGCAAGAAAAGGGCAGGGTAACTGCGTATACTGATGATGAAAAGCATATGTGTGACTTCAGTAGTAAAGAAACAAAAGGGGAGATTTCCCCTTCCTCCTCTATAACCATAGAGAGTATATTAATGGCCGATAGAACTGAGTCCAAGAGCTGTTAATTATCAGATTCTGTTTCAAAAAAAAGGGCAGAAAAAATTTAGAACAAAGTTTAGTAACAAAGTTGGTACACCACAAATATTTACAAATAAAAGTAGAGGTATTTGTTTTATATATATATATATATATATATATACACACATGCACACATACACATGACCTGGTATTTAACAACGTACAGTGCGTTAAAATAGCATCCTTGGCCCTTTGTTGCTTCTTGTATGGTTGCAAAAATTTAGAATACAAGTATTTGATGGCAAAGCTAATCTATACAGCATAACTTAAATATGGAGAACAGACACACATAATAAGAAAGCAGTACAAAATGTACCCCCCAAAATTAAATAGGTACTCTTACATTCCTCTTACAATATGCAATAGCTAAATTTTAATTGGGCTGTGGTTAAAATCCATGTAACTCTACATTACACCTATTACTGTTCCTGTGTATTGCAGCGTGAGGAAATACCACGAATACTCTGTGCTTAGTGTAGGAAATACCGCAGAAATATAAACATATGCAAAGGCTACGTATATAGATTCTGTGATGAAACTCTGTCCTAAATAATACAGGCCCATAATACATGGTGGATATGATTAAATTGCATTTTATACAACATTTTTATGCAGGAAATTCCAATTTTTCCTCCAAATGCTATTACGGCTCTTGCTTGAGTTTAGGAAAAAAAAAAAGTATGGAAACTTTACATGATATGTGTTGCCAATACGTCGCCTACTTCTGTATAATAAATGAGATTAATCACTGGCTACAGAACTCTGACCTGGTATACTGCATGGAACTTTGCTTTCCACTCATTAACGCCTGCTAAGGATTTGGATTTTAAAAAATACGAGTTGCTGCAGTAGCTAGAATTTATGAGGGTTTGGTTTCCCTGTTACCAAACTGTAAAGTCTGGTCGTACGCCCTGGAAATCATTGACAGTAAAGGACCGTGATCGTCTCCTAAGGGTAGGACGACTGGGGTTTCTCCCCTTAACCAAATTTAAATAAGGATCAGATCTTAGGAAGCGTGGGTAGCTGTCTTGCTCCATCAGCCTATAGACTGTGTTTTGTGCTGCATCAAAGGTGGTGATGATGGGCTGTTGAATATTCTGGCTTGTGACTTCTTTGGTTTGAAAGTCCAAATTCACCTGGAGAAAGAGGAAAAGTATATTTCTTTCATGTACATTCATGTATTTCCCACGTTGTTACCCATAGCAATGATACTGTACTTTGGTGAAAGTCATTTCTAGTAAGAGGACCTTGAACCCCTGACACAATGGGACATTGATACCACAGAACTAGTTAGTGTGTTGCTGTTCAGTAACGGCTGTTAAAGTCTTCGCAGATGTGTCATTGGTACAATGGAAAACTGGTAAAATAGAAGATACAAGTTTGATGTTTGACTGGAAGTAACTGTGGTCTTTGTATAGTCGCAGCTGTCAGGCTTGGCAACACCAGACTAATACAGAACTGCCTCCGTTCTCCTTTAGGATTCATGTAGAGCTTTGTCTCATTAGACTATGTTAGTGAATAGTTAANAATAGAAGTTTGATGTTTGACTGGAAGTAACTGTGGTCTTCGTATAGTCGCAGCTGTCAGGCTTGGCAACACCAGACTAATACAGAACTGCCTCCGTTCTCCTTTAGGATTCATGTAGAGCTTTGTCTCATTAGACTATGTTAGTGAATAGTTAAAATTTCTGTGTAGAGTTGTGGTAGTAGGAAGGTGAGAAAACTCTAACAATTAAAATATAAACGTTATTTTAATGGATTTCTGGAGGCTTTAGATGGGAAAAGCATATCCAGGTCATCATTTATTCCGTGAGCTGCTGCATTCATCCTGCAAAGATTTAATTGGAATGAGAACTTTCTTAAAGTGTCTGGCACTAATTTAAGCATGCTATTTTGAAAAATAAGATAGAACATATTTAAAAACTTGTTGATCCAGTCAAAAAGTGACTTCTAGAATACGCTTTTTTTTTCCTCTGAGGTACACCTGCATTTCCATAAAGCTACTTCAAGCAAATAGTTTAGATCTAAGAACTGAAGGGCAATTAAGGATGATAAAATGGCCCACCCATCAAACCTAAGGTTTTACGATCCTATTGAACTGCGCACTTCAGAAATTTGTGTGTAAGAGAGCTCTGCTGGACAAGAAGTTAGTCAGAGAAGACGCAAGTCCCAGAGCTGCGTGCTTTGAAATGAGATGCTGTTGGCTGGCCGCAGCTGCTCTGCTGAACCCAAGGAAGGAAGTCTCACCAAAGCCAACGGCTCGAGGTGAGCAACAGCACCCGCACTACGTGCGCCAAATCAAAAGTATGACAAACAAAGAAATCATTACGTTACTGTTAGTCAAAGTACGACTTCCACACCCCGTCCCCTCCCAGCTTCCCTCCTGCTCAGCTTTTCGCTTACGTCAATCTCATAAGCGCTGACACCATCAGCGCTTGATGCCCTGCCGTAACTGCTCATAGATAGATCAATTGGCAACGACAGGTTCTACCTCAAACTCAGGGGTTTTCCTTCTATGTAAGGTCTACCCCAAGGACATGCAGCAGGCAAAGAAATAAAGAGGGACAGAAGTCTTTGAAAGTGGACACTTCCTCGGAAAATCAGATCTGAATCTTCAATATAATCTATAGGAATTACAGGCAGACATTGCACCATTTTGCGATCTTTCTCTTAAAATGAGAATTACGCCCTTCTCACCCTTGTTACAGGGTAGTAACGCTTACTGTTTAACTTTTGTTATTCTGACGAATAAAAAAAAATACAGGGGAAAAGAAGCACTGGCAAGCGACATATTTGATCTGCTCAAACTTGATAGAATTACAGGAAACATTAAGTCCAAAAGACCTATTGAAGAGGCCAATTGTGATTTCAGGGAGAGCTCGTCATCTCCCAGCCTGTTCATCTCCTTCCTAGAGCAGGTGAAAAAATGTTCCTTTTGCTCATGTATGAATCCTTTATTGTGTACTTCAGCAACGTGAAGAAACTGTAGCTATGAACACTTCTTGCACTACTATAGTAACATAAAAAGGCCTTGGTGTTGGTGAGGACTGACATATCAACTTATTCGTGTGTGTGTGCTGACAGTAACATACCAAGAACCTGCGACTAGAGCTGGAGAGCGGAATGGGGGAGGCGTCAATCGAGAAAAGTCTATGCTTAAAGCATAATTATTCTTTTAAAGGCTGTGTTTAATTTGATAGTTTCTTCTAGTCTCTTCTAGTCTTGGGGCTTCTTTAAAATAAAAGCTCCTGAATCTCCATTACGTAGTAATTTAGTAGACAATTACTGGTTTAAGAGAAAGGGAGAATGAGCTTGTTGTTCTGGAGGTAACTTTAAATAAAGACAGATAATACTTTTCACAAATGCTAGCTGATGTCTCATGGCAGCTTTAACATTTAACATCACTATTTTGTCTTAAATTTACCCTGTATGTGTAGATACATATTTATAGACCACTAGGAATCTCTGATTCCTGAGATATGCTATTTAAACTCACGCTCTACACTTAGAAGGGCAACATGGAGGGGATATTCAAAGGAGCATGGAGGACAGTGAGAATAATCCATGCAGTTGCTCCCAGATTCCCTTCCAGAGCTTCAAAAAATGTTTAAGACACAGCCTTCTGCTGTCGGTACCTACATGATTAACTGTTGCCCCTGCTTCTGGGCATGCGCTGCTTAAAAGCAGATTTCATCAGAAGCATTTGTGTCAAGTACTGCTTACAATGAAGAACGCGTCTGCTGTACCTCTTTTGGAGCATCTTTCTGTATGAATGTTTCGTAAATGGTCTTAGCTTTTGGCAAAAGCTCATGTGCAGTTTTGCTTCTCTTGTAGTCCTCGCAAGCTATCCAGAACTCGATGTTCTCCTCGCTGAACTCGGTTTTCAGGAACTTCGTAAAGGCATCCAATCCAGCTACAGAACGGAATGTTGAATTGCATTTTAAAAATACATCCTTACCAGACAGCGATCTTTTCATGCAGTCTGTGCCAGGTAACAAGGTAAGTTGGTCACATGGCATTATAGATGATTATCTTTAAATACATAAAGGTTTTAAAACAAGCGCAGTTCTTTCATTATGATCCTGAGTGCTGTAACTCCTGTCACAGAATTCTCAGCATCCGTAAAAATCCACTACCAAGATCTCGTGAATTTAGAAATGGAAGCGATCAAAACATGGATGTATGTGGAAGTGACGGACTTTTTTCCAGCTGAATATCAATTTAGGCTGACCGAAACACTATTTGAAGCTTTGCTCATAACTGTTCTCCAGTAACAAATTAAAATGAATGGCATTTAGTATCTTTACAATTTGCTTTATCCTATTGTTATTGTGCTGAAGATATTTTCTTTCCCAAGTATGCTTAGTCTGTGGAAGTAATGCAATCGTGTTGATGTCAGCCGTTCAAGGAACAGACCTGAAAAGCCCATAGCGTCCAGCGCTGTAGCTGGATCGTACGCGTGTCCCTCCAAAATGGCAGGAGGGATCTATGTGCGTTTGATAGCTACGTATGCAACAGGCCCTTTCAAATGATGGCCGGTCTTGATCCCCTCACTCCCTTACAAACAAACTGCATCAGGAATGACAGTCTCTTCATAAGTACACAGGACATGTTTTCATTTTTAAGGTTTGGTCTGCAGTCAGGAATATGTGAGCAATATGGAGACAGAAATCTACTGTTTATCGAAAGGAACTCTTTGCTGTCTGTTATGTTACTTTGTTCAATAGATACGAAACTTAGTTTCAACTATTTTCAGTAGCTGACAGCACGCTATAGCCTAAGCACACGAGGAGAGCGGAAACGCTGCCCTGAATGGCCCACCACAGCCAGTTTAGGTAACTGCCAGGTCTATGTAAGTGCACAACTGGATTTTATAGTTTTCCATAATTTTTCCATCAATTTTCCATCCTAACAGTCTGCACGGAGAGGAAAAAACTACTAACCTTTCTCCGAAAGCAGTTTGTCAAAAGATTCTCCCCATTTCGCTGCTTCTTCAGGAGACACACTGCTGAAGAACAGAAAGAGCTTTTGAAGAATGGTGCGCCTGCTGTGTTTATGAAGCTGTGTAACAAACGTTACCTGTTACCATTATTGCTCGGGGCTGCTCCCCAAAGCCTCTGATTCGATCGCATTGCTGAAGGAGCTCATTCTCTTAGGGACTTCAGAAACACTTGGTTTAACTTTTTTCCTGATCTTTTTCCTGCAGAGTTGCACTTTTTTTGCCCATCAGAGCAGAAGACTTTTCTCTTCGGCGTTTGTGTCGTGCTACTAATCTTTAAGGGAACCGAGATCGTGCAGTGTGGTAAAGCTCATAAGGGAATCAGGTCAGTCACCTATTTAAACTTTAAAAGTGCTCTTGCAGAGATGTGGGTTTGAATGCGCTCGGTCTGAGGCTGTGCTACCACAGCGTATTTTTAGTGAAATACGAGAAATTCTGTAGCCTGAAGACAGAGGCGTAGCAATATGGTTTCGGGGACAGTCTCACAGGGTAATAGCACACACGGCCTGGTTTGTTTACCACAAGCATACTTCAAATGTCACGCTGCTCTGAGACACTGCGCTCAGTTTATAAAACTCCAGGTATTCTTCATCAAATATGTTAAACTGCATGTATTTTACTTTGATTTCAAATATTCTGCCCTAGAGAACAATGCAGAAAGGAAAAAAGAACACCCTACTTCATTCATGCAAATAGAGTCTTGGAGAAACCCTTTTTTGGTTTCGTATAGATTAACCCGGAACGCACACCTGGACGGTACTGGTATTTTTAGCAGGAAAGACCTGGGGTAAGCCCGAAGGTGAACTGTATCATGCTAGGACTAGGACGTAAGTCCCAAGCCTGAAGGTGGAGTCCGTTTTTACCAGGTGCTTTGTGAATGCTAGCGTTTGGAACCACTTCCACTCAAGGGCAAAGCGCAGTACGCTGGAAGTATCAATAAGCAACTTGCCCAGGGTTAGCTGGTTAGAACAACTTGTTGTGGACTGAACGCTTCTTGAAAACGATGCCCCCTTCCTCGCGGAGGCTTGCCGTTCTGGTGCCTGATTCACGTGGTTTGGGTTCCCTTGGCAAATCTGCACGCACATGGAGTTTAGATGAAAGGAAATTCCAATCACTTCGGGAAGGAGTTTAAGCCAGTAATGATCTTGGTTTTGCACAAAACTAAAAGGAGGAATTTTTTTTTAATAGGTGTCACATGTCTCCTAGCTGAAGTCATTGCTTACAGTACTGAAATTTTTAACTAGGGAGAGACAAACAGTTCTTGAGAGGTATGAATGCTGGAGAACTGAAACTTAAGGAATGAGCATAGGCCAGTAAAGTAAGGGGATTCTGGAGTCAGGGAAAATGAGATCGCACTCCCTTACGGAGTTTCCCAGTTATGAGAAGCACAAAAAGTGCAGATCTCTGAACTGTGTGGACTTGTAATCCTGGGAACAGTGGGTTCCTACAGCTGCAGAAATCAATGTGGTTCTAGTGAAAGATAAACCCTGATGACCTCAGACAATACCCGCGCTTCACAACTGCACAGGATGCTGGAGACGTTCTTTGCTGTGTTTGGAAGCTTGGTGTGAATTTCTGGTTTTTCTCCAGAAAGTGCATCAACCCAGCAGTCTCACAGATCCCCCAGACCTGGGTGCAGCAATGAATTGCCACAATAACAGACAGAAACCAAGATTTGTTCAGCTTTGCTACTTTCTAAAGATGAGATGAAGCTAATTAACAGGTCACTGGCATTTCTGTTATCACCACGCTGCCCACCTGCAGTGTTTCATTAAATTCTCTTTCCACTTACGTTAGTTAGTATCTCTGTGTGACGAATGAAAATCATAAAAACTAAGTAAATCACCTAAATAATAAATCTCAAACTATTAACTCACTGTGTTATTTGAAAAACAGTAAGTTCCTTTTTTTTTTTTTTCTTTTCATTTTTGCCAAAAATAATCTACACCTCTCTCTGGTCTATATATAAAGATCAGCACACATCTACCGGTTTCTCTTCTATACAGCAAGGACAGCAGAATCCCTATTAGTCAGGCACCTGGCTGAGAGTAACGTGGTAAAAGGCACCCCGCTGAGCGAGGAAGTGACAGTCTGTTAAAGGGGGAAATTCTTCAGAGAATTATTTATTGCTATTGTATCTGCCTCTGAAAGCGCCTTTCACAGATTATAGGGATGCGTTGATGGCTGTGTACTTTGTATGAAATACCACGGGGTAATCGGCCACCCAATACTGTCTGCATACAGGTGGCAGGGAGGCAGTGCCTTCTCTTTTTAGATGCACCTTAGCATGGTTTTACATGTCTGCAACGGAGAAATGGAGAAGGGGTGTTTTCAACACTGTTTCACCTTTGTTCATCATTGCAATGTCTTGTATTTTTGAGTGAACTGTAAAACCATAGAATTAAGGTTTCTGCCAGCAGCAAAACAAGGAAGAAAGAGAGAGGGGAAAAAAGAAAGTAAGGAACCCCCCCACGAGCGTGGATTGCAAAGTCTTCCAGATCATGAGTACACCCTGTAATTTGGACAGGCATGATATTTGGACACGTGAGCAACACGCACTGTCTCGTTATCCAGATGCATAGGCGAAAGCGTTTAGATACCCATTTCTAGGACACTTTTTCGTGGGTTCTAGAAAATTCTGAAATTTCTACCACGTGTTCACAATTAGTAGGGCCTTGTGGAAGCAGTTCTTGTCAAAGCAAGCGTCTTGGCCCCAAAGACAGTAACTGCTTAAACAAGGTTCATCAAGCTTAAGACAAATCAGCACGGGAGGCACTGAAGTGTTCCGAAGTGGTCTGTGATGGACAGAAAGGGGCGGCAAATTTTTTTTAGGCCATGGAGTTGCAGTACTTTACGTATTCCTTCTTTTCAGTGGAGACCTACAGATGCAGTTCTTAATACATCAGTGAGATCTTGGTATCCCATTGAAGTCAGGAACTAAACTCTTACTGAAGTCAACAAAACCAAGATTTCACCCTGTACCTTTATGAGTAGTGTAACAGCGACAGTATTACCACAGTGTTTAAACATCAGCACCTGCATTTTGCAGACAAGAGTGTTCACACAATTGCTGCAATCATTGAGGAACTATGCATTCAGTATTTGACAAGCATCTGGCATTTGTACATCACAGAATTCTTTGGAAAACCTGCCTTCCGAGGAGCTGTGTGGTTTTCCTGTAAGCAGGAATGTGTCAGCTACACTTCTGAGCTGACACTTGCTCAATATAGTCAGAGGACTAATAGAAATGCTGTTGGCGAGAGTAAAGGTTAAATGTATCTGCAAGTGTGTGGGGACCAGTCTACACTTAGTGGTGTGGAAACGCTAGTGGTGAGTTACCTTGATGCACAAAAGATAACTCCGTAGTGCTTGTATGCCTGGCTTAGGTTGCTAACTTTTAAATGAAATAGATTGCGAAGGCGTTATTCTCTGCCGAGTCTGAATGCACACACACAAATGCAGGAAACGTTCTGAGTCACACAACACTTCCGGAAACTAATCCCCAGCGACTCGGGCTTTTCTAATGCTTACCTTGCTGCTTTTGTCAAGTTTTCAGGTTTACCAAGATGATCACCTTCGTGGAATTCTGATTTCTGCAGGAGAAGGCTCAGCCTGTTTCTCTTCTGCTTAGCTCTACGACAGAATTAGGGTAGCTTTTCAAGCAACCTTGTTGAAAGGTGTTTTTTTTTCCCTCAAACATTTCCTTTGACTAATCTGCTTCTGCATCGTAGATCCCCCTACGTTCACTACAGTAATGTTGGAGTTACTTCTCCCATATATATATTATTCACATTAATGATATTTTTTCTTTATCACTTATCACAAATTTACATACAAAGCACCGGCAAAGAGAAATGGAAATTGTTTGACTTTCAGTATCTTTTTAATTTATTTTAAAGATGAGATGGTGAAATTTCGCATTAGAGAACGCAAACAGTTGGCTCATCGACTTCTACTTTTAATGTTTCGCAAAGAAAGAGGAAGTATTGCTTCCTGACATTTGAAATTTCTAAAAAGAAACTTTCCCAGATCATAGTCAGGCTTTAAAGAAGCATTTCTCAGAACTTCTTAAAACCTCGCTTTCCTAGTTTCTTAGCTTATTATTTGTTTCTTGTTCTTAAAAAATATTTCTGCGACAAATTAATATTTTATGTATACATTTCCTAGGATTGCAGTTCATGAGTTTTCATATATATGTCAAAAATAAAGCAGTCCGTGCCCTAAATTCATACTTGCAAGCTACGTTAGAAGGATCCTCTATGTCAACAGAACACTCGGAGTGTCAGCATGACCTTAAAACTCACCCAGGCTTGCTTGCTTTATGTGGCTCTTCTTTAATTGTTGACTTTGTGACTTTGTAATAGGATTTCTCCTTTGAAGCAGAAATGTTTAGTTGGGGGAATAAAAGAAGTGAGTTCTCCATCTTCCTCTAAAAAAGCTTCCCAGTTTCAGAAAATGTTTTACTTCCTCACAGCAGTGGCATCTGGCGTTCCCGGTGTGCTCAGGAGGGCTCTCACATGCTGTCGCGCTGGGTTGGCCCCCGTCAGCCGTCGAGCGGTTTCCAGAGCAGGCTGCGGGCAGAAGGAGGTTCTCCACCTTCACTGCTGCTACAGCTGCATGTACACGGGCCTTTAAGTAGAGTTCTGGTTTTACAGTCGTCATTTAGGGAAGTGAGATTGCAACTTTGCAAAATAGCTGCTGATCACCCAGACAAACGCAGCTATCGGCGGAGAGCAACTCCTGGGTTTCTGCTTGTGGAACTTGGTATTTCACTAGACTTAGGATGGCGCCATCGTTTTCCCCCAAACACCTGTGAGAAGTGCACAGAGTTTCTCTAAAATGAACTTTAATGAGAATAACTTTGCATAAAATAACATACAACATTGTCTCAAGCTCTTAGAAGAACATCTAACTGACCGTAAAGTGCCCTCTAGAGCCTCAGGTGCCATACGCTGGACACAAAACCAGTTCTAGCTATGGTACGCTAATGTGAAACTCGGGGTTTCTCAGCATCTCCTGCAAGAGCCAGATGAAGCTGTGGTTGATCAGATACCTTGTGCGCAGAGATTTTAATTTTTGCACCATTTTTCACAAATGATGAGCACCTACTTCTAATTTCAAGTTTGCCCGATTAAAGCTCCTCCTTTATCTTTTATGTCTGTGAATAAAAGGACAAAAGTCTTCAGCATAAAAATTCAAAAAGTTGTGATTTTTTTTTTACAGTGAATAACCAAAAATTTCTCATTTCAGTTTGCATAACGTAAAAATGCATTAATTTTTTAGGCTGATCAGCACAAATTACCTTTTCACATATAAGCTTCATGTCAATTAAGTTTCTCGTTCTTAAGTACAATTTGTGTCGGGAAACATCACGGCAACAATACATTTACCAAAAACCTCTTCAGTGTCAGCTGAATGAGGGGCTGGAAAAGATTGAAATTATGCAGTAATTAATTGATTAAAAATTAAGTAGTCCTTATTTTAATTCCAATGCTTTGTTTTGGTAATTCAGGTAAGACACCGAGCCTTGGAGAAGACATGACCTCATCACCTTCCCCCAGTTCTGTCCAGTTCTGCGCAATTACTGCAATGAGGAAGTTCTGGTGAGAGTCCTGCTGTGGCCTTTTCCTTGTGGCTTGGGGAGCCGAGGAGGACGGGATGTACTAATATTCAAAAGAAGTAAAAAAAAACCAACCTCTGGTGGGACTCCAAATTCTTGAAACATAACAAAACCCCATGTTCTCTATTGCTATTTTGGATGGATGGGACCAGGAGCAACCTGGTCTAGTAGAAGGTGTCTCTGCTCAGAAACTAGAGGATCTTTGAGGCCCTTCCAACCCAAACCACTCTATGATTCTATGATTTTTTTTTAAGAGAAAAAAATGAAAGAAAATGCACGTGTGTTACATGCGTGATGCAAATTTTTAAATCTGATTGAATGGAAAATATTTAGTGCAAAACTGCCTTTTGTGACCCAGGGACCTTTAAGAAGCAGGGTTATGGTTTTAAACTGCGTTTTCAGTTTCAGAGCAGGCTTATATATCACGTCCGGCTTATTTTAAACTGGCTTTAACCACAGCTGTTTTTAATAATGTGTTCTGCCTTTTACCAATAAGGAAACAAATACAGAATGCATGATTTTATTTCACTTTTCTCCAACAGTGGTAGTCCCGTGAGCTTTCTTTTTCCACCTGTTATGTCTACATAATACTGTCCGTGTTCATCTGCCATAGTTTTATTACCTGGTGATTTCAGTTCCTGAAAAATGTCGTTAATTATAGCCTCAATAGTTTATATAAGCTGGTTTAAGAAAGAATTGTAGCATGAAATGTCACTCAGAAGTGAATTACGGTGGCCTTGCCACTATACCATGTAACATACGGATGGAAATAACCCGTTATGTCATCTCTTTCAGCACCCACCAGCGATGGGCTCTCCCCAGCATCCGTCTGAATGGCTTGTCCAATCCACTCTTAAATGACTCTAAAGCAACAGGGGTTATGTCTTAGACGCTTAGAATTTACTGCACTGTACTGTGGCAACAGTATCAGTCCCAAGGGCAGCACTGTGCTGCGCATCTCCTGAGAATTCGTCTGGAAATTTGGGAGGGGCGCGGGGGGAGGCAGCGGGGAGGAAGGAAATAATCACAAACAATCTCTTTTTTCTTTTTCTTTTTCTTTTTTTTTTGCCATTAATAGAAAGCTAGTATTAAATCCAGGCCCTGAGGTAGCTAAATTGTATCAAAATCAGCCTGTGTTTTGTCAACCATAGTGCTGGTGCTAGGGAGTATTCTGTTTTGCACTGCAGGCTACAGTAGCTATAGCAACTGTATTAATGACCCCATAAATGCTTCTGGGCTGTTTTGTATGCTGCAAGATGACGATATAGAAAAATAAGTAAATCATTTTAAGCCAGAAAAAGCAGACCCAGAATATTGTGCCGATGACGTGACTAGAGACCTAGAAAGCTCTAAAGAAATTTGGGATGAGAATGAAGCATCCTGATTCCCAGCCATCTCTCTAACCACTGAAACGTATTCACAAATCTTTTGAGAAGGAGACTAGTGATTTTTAAGCCCTCACACCACAATCATTTCTGCAAAGTGAGAGCAATATTGACTTAATGATTTATTACTTGCAGAAAAGTATAAATATGTTTTTCAAGAGCTTTCATAGTTAGACAAATAGAATATGTATTTTCAAAACCACCTTTATGTGACAAAAAAGCAAAATTGAACAGATCATAAAGTGCGGGAAGTTCCTTGAGGCGATGTCCTGGTGTCTTTGGGCCTGTTCTTCCGCTGAAAAGTGTCTGCACTGGCTCCTCTTAGTGTTGGATAGTGCTGGTCCTATCACAGCTGATGGTAAAGTCTTGCTTGACTCGTGTGGACCCAATAGCTGCCCTCTGTGAAAGAAATACTGACCGGTACCATTAGCGATAAGGACATTGTATTATACGCTGACTATGTCACATTTCTTTTTTAAAGGCAAGCACTGAAAGATTCAGCCTTTCTATTCAGCTGAATAGAAGCAAAGCCCGAACTGAGTGGCTCAGCTCAGCACAGAGAACCAGAGCACAACAGGACATTCTCCTTTGTTAGTAACCCCGCTGCATCTCTCTTCAAGCTGTTCTTGTTACTTGCCAGGTAAGTGTAAACTTTGCCTCATCCATGTCCATGCTCGTATTCTAGCGCTGCCCGGGCTTCTCCGCAGCTGAGCTCCACCATCGTTCTTAATCAAAGCCAATTTTCCCAGTACAGCTTTTTTGTGGTTATGTTTGTTTTCATTTCTGCTGAAGGGAAGTAATATTCAGCTTTGTTGGAAGAAAAAATTAAAAAAAAAAAAAGCAACACAATCTCTTTACTGTCCTGTGAAGAATAAGCATGGAAAGAAACTTCACTGAAGAGCATGGGCTGAAAAGATGTATTTCCATATTTCTTTTTCTTTTTCCTGTAAAGGGATTTGAAGAGTTGAAAATTAAAATTATATGTTTTGAATGAATATGACTTTAATAAATAATTCTGCTCTTCAGTAACTCTTTAAGAATTTATCATTCCTCAATATTTATGTTGTTTATTCCTTATTGGAAACCATAATTGGACCTACAATTTAATAACAATGTGATCCAACATACGGTTGTTTTGTTTATCTTCAGATAAAAAACCAATTTTGCTTCATGAAGCAATACCAAAGGAAGTTTTATTATAAATCTCAAGTAGAGGAGCTTGCAGTCTGCTAATTCAGTGAATTTCTGTAGTGGTGCACTTAAAACCTAGTGGAGGAACCTTTGGCATGTGGGATACTTCAGAGTTCGTGGAAGAGAAGCGTTACGATGCCTATGCGTAGTTCACATTGTAAAACCCTCTTTTGCTGCTGCCGTTTAAAAGGAAGGGAACAAAACTGAATTGCTTCAGATACGAATCACTCACAACAGGAACCTAAGACACTGCATTCGGGGTCTGTAGTCCTGCCAGCCGGGGACCTCAAAAGAATTTTGTAAGGCATCCATGATGAGCACGCAGCTTGTTGCAGGCTTGGGAATCTTTGTAGTTTCTGCGGAACTTCTGCTGTGGAAAATGTTTACATCTGTGCTAAACTAAATTCATTTCTTTCGTCTTTTGAAAGGTCAAAATAAGAAAGTGAGTCTGCAAAGTTCTCAGCTGTGTTCATTTCCTGCCTGTCCCATGGTTCTACGGCCAGCATCTCTGATTAGTTCTATTTACATATTACATACATCACTGTCACAATTAATCTCCAGGAAGCTGGCTTCTCAGTTAACCACTCAGTGTTTACAACTAGCTCTCCACAAGCGTATAGCAATGACATCAGTGGTCATCAGACAATTGCGTTTTAATGACCGGCTTCTGGAAGTGCTCACCTGGGACACTCATGTGCATTTTAAAATGTGGTTTTTTAGTGTGGTATTCACAGGAAATGTTGAAGGCAGGAACGTGCTCAAAACGTTGCCCAAAATATCCTACTGGAGTTAAGCGCTACTGGATTTATTTCCGTCTTACAGAAACCCAGAGGGATTCCTCATGTGACAACCCGGGGTTTTTTTCCCCAAGAGAAAGATTTTATCAATCCATGCTAACAATGCAAGCAACAGCAAGTATTAGGCTGAGCATTTGCCGGTCCTTCTGTGAAAGGTGTGGGAGAACAGAATGGAGAGACTATCGCTAAGTCATGCAGGAGGGCTGTGGCTCCTGGTCTACTGAATGTTAGCCAGAAGATCAAACTCCCTACAGCAGACAGGAGAGTAAAATTGGTTTACCTCAGAACAGAGTCTGCTGTCACTGAACTACTGTGTGGTTTAAGCAGAGCCCTCGTGCTGGATGTTGGGCACGTCCTCCCTCTGCTTTTCCACTCAGACGATTCAGGAATATCTCAGGATGCTGCAGCACAGGTTGAACTACTGGGGCAGGCATCGTCAACCTCCACAATGTGGAGCTAGGGAACCTGTAAGGAGCATGTCATACAGAAGAGGCAGCGCTGCAGAGAAGAGGGCTACCCCAGGGCTGGGAGAGAGCTCGGAACAGGTTTTGAAGGTCACACCTAGGTATTTAGGCTGAAATTAGGCAGTACCTAAGAGCTTAGGTTCTACTGTAAAGCCACCCTCGATGGTTGCAGTGTTGCATCATGTGGTCCCTCAGTGTAATATGGCACTGATACAGCTACACCTAATTTTGCCTATTTAAAGCTCGGCTCAGATTTCTGCAGTAATACTTTCTTCAGCTTATATGTTATTTTGGTTTATTTATTGTTACTTCTTCCTGATAGTGCCTTGTTCTGATCTCCTGATTTAGCTGATCTAAATAGTGCTAGGGTTTACAAAGTAGTATGGTGGATTGCTCATCAGACAGCAGTGAAAGAAAATGGTACCAAAACCCTGAAAAACTAATCTCTCAGTCCTCCATAAATATATAAATATGTATCTATGTGAACATATAAATATATTATCTTCAAACTCTGTCAAAAGAAGATAGCGTCTAAAGATTTTAAAGCTACCAGTCACTTTGATTTTTCTTTTCAGTAATTACCCAAAGAAGTTCACCACTTAAATTAGCTATATAACTTAATAATAATGCAGGTGAAGTTTGAATGAGTATGAAATCTTCAGAATGACTGAAAAATTTTCCACGAAAGCTCAACTATTTTTTGAGGCTCAAGAAGAGCTATATTCTAAAATACAAGTCGGGGCAGTTTTATTTCCTAGATGAGGAGACGTAAGTTTTGCAGTAGTAGTTTCCTTTTCCTCCTCCCAATCTGTTGTAAATCTTCTCTCATGAGGAGGCTGGCTTCAAGGCAGGGACACTCACTGGCAGTGTTCACCAGCCAGTCACAGTCTTTCCTCTTCTTGGCTATTAAGCAGAGTTTCCAACAAAAGCCTTCAGCTGTCAAGCACTAGGGTAACACCAGCCTTCCCAAAACCGCCATCCAATTTCTTCTTCAGATTTGCAAGAACCCTCAAGATAAGCTTGCTGGTTAACACAGTAACGTGCAGAGGGCTGTGAATCTTAGGTAGCCTTCAGAAAAGCTTCAGGCATAGCAAAGATAAAGCTCCACTCTAGTAAAGTACTTGTATCCAAGATTACTTTGTCATACAAGAAATCTTATCTGATGAATTTGCTGTGTCGGACTGGAGACTGTGATCTGCCTAAGATCTGAGACATTTTGGGATGCAGATGTGAGCAGGAACATAAGAAAGAACTTGAACCCACTCTTCATGCTGGACCCTAGGCAGCAGTATGGATTTTATGGATTCCTCACTGTCACCCTCGCTGTCATGTTCATGACAAAAGACCTTGCCATTTGGTCACTTTCCATTTCTTGAACATTTCTGGCTTTTAGCCAGAGTTATGATGTGCTTCGTTATTACGGTTTTGATTTGACAACAGTCCTTAACTTTTGCAAATGCTGACCTTGGTGGCCTCTGGTTTTCACAATAGCATCTAAACCAGATTCCCATCAGGTCCAATCTACTGCTCCTGTCTTTTCTTGTCTGACTTTCTCTGCCACAGCTAGAATAACTGGAATAACAAAAATAAGTTTTGCAAAGCTTGCCAAAAATACTTCCTCAAAACAGAGAAAATGTGATATTTGCACTTTCGGTATGCACACCAGGAAGCAAGCTATTCTAGTCTCTCTGTTGAGTAAAAACAGGTGATCACTTACCAGGTCACACTGTCAATGTGACAAACGTAAGACTTGTAATAGTTTTGATATTGCTGTGGTCACCAAAACTAATACAAATGTTGCATTTCATCTGTTGCAAATCAACCTAGATCGCCTGAGGACAGAAACTGTTGGTCTGAAATGTGTCCTTACGGCACGTATGAAATAATTTCCATTCCAATTCACAGTCGCCACAAGTCATTTTTTTCTAATTCCTAGGGAAGGCCTGCAGACTGTTCTGCTTTGATCCACAAGCTTCAAATCCTAACTTTAGAGACTGTCACTAAGGAAGACTTTTCTTTTTTTTCCCCTCAGAATGGTCTCCAAGATTAAAATTTTGCTTTCTGATGGCCAAATTACGCCCCAGTCCTGACGGCACTGATGTATCCTCCCCAGAGGACTGCAGGTGAGAACAGCCGTACGCGCACCCAGGGCCTCCGGTGCCAAAATAAGGCACTGGGTGATCGATTGGCAGTGCGACGGCCACGGCTGTCCCAGTGCTCCCTCTATTGGAAACGTTCTGGCACATCCTTTCTCCTTTCCTTCAAAGAAGTGGACACGAACAGCCCTGCTTGGAAATCCCAGGTGTTTCCCAGCCAAATCCAAGAGCCGCGTGCCTCCCTCCGCTGCTGGCACCTTCCCTCCCTCCCTCCCTCCCTCCTGCCAGCGCCAGGGTTTGTGTGATGTGGCCCAGCTGAGGGGGGCTGGCTTTGCTCTGGTTCCGTTTGGAGCAGCGATACAGGTCGCGATACATTCTTAAGGACTAAACAGAGTCAGTGAAACAGTCGGATCTGTTAGCTGCGGCGGTGTTCCAGGAAACACCGTGGGCCGTGGGTCGCCCCAGAGTTACGAAAACAGTGGTGTAGGCGAGCGGGCGGTGGGCAGCCGTGTTCCATCCGCCCTTGCCGCATGTAAGCAGTTACCCCGGGCTGGGCTAGCTGCGACCAGGGCTGGCAAACTGGGCTTCCTGGCTCCGCTTCACCCAGCACCTTCGCTTGCCTCCTTTTTGTTACCACACTGTATTTCTTCTCTGGAGGTGATTTAGTCGCATCCTCTCCTGGTCAGGGCTGCCCCAAGGGTCAGAGCTCCCTGAGCAGAGCCAGACCCGCAGCCAGGAGACAGCCTAGCTTAGCGAGAGCTGACTACAGCCAGGCCACCCTGGGCGGCGGGGATATGACCTGTGTGTCCGTCGTACGCCCCGGGCAGGCCCCGTGTGTCTCCCGGTGGGACGGCGGAGTGGCCTGTGTGAGTGCACAGGCCCTGCCAGGCTCCAGGCCTGGCTGCGGGTTGGCGCTTACAGCGCGTGTTCCCTGATGATCTAGCTGAGCTACGGGAGAGCTCGTGTGTGAGCCGGGCCCCTCCGGTAGGCTCACTGAACTCCCCTTCAGTCTTGCTGTCCGGTTTACACTGACTCACCCCAAATGCACGCTACGATGTGAACTTCCTGAGGGGCAAAAGAGTTGGCCCCCGTGACTCTGCAAACTCAGACCATCAATCCTCGGTTTAAAAATCGTCTGTATCAGACAACTCTTCTGTCCATGCTGAGAACGACCAGGATGCTCTTACTGCCTGCTCAACATGTATGTTGCCACTTCCGGTGGATCTTCGGTATCTAGAGCTGGGAGATCACGCATTCTTGTCTTCCAGTGACAGTCCCATCAATAAGAAATGCCTGTTTGTGTTGAGGGTACACACTCTCCTTATTTTTGTTTCTACGACTTTCGCAGCAGGGCTGTGCAGACGTGGCAAAACACGCACTGCTCTCTTGATGTTTGCACCTGGGGTCATTATCTAGTGACTGAGTGCGTGCAGGAACCCGCGTAATCTCAGTTGCAAAAAACAGGTGGACTGTGAGCTGGGGATCTTTTCTGGCATCTTAAGAATAGTTTGTCACTGCCTTGCCTCTGCTTGCTGTTCTGTATTCATTTAACCCGAGTGACTGTGATGGTTATCTGAGCAGAGCTGAAAACAGGGAACCCCAGCAAGCCCTTAGGACAGAGCCAGAGCAGACACTTCAAAGTAAAACCCTAGGCTTGAACCTACAACACACGAGGGAATGCCGCTTGCATGCAGGTGAGCCTCCCTGAAGTCTCAATCAGGCTCCTGCAAAATGTACTTCTTTTCACATTACTTCTTTATCTGCATTTTCTGCTTGTCATCACTTGAGGGCAGTTAAGCACATGTCAGGTCTCGCTCTAGCTAAGTGTGATTTGACCAAATTTTAGCATTTCAGCTGTAGAATTATATAAACCCAGTACAAGCAAGGAAACACTCATGACTTTGGGGCTGGTTGTGCCCAGGGAAGCTGTAGTTCATTACTCACCGTCTTCCTCGGTGGCAGAGGAGGCTCCCCTTTTGCTTGAACACCACCTGCTTCAGCAGACCAGCTGGTGCATCCTAAGATCACGAGCGCTAGACGTGAGACTTTCCTATGGTATTTCTTGACGCAGCCTGGCCTACGTAGAACTCTAACGCTTGGACAGATGGTGCTGGCAAACAGTGCTAGTCACATGAAAAAAATGGTTGTCCCGTGACCAATGTTCAGTGTTAATTGCAGCTGAATGCCGCAGTGATAACAGGAGGCTGAGTAAGTCCAGCCAAAGTTAGTTTCTTGAAGAGGATGGAAACTTCTTATCTTTTATCCCCACTAGGAGTGACTCAGGGGCTTTGTACAGACACTGTGTTGGGCACGTGCGGACGTACAAGAAATGAGCACCAGAGCTCCCGACATGGAGGGAGAGAGGAGAGAAGGCCAAGGTGCGTGGAGAGCAGTGAGCCTTCGAATCGCAAGTGTATGGTGAAAACCAGCCTGGACAAAAGTGATGCTTGGTGATGTCCGTTTACCCCACGACAGGCACCCAGCTGACTGTTGCCTCCTTGCTGCCCTTCTGGCAGCAGTGGTAGTCCCTGTGCCATGCCTTCCCCTTCCTTAGGAGACATTGGAATTTTCCTCCTGAAATTTTTATCTCCCTGCATTAGCAGCTGTGAGCTGTGGGAACAGAGGTTTGGGAATAGAGATGCGAGCAGGTACTGTCCCCGGCCTTAGCGATCAACATTGTGAAAAAGCGTAAGATGAAGTGGTCCAGTGTCATCTGAACTGACACTGAAAGAATGAGCAATACTGCTGTGGCCTTGCAAAGCTCTGAGTAGGATAATTAGCCAGGGTGATGGCACGCTGACTTGGACAAGGGCAGGTGTGGTGCTCGTACAGCTGTTTTCCTGGTATGTGCAGGGAGGAAGCCTTCTCCATCGAAGGTAAACCACTGCTAGGTCCTCCCTGACATGCCTGGTTGAGATTTCCTTTTGGTGGGACCAGATGCCACCTTATCAACAGAAAGGACACAAACATCAAGGCTGCCCTTGCTTTGCCTGAGTGTTGGAGCAGGTGGGGCCTGGCTCCCTTGCAGCCTCAGTAACTCTGTGATTCTGAACTCACCAAAAGGCCCGAGAGTCTCCGCCGACACAACCAAGCCAGCAAATCATCCCCAGCGAACCAGAAAATTGTAGAGCAACGAACAGCACAAACCCTGTTGATCTTTGCCTCACTCCAGCACAGCGGCTGAGGGCGTTGTGCCTCAGACGCCTCAGCAGTTTGTTCTGGGACGCACGTGCCAGGGGCTGCAGGTCCCAGGCATGAGGGGGATGTACATGGCTCTGCCTGGACAAGGTGCTGCAGCTGCTGTGCCCGAGCGATCGGCAGGGACCGTGTTTCAGGGAGCAGCTGTCGAGCAGAAATCATGGAGGGTTAGTGAGCTCAAGTTAAAGCAGAATCAAAATATAGAGCGTTCACCAAAGCAGACGCTTTGGGGCTGGCGGGGCTGTGCTGTGCACGCCAGCAGTGGGCAGTCGAAGCCCATTCTAGTGTCCAGCCAGTGTCCAGCCTGCACTGAGGGTGGGAGGCCGGAGAGGTGTCCCCGGCAGGAGTTTTGCCCTGTGTTAGAAGCTGGATTTCCCCTTGGTCTTAGCAGTGCCCTGGGAACTAGCACCTGAGTGGAGCTGCAGGCCAGGCAGGAGCAGGGAAGAAGGTTCAGTGTAAGGAAGAAGGTAAAGCAGCTTTGATTTATTTTCTGAGACAGACGAGATCATTTCTTCCCTCTGTGTCACAGTCCCGGGCTCTTGTAGTTTTCATGCTTCATTACAAGCGTTTGTAATTATATGAGTGGCTTCAGAGGGCAATTAAGCCTTCATTTGAAGGCTGCTCTGGATGCTGGAAGCCCTCCATTAGCCTGGGCTTCTGCCAGGGAAAAACACTACATTGTCTTTAACAACTGCACCAGCTCCTATCTGCTTAATGTTGATTTTCCTATTAAGTTCAGCTAATACTTTTCTAATTGTGTGAGCTGGGCCTGGAGCCAGGCCGGGTAACTTTTGCCGGCTGAATCAGAGACGAGCAAAACCCTCACAAACGCTTCACTGTGCACATGTTCAGCCGCATCTGAACAGCAGCTGTTCTCCCCAAAACTGACTCAGGTGTTTATTTGTGCCCCCTGTGTTGCTTCCCAGGGCAAGCCCCACACGGTCAGGTGTGGATGCTAGAGAGCATACTCGCTGGAGCGCTGGGGACCTGGCACTGCGTGCAGCTTACCCCGTGAGGTACCAGAACGGATGCCATGGAAATCGGAGGCCAGCCCACATCTCTGCTTGTGGATGAGCCACGCACCAGGAATTATTCCGTGGGTTCTTTGAGGCAGGTGATACAGCGCAAAGTGCCCAGGAGGGAATATTTGCGCATAGAAGGACTGTTAAATCTATAGGTCTGGGCGTTTGCGCAGCGTGGAAGGGAGAGCGCTGGCACCATGGAGGGGTAGGAGATTCAGCCACCGTTTTCAGGCAGAGTGCTCAGGGATGCTGTTCACCTTCCACGAATCTGCTACTCATGAGAGGGTGCTGTGCGAAACCTACAGCACCGGGCCCTTCTCGCCGTGGCTGAGGCAGAGGTGTGACGTGGGCCCCCCCACCCCGCTGCCTGCCTGCAGGCTGGGTGCCTCTGCCCAGGCGCTCCTTCTGGAAGCCTTAAGGAAAGAGAGGATTTTTTCTTTTGCCAGTAACTTGCAGAGGCAACGTCCACACAAAACGTGTGTTGTATCGTACTGGCAGAAGAAGAGCTGCCCGTTCTCTGAGAGCCTTGCTGAGAAATAGAAGCCGTTATCAGCAGATGACTGACGGCCGTTGATGGAGGAGACTCACAGTCTATTAAACTGCCTTTTTCAAGCCTCTTCTCTCAGGCTGTGGTTCAAAAATACATATGACAAATGGAATTTAAGCAAATGTGTAGATTCATTGCTCAGTGGGAATGAACCTAACTAAGCACATATGATTTTATTTAATAACTTAATTGCATATTCTTTAATTAAAAATGCCCAGGCAATTAAATAATTTAATGTACTTAATTTGAATTTGCTGAGTAATGGCTATACTTGCAAATTAAAATATCAACAGGATAGAAAGCACCGGGTTTGAATTTTTCATTTTAGAAACACTAATCTATTTTAACTTTAAAACCCTTGCAGCTCTAATACAATTATTGCTCACTAGTGAAGTTTTAATTTAATGCCTTATTACATGCTAATGCTGACAAATGCAAAAGAAATCCACCTTGACTCTCAGCAGCTTGTGTCTGGAGCTGATTTGCTTCTGAGTGCAACAGTCCTGTGTTTCAAGCCCCTCACAAACCTGGCTCCGGGCACGGCTGCTGTGTGACAGCCAGCCGGTGCTGGCCAGGGGCCCCGGGGACAGCAGGCCACCAGAACTCACTGATGGCCACAGGACCACCTGTGGTCGCTGCACGTGCGTGGACTGTGTAGATCACCAGGTCTCATCCCGCAGACCTTTTCAAGCATCTGTTTTTCAGGAGTTTATTCCTCTGCTAAAACAGGATTAAGAAAATGAGAAAGATTGCCAAAAATTTAGGTGTTTAAGATAGGAAATAAGGTCTGGTAGCAAATATCATAATTATTTTCTTGAACATAAAATGTAAAAATAAAATTTTAAAAATGGCCATGGCTTGAAACCTAATTGGAATCTTGGAATTTCTGGCAGCAAAATGTGCCTCCTGCTTAAGGTGCTTGGTACGCAGAGAGGAAAGTTTAGAGAGCTTGAAATTTGCTGCAACACAGCACTAGACATCCAAACAAGTCATTATCATAGATGGTTTCCTGGTAGCATAAAAAAGCAAGAGGCAGCCAGGGCTATTTCAGAGCAAAGCCGAAAACACTAATTGACTTTTACTCACTGGGAAAGAAGATGTAGCATGACAAATGGCTTTGTGGTTTGTATCATTAGAGACTGAGGAGATTGCTGCTGGCTAATGGGGCTCTACTGGGAAGAAACAGCTGCGTTAGGATTGCTGTGAGCGATTTGCAAGGTGTGCTGGTAAAGCACAGGAGGAGTCGGCAGGACCTGGCTGACAGCGCGTGGCCAGGCAGAAAGCAAGGCGGCAGAGGGATGAGGCTGGAAAGGGTCAGAGAGGAATGGAGTGGTACCCGCTGCCTGCCCTCCTCTCCAGGGTGAGCAGTGCTGCCCAGCTCTTGCTGGAGAGGTCAGAGATGGCTCTGCCCATCTGAGGGGCAGGCTCAGAGGACACTAATAGCCTTAGTTGCCCCACCAGCCTCACCTGGGCCCCCACTCACACCGTCTGCTCATGGACCAGCAGCTCTATTTAAACTCAGGCCTCGAGCCCCGGTTCTCTCCTGAGCCGTGTTGTAGGTAGGTCTGTCTCTGGCCTCATGTCTTGCTGCTCCAGATAGGGCTCCCTACGTGTGCCCTGCCCTGATCCACCCCAGGGCTGTGGGTGGACCGTCAGTTGGTCCCTGTGCAGCCTGCCCTCCTCAGGTGCTGTGGGATCGTGCGTCTAGGTGACGGCATGGCCTCTGCGGGGGCCAGCCTCCGTTCCTGGCTTGTCCCCCTTTGTGGAGCATCTCCGCTCCTGCTGCTTCCTAACTAACATGGGATGTTTTGCAGTGCATCCTCCTGAGAAGGTGACTGGAAGCCTGATGAGCTGCAGAGGGGTCACCAGACAAGCCCTAGGAGGAAGGAGCTGCTTGCCTGTCTTCTGGAGGAGAGATGCCACCTAGCTACAGCAGTTGGATGCGCTTACTTGTTGAAATAATAAGGTATGAGTCTGATGCTCCTTGTTTCACATCATGCGCATCAGGGTTTGTTCTAGTTGCTGGAAGAAGTGAGATCAGAAATAATCCAAGGGTCAGTTTTCTAACATTAGACTGGAATTGTCTTTATTTACTTTTACAAACTNCTAGCTACAGCAGTCGGATGCGCTTACTTGTTGAAATAATAAGGTATGAGTCTGATGCTCCTTGTTTCACATCATGCGCATCAGGGTTTGTTCTAGTTGCTGGAAGAAGTGAGATCAGAAATAATCCAAGGGTCAGTTTTCTAACATTAGACTGGAATTGTCTTTATTTACTTTTACAAACTTGGCCAAGGCTCGAGGCACTTTAATGTTAGATGTTCTTCAGTAAACACAAGTAACTGGAAACTCAGAAACACTGATATCATCTTTTCCCTTGGGACTGGTCATTGTGAGCTGCTTTCTCCAGCCAGAAAATCAACTTCCTTTTCCCCAGGGTTGCAAGGTAGGTGGAAATCTATTTGGCTCAAAAAAAAAAAAAAAAAAGGTTTGATGATGCAGCCTAACTTGGCTTACTGTAGTGGCCAAAGGGCAACAAAGCCTGGTGAGAGTGGGAAGGTCAGGGTTGCGAAGGGCAGATGCATTTCCCGTGTCGAAGACAGACAGGTTGTACAGAACCAGTGGGTCCCTGCTGTTCAACAGCAGTTCTGTGTTTGTCTCTGAGGCAGCCAGGTGGGATCACTAGGAGCAGGACACACCGTGCACCCAGTGTTTAACCAGAAACCTTATGTGTCGGTATCAAAGCTGAACTTTAGACTCCTTGTTTATCACCTTCTCAATAAGCCCTTGCTGAGGGAATGCAGACAGGAGCTCTAGAGCCTCACCAAGGTCCAAGAAGGAGGCAAATAAACCGCATTTGTAGTAGGAGCTTTTCTAAGTGGTGTTACAAGCCCTTCCCCAGGTGATCCAGTCTAGTACTTCAGTATCTTACAGCTGGAAAAATCTTGTCTGCTGTCTGATCTAATCCTTACTTGCTGTAATTCAGGACAAACGTTTCTTGTCCTTAACCAGCATGGACACACCGAACAGTTTAGCGTCTTCCTCTCTGTAACTGCAGCCTTTTATGGATGTGACATTTAGGTACTTCATGTATCATTACCCTGCGTCCCTTTGGTCTGCTCACTTCTAGACTGGACAAACGCTCATTATTCCATCTTGCCTTATAGATCTGGACTCTCTCCAGTTGGTCTGCAGCCTTCTTGAAGAGCAATACCCATCTTCAGACCTCAGAATGAACGTCTGAATGGGGCAGAGCATATCGATTACCCCATGTATATATATCTAAGAGATTTGGAACAGAAATATTAAGGTTGACGTGAAATCTGAATTGAAATGTGTGTGTAAACACTGGGTGAAAAACAACAGAATGAGGATTAAAAGAATGAGCTGTGCTGATAATGTAGAGCACTGCTCCCTGAGCCAGGTTCCTAGGATGCCATTCCTGGCTGTAAAACTGAAGAAGGTGTTTATGGCATGACCAAAAGGCCTGCCCTCTGGTAGGGTCATGACATGGACAAGTCATCAGCAGAAGGCCCTGCATCCTGCCCAGAGAATGGCATTCGGGTTACAGCAATTCACGTACCATTGATTTTCCTGACAGGCCTCCAGGAAAACAAACTGTCCAGAGTAGGAGAAGCAGATAATTCTCAAATCGAGGAAGTTTAGCCTATGCTGTTGGTAGCAAGAAGGGCACTGTGTACAGCTTCAAGCTGGCATACGTGGCTTTCTGCGCCTCCTACGTCTTGCCCTGCCCTCGGCAAAATTTCCCTTCCATTCCTCCAGCAACACCAGGCTGCCCCAGCCTTTGCTGTTCTCCTGTCTGCACTGCCAAGTGTTTTGTTCTTTGGTCTCTGTTGCTCCTCCCTTGCAGTCTGCCATGTTTCGTGTTGGTCTTGCAGACCTTTCATTCTGCCGCTGCGTCCCAGCTGCCTCTGTTTTTCTCCCTGGCTGTCACAAGTTCACAGCTACCTGCTGTCCTGTGCTTTTGGCTGCACAGTCCTGGTCCTGCTTCTCAGTGCGTAGTGCTTCTAGGCTGATGGCCTTTTACCTCCTGGGAAAAACTTTAGCTGCTTAGCCATGTAGTTGATTGAAAGCTCCTGTATCTCCTCCGTTCATCCTGCTCTGACCTTCAGCAGACTGACTGTGTGGATAGCACACTCTGCTCTCCCTCCCTTCACTCCCTGTGCAGGATTGCTCACGTTATAATTCGCCATGCTTTTCCTCATTACCGACGCTGTACTTAGCCTGCTTCTGAGCCTCGTACATGCTGGATTCAGCACCGCTCTTTGACGGCTGAATATTTGGAGATTCTGGACCGATCAGGAAGGGGGACAGCATCTCCACACAAGCCCCTTGGAGGCCTGATCTGACGTACTTACAGCTAAACAAAGTATTTGCTTCACTGAATTGTAAAATCTGGGTAATTGAGCCAGTTGGTTCATCAGTGGAGGCTGGCTGAGATAGATAGTCATGTTTCTGCAGCAGTACTGAAACCAGGTTTTCTGAAAATACATTAGCAGCTGCAGAACACAGAATAGGGCTGGATAAAAATAGGATGGCATCTTGGCTGGGCATGACTTCCATGTCCCTATATTATACCACCTGAGCACATACTGTGGGTCAGTCTGGGGTTCAGGGGCTGTTCCTGTTCTGTGATGTCAAGCAGATAGTGTTGGACTGAAGGATTTGCTGTAAGGCACTGTTGATCTCTGGCTGGCGGTAGCATATTTTCCCCTTGCTCTCTCATGAACAATGCTAGACAATATATGAAAGGGAAATTGAAGAGAAAAAAAAAATTCTTCCAGCTCTTGGAGCTGTCCCCATTCCCCTTCCAGCCTCTGCTGCGCATTACTTTGTGTGACTCATACAGAATTGGACAAGCAGTATTTTGGAGCTAATTTCTTTAAAATTTGAGCCTGCTTTGGTCTCTGCTGCTGACAGAGTCCAGCCTGCCTCCCCTACTGAACTGATGGCTTTTGGACCAAGCGCGCATATATTAGAGAATTTAAAAAGCGGTAAAGCAGCACAGTGGGATTCAGCTTCTGTTATCCAGGAGCCACAGGTAAAGGCAATCCACAGCTGGATGCAGAAAAATGGAGAAAAACAGAAGCAAAAACCTCTCCTGTCAACACCAGATTTCATGCAGCGGAGTAACTGCGTTAAGCTCGGCACTATCACGTTGATGTTGCCTTGGCCATGAAAGTACATGATGTAGGTGTCATCTGTCGACAGTGCCTGTTCCCTCCTGGTATGAGCATCATGGCGTGAGTGCTGTTGACAGACTAGCCCTGGAGATGTGGCACCAGGCTGAAGGCGCTGAACTGGGATATGCCGGCCCTAGGGCACTGAGTTCTTGAGCAGGAGCAGTCTGAGCTTCCACGAGAAATACCTTAAGCCATGCTTTCAGGGGTTATGGCACTGTTTGAGCAGGTGATGCCCTTGGTCCCTTCCTTTCTCCATGACTTTTTTTACTTTTTGTGATTGGGATGCAGCTGGCAATACAGCTGGCCTCTGTGCCTCCTGGCTTACTTCCTTTACACCTCATTGACCAGAGGCCGCTTCAAGAGTTGCCCATTAACCCTCAAAGAGGAAAAATCCTGTTGGAACACAATTTTTGCTTGATACAGAAAGCGTCATGGTCCTCACTGGGAAGCTGCAACAGAACAACTCTGCAGGCAAATGTAAGCATGCCCAGCATGGTGCCTTTGGATTGCTGTAGCGCTGAGTCCCTCAGCACAACAAGGATAGGAGCACCAGTGATTAGCAGAGAAACCGGGCTTGAGGGCTTGTTTTGATTTCTGCTTCACCCTCCCAATCTAACACACTTAATGCACATCAGGGAGCAGGGCAAGGAGACACTTTGTTCTCATATCTTGCAAAGTCAATCAGTTGCATAACATGAATCACAGAGGCAGCAGGAACGTGATCAAGTGCAGAGAAGGGACACATCAAACGCTTTATTGTGGCTGTGGGGAGGGGTGAGCCAGGCCTCTCTTTACCCAGCTTATCTTTCCTAAACTGCCTTTGAGCCTGTTTTGCATCAGCTGCCTGTCACTCTAAATACAGCTCAGACTGCAAGGTAGCTTCCCTAGAGCCCTCGTCTACTAGAATAGGAGAGGTAAGCACCCCCAAAAGCCTCCAGAGCGATTTGGAGAGTTTAAATTAGCTCCTTCCTCTGCACTCGCCTCACAGCAGGCCAGGGATTGTGCAGGGGCTCTGCAGCACTGTGTGCTGAGCAGAGTGCGGTTAGAGCCAGCACGCGTGTGAGGCAGGTGAGAGACAGCACCGGGGCAGGGTGTCACCCCGGCCCTGTGATTCACAGGGTTGAACTCTGAGGGGGAAATGGCCTTTTTTCTTGAGATAAGGCTTAAACTCAGAGCTCCTGCAGCTTACGAGAGGTGTCTGAGCAGCTGGTCTGGTGTGGTGCAAGCAGGTTTCTTTCTGTCCCCCCCATCCTTTTGAAGCTGGGCCACTGTGCAACCAGGAGCGCCTGTCACACTGTCCAGAGGAGGGTGAGCACTAGGGATCCAGGTATCTTGGTAGCCTGAGTTCTTGGCTGTTTACCCTCCTGAGCCTTCTGCTTTTCTTTCATCAACAAGTGCTTAAAAAGTCTACAAATCCATAGTGCTCGTTCAAAGGTTGAGCTGCAGATGTACCAGCCCACATTAGAAGGGACAGACCCTCCACACAGGGCACCCTAACTGAGGGCGAGCCTGAAAAGAAGCCGTATGTGTTTTTGGCAGTGTCTGTCTGACAAGGAAGAAATGCCTCACTGAAGCTTGATGCTGACTTAGAAAATGACAGATGAACCAGTCTGTTCTTCGCTGTGCGAGGGTTGTTGGGGCGCCTTACTGGATGCTCTGTGCAAACCTGCTGGCAGCCAAGCCCCACGTATTTTGGTTGAAGGAAGCAGGGCTGCAAGGTGGATAGCAGTGAGGTACGTTGAAGAGAGAGAGAAGGAAAAGAAGTCACTCCAGTATGAAGCCTTCCAGGCATCTGCCACTGTCTTAGGCAATTTCCTTCTTTGCCTAACAAACAGCAAGAGCATTTGCTGTTGAAAGCACGGCTGAAAGCTGTGGGAGCGTATAATGACTGCGAGGGGTTTCTGGGCTTTCTTCCTCCACTTTGTAAATTCATCTCTCATCCTCGTTATATTAGCACTATTTTTAGCTGCTGTTATTCAGAGAGAACATAAGTGATTCTCCATTATGAATCTCAAGCACAAGATAACAATAAAGGCGGTTAGGGATGTTGGCAAGCAGAAGGGTCGTGCTGGAGGCCTGTGCCTGGCACAGCTCCCCTAGAGATCCTGCCACGCTGTCCCAAAGCACTGGGGCGCTGGTTTCAGCTCTCAGTGCCCTCCCTCGCAGGGCAGCAAGGCCACGCAGCACGTGCACATGCTCCATCCAGGGACAGCCGAGTCTCCCTGGAGACCCTTGGCTGATGGACAGTGTTCCCAAGGACTGTCTTGTCCAGATGCCGTTAGACATGTCCTCCTCCTTCCCACGACTAATCTCTGGGGCCTCTCCTCACACAGCTTCCTGCCCCCTCCGTACATCACTGACCACTTCTTCCCCTCCTGCTCTCCTCCCTTCCAGCTCTCATGACCCCAGCCTTTCCTATTTCTGGCCAGCATGGCTCTGTCCTGTTCCTCAGCCTGGCCTGCCTTCCACAGGCCCCCCAAGACAGTGGTGCTCACAAGGCAGGGGAGGAATACAGCTGGGGTCTGCCGGCAGCGAGGAGCTAGGGCACGTCTCACGGAGCAGAGGTGAATGTGCGGAGTGCAACGTGGTCAAGGTGTGAGGTTATCTCCGTGACAGAGGGAGAGGACAAGCGATGCCGAGGGAGGATTTGCTGGCTGACGGGATACTGAGCGTGTTTGTATGGGCGTCTAGCACGCTCTGTAAGAGACCAGGGTCCGTGCCTGGCAATCCTTTCCAGGTGGGACGAGCCCGTGAAATTAGGCTGAGTGGCAATCTCACGTGAGGGTTTTGAGGGTGAAGTTTAGCTGGACTGACTGGGACTGCAGCACTGTTTCACAAAATGGGGAAACACAATTTGTCAGTACTACCCTCACCAGAGGCTTGCAGTTTCCTATGATGCACAAATCAGATGAACACTCTGTACTAAGGGAATATCGAGCACTTTCTACACAATGGCAGTCAATTTACGCCGTGATAATGCTGAACAGTACAACTGCTTTCAGAGCCATGCTTGTCTTTGGAGCTAGCTTGTCTCTCCAGTGATCAGAAACAGTACCCTGGATCCAAACATACTTGACCTGAGAAAGCCCGGGTCCATGATATGCCGTTGTGGCTCCATCCCTGAGGTTATCCAAGGCAGCATCTCCTTTGATTCTTGCATTATATCCACGAGTCCTCTGTGGATGATAGTTTAAGGATTGCTGCAATAGGTCTTGGTCAGATTCCTGCGTGACCAAAGTGATCCTGTGTTAGATCAGCCAGTTATGGATGTGGGAGACTTGATTCAAAACAGATGTAGAAGCCCGTATTTTTTTCATTCTGTATTGAAACTTATTTCTAGCTGAAACACCAAAGCACAAATGTGCCTTGGGATAGCAGCGTGCAGGAGTCTCACCTGCTGAGCCAGTAATTGCAGCCTTTAGCATCCAGCCTGCATCCAGAGTACCAGAAAGACAGGCAAACACGGTTTCAGCAGAGACGTTGAGATCTCAGCCACGTGCATCCTGCTGAGAAGTTCAGAAGGATGAAATGTAACAACATGGAGCATTTATTTCTTTTTCTGAAAAAGCAGACATTTCTAAATGAAGAAGCATTAAATGTTGTCACTCTCAGCGTGATGCTGTGAGCATCAGCTGCAGGGTGCAACCGCGTACCATGTGCCATAGATTTTGCTCACAGCCCTTTCGCTGCTTTTTTTCCTCTTTGGCACAGTGAAGCTCTGGTCTGCTTGGATTTTCAGCGCTGCTGCAACATAAATTTTAGATAGCAAGAGGTCTTGGCAAGAAAGAGCTCACCGAGCAGTGACTGTTTTCCGGTAGTCGTTACACGTGTTACGTACTGTATACATTTCTATGCAATCAGCCTCTGCACCAAGTGACTTTTTCCCAGCGTAGCAATTCCACATTTTTGCTACGCTGGATGTTTGCCACTTGCAGTTTCATTCTGTCCAGTTCCCCAAGACACAGATCAAGGAACTTCAGGCTAGGATCAGCTGTTGTCAGTGCAGTTTCATTTTGCTGCTTCCTTTTTGTGGTTTGTGAACTAGCTGCACATCTGGGCTCGCTGATCCATTGAATACCTGGCACCTTTTAGAGTTGCCCTTCAGTGTGGGGCAACATCAAGAGCGTTTACTTCTGCCCAAAGTCAACTCAGCCGTTGTATGCAGCAGGCTGGCTTCGTGCAGTGCTTTTGAACGGATGCTGTTTCTCTGCTGCAGGTGCTCGTCCTTGCTTTTGTGTTTCTTCAGCCTACGATCACGATGCTCTATAACCCCATCCACAGATGTGTCAGACATCACCTTTTAAATAACTGGCGTGCCCTTGAGACAGGCATTGACAGATGCTTGCTGCTTTCAAGCCGCCTTTTGTAAGCGGGCTTAGAGAATTAAACAACTAAACTGTGACCGGAGCAGTAAGCAACGTGCTTTGGATGCTGAGCTGTGACCTAACTGACAAAATGTCTCCTGGGCTTTGCGCTTCTGAATAAAGCTGTAGCCTTTGTTCCCTGACATGGGCCCTTGTGGTATGGCAGCTCTAATCCTGCGCAGCTGCCACTGGAAAGATGAGAGGGAAGGAAGGAAGAAAGGTCTATCTAAGGTTAAGACAGTAGATCTTGCTAGATCTGCAGTGACGAAAGATTTAGCCTTGCAACCTGTAACTTCATATCCTCTACTAATTGTCTAGGCAGAAGACAGCTCTATCACATTAAAAGGCTGGGCTTTTTAAAGCCGTAGAAAAGAAGTCACTGCACAGCTGGGTAGCTAAGGTGCAGAAGGCACGACGATTGTTTTTGTTGAACACTGTACTAAAGGCGTCTTAATTTCTGACGCGTCAGCCATCTTCCTGCCTCCCTTTGTGCCGCCTCCTCCCCTGTACCTTGGGGCACATTCGGGTGAAGCAATCGGCCCAGGAGTGAGAGGTCCCAGGCGAGGTGTGCGCAAACCACTGCCTGTTAGCTAGCGCGGTGATGCGCCCACAGAGGTCAGCGTGAGCTGCCCCGCCATCGCCCATCACAGCTCCTGCCTCAGCAGGGGATTTCCCAGTAAGCTTCAAACAGCAAGTGCAAGCAGCTCGCGAAGAACATCATGAAGGAACACGGAACTGTGTGTTTAAATCGACAGCAGTTAAATTCCTGTTACACTATATATCAGGTCAAAATATGGAGTGAAAATACTTACACCTGGTTGCTGTCAAGGGTGAAGTTGTTCACTGTGGGCAGTCTACGGTGCGTGTCTCGCTAGAGCCACCTTTGCTCAGCGGGAGCAGCGCCCAGCTCTTGGGTGCTGGGTGCCAGCCAGGGTGTGTGGGCTGAGGGAGGGGCTGGCAGCCCAGGGACAGGGCAAGTCCGGCTGCCTCACACCCCCAGGCACGCCTCGGGGCCAGAAGCGGCAATGGCAGCGTTGTGGTCTGGCACTGGGAGATCTCCAAAGGAGCTGCAGGCAGAGCGGGGACACACTGCGAGCGTCTGCTCGGTGTCCCTTGGAAAAGGCCAGCGAGCGTGTCGCTGCCTGAGGGCTGCGCAGCCCTGGCGGTGATCCGCACGCTTTCATATCCATCGAGTGCAACTGGCTTGCACCGAGATTCTTGGAGGAAGAGGCTAAAAAGCTCTCAGGACAAAGACTGGTCATTTTTCATACGTTTTAGAATAAAAGGAGACTGGAAGAAAGCCATGCTCTAAGAGAGTGTGGGCTGTGTAGTCACAGAGCTATTAACCTTTTGATCAGCGCAGGAGCACTATTCGTATGGACGATAGCGGGCTCATTTGAAAAGGTGGTGATATAATTGTACCAGCTGATGTGATTTAATGGAAAAATAGACCTTTTCTAATGAGCTTAATAGTGCTTTTATGAGGGAGTTGTGGTGGTGAAATAGATTTGTAAATGAATATGACTTGCTATCAATGTTTGGCTTAAAATGTCATAAAATCCATATTAAATGGACTAAAAGTGGCTAAATGAGACATTTCAAAGTGTTTTTAGTGTTGGGAAAGCATCAGTGAACAGGCATATGTTGGCTTGGTTTGAGGCCCAGTGTTATTCAAAACTTAGTGATTAAGAGGAAATGTTTAAGGCTCTGTTAATCAAGATGGATGATGTGACAGAGATTTGGGAAACTGCACAACAAATTACTCAAATTATAGCTTTTCCTGTTGTCTGATGCCCGCAATCAAGGACAATACCCAGACAAAAAAAAAAACAAACCCTCTTGTTTCATTAGCAAACCCCAAGCAGCAGAAGAAGTAGGCCATTTGGGCTGAACAAAATTCTTGCTTTGATACAAGACGAAGTATTTTCTTCTGGGTAGTAATGCGAGAAGTAGGCAGCCCAAAAATTGCGAGTTGAAGCAAAGAAAAAACCCAACCAAAACCTCCCAAATTATTAGGAACTTCCAAGCGCTTAGAAATGACAAAACTCTACGCATGTTGTAGGTGCACATGTAAGTGGGAAACGCCTCAGACCATGGGAAAATTGTATGAATTTTACGTTCTGTTGTATGAAGTTGGGGCTCGGGAATGTGCTCACGTTTACAGAGCATCGCTTCAGAGAGGAGCCAGGCTCAGCGAGAAACTACGACGACAAACCAAAGCTGCTTTGCCTTTGAAAGTTCATCTTTGCGTCGACCCAGAGAAGCGGAAAGGTGGCTGGGTCAGCCTGGAGGTGCATCCACTTGGGAAGGTTTCCGTGTGAGCAGCGAGTTAACCGTGTGGCAGAATGGTGAGTCATCCCTCTCGTCGGGGCTAATTTGGGAAGAGATGCTCTCTCCTCGAAGGCTGCCTCTGGGGACTGGTTGCGAGGGCCATGGCTGTGGTCACGCGTGAAGTCAGGCGGTGCGCTGCAGAGACATGGGAAAGAATGATTTCCTCAGACTACGCTGTGGGACAGCGCTTCTGGGAATCCCAGTGCTGGCAAGGGGACCCTATGGGGACAAGCATGGCCTCTCCATGTGTCTTTTAGAGAGATCAGGCCACAGTCAGTGCCCTGGGACAGGAAATGTGCCTGCGTGTCGGTGTCAGGCACAGGCACCCGCAAAGTTCATTCATCCAAACCCAGACCCAAATGGCCCTTCCAGGGCACTCTGCTCCCAGCTCATTAGCTGTAATTCAATCAAAGCATATGTATATGTCGAGAAGGTAAAGCCCTCGTTACTGGAAGGAAATTTTACCTGCCAACGGGTGAACTGGAGAAGAAATCAACAGTGGGAGGTTACAGTGGAACGGATTTTGTGCAGAGTGCTCGGGGCTGGAGTATGGGAGAACCAAATCAGGGAGCTCAGCACAGCTCCAGGCCCTCTTTCTTCAGCAGCCGGGCTGGCTCACGTGGGCAGAAGTGTTGCCAGGGTAGCTGCTCTTCTGCAGCCTGGCGCCTGGGGGCCAGTGTTAGTGGGGACCTTGTTAGTACTTCTCCACGCTTTGGGAGCTGCTCTGGTTCCTCGCCAGTGCTGTCTGCAGAGCAGATCAGGGCCAGACATGCATTGGGATGGGGATGTGTATGAGAAAGACAAGTAATGCTCTGCCTAGTGTCCCCCCATGCACCCAGGTGATTTGCTAGCCCCGTCCCAAGGTGCGTGGCTGGCTTTGCAAGACATGAAGAGGAGGAAGAGTGGGTCGCTGTTAGCCTCTGCAAGGCGGACCGGGGAAGGCAGCAGTGACAGAAGAGGCTCTGGCCCAGCAGCACGTCCTCACAGCTCCCATGTCATGCCCTTCTCTGTTGCCAGTGACACAAAGCAGCCGTCTTCCTTGTGCGCTCATGCATCCCACAGCACGCTGCTCTGAGACGGAAAGGGGCTGAGGCAGGAGAGCCCCGCGCTGTCAGAAGGGCAACAGCCTGCAGTGGCTCAGCTCTGGGCAACGACCACTGAAGCAGCGTCCCCCGTGCTCCGTGCCTCCTCCCACAGCCTGCCGCTTGGCTGCAGCTGAGCTGACGGACACAACCCACGTGCGCCTGTGTGAGCACAAGTCTGTGACGTTTTTCCCTAGCAGCGATGGTGGGAGGGAAAGCTCCATTTCACAGCCTGGTTTCTAGCTGCTTGCGAGGCACGGCAAGGGATGCGGCAGGGACGAGTGGGTGGGGGGCGAGGGATGTCACAGTGGGAACAGCAGACGTTTACTATCGTGCTGTCTCCTGTGAGCCCCGCCGGGTGCCTCCAAAGCACCACACGGCCAAGAGATGTATTGGCCAGGGAGCCCCCGTGCCCGGCCTTGCACCCCCCAGCCCCTTCTCACTGCNAGTGGGAACGGCAGACGTTTACTATCGTGCTGTCTCCTGTGAGCCCCGCCGGGTGCCTCCAAAGCACCACACGGCCAAGAGATGTATTGGCCAGGGAGCCCCCGTGCCCGGCCTTGCACCCCCCAGCCCCTTCTCACTGCTGATTTCTCCATGCTGCAGGTGAAGCGAGCCAGAGGCGACGTGAGAGGCGTGAAAAGTGGCGTGAGCTGCTTCTCTATCTGGCAGGGAGGAGGATATTTTGGTGTTGAGCACAGTACAGTGTGTGCCCTGGGAGAAGAGGCCTGAGTGTGAAGGGTGAGAGATGGAAGAGGGTACTTTTGATTGGGGACCAGCTGGAGCAGCTAAGAGGATATTAAACTGCAACAGCTGGGAAACACAGCTTAGAGGAGAAACAGTACACAAACCCAAACTCCTCGCATGGGGGCCAGGCTGAAGCTGTCTGTGGAAATGAACTGGGAAAAGGGAAATTTCAACTGCAGTTGTTCTAGGAGTCTGCACACCCGGTCAGGGAGGATGGTCTTAATTGCAAAGCCCTTTGGGCTGGCTGTTGTGATGGCAGTGTTAGACGTTTCTTATTACGGTCTGCTCACGCGTAAGTTGGGGAATGCAGAAGGTGACTCGATGTTGACAACACCAGCATTTGAGTGTCATTAGAGCCACGCGGCAAACGTGCTTACAATCCAGAGAGAAGTGTGAGATTCCTAAATCCAGCTACACGCCAGCTTGCAGAGAAACTGCAGAATTTCTGTGTTATGCACAGAGGTTCCCTGCCCTAGCAAGCAGCCTTTGGGACCTTCCTGAGCCAGGAGGTCAGGCTCTGGCTGCCAGCACATTAGGGTCAGGGTTAGAGCTTGCAGACGCCTTGACCGTGTCCGGCAGCTGAGCTCTTTTAACTGCTTGAATGAATGTGCTGCAGTTGCACACAAACAGCAGTAACATCGCACAAGTTTGAGATTAAAATTAAATTAAATTAATTAAATATTTAGCAATTTATTAGTTAAGTTTTTTCCCCATTGGCCATATTCTGCATTTTGGCTTCTCTCCTCCTCAAACAGAAGACATCAGAGGGCTTAGGCACCAACTCTGCCAGTGCTCCGTCGCTCCCTACAGACCCACCCAAGTGCTGTCAACTCACCAACACGAAAAACACAAGGGGATTCACTCAGTTAAAGTTTTACGCTGCCCTGCGCTGGAGCTCATTTTTAGTCCAAGCAGTGCAAGACTTGCAGGCATGTTGCCTCAGGTTTGGCAACAGAATAGTCACGTTCGTGCAAAAGCATTTTAAAGTTAATTAGAGCGTTGCCCTTCAGCACAGTTAATGATCTCACAGGGCGCAGTATGCCAAGGCAGGTAAGCTAGTCTGGGATTTGGGTTGTGATCTGATTTGTGCTGCTGGCTGTGGGCTCTAGAGACACAGGAGGGAAAAGCTCACCCTGCAACTCCTGCAGGTCGTGGGCAAAGTGTTCAAAGGTTTCTGGGGAGAGGGAGCACAGCAGCAGATAGTGTGGGCAGACAGCCTGCTGCTGAACTGAAGCTTCTTCATTTCGTAGTGGGAGCAAGGCTTGAAGTGCAGCAGACCATATGCGTGTTCATCTGCCCAAAGCTTTCCCTTCTTTTATAATGATGGTACAGGCTGTGCTGAGCAGCGACTCAATAAATATCAACTAATTCTCTCTCTCCAGAGGGGCAACTGCCTTCTGCACCCTCCAAGGGCTGAGGACAAGTGGTGTCGCTGGATTCATTCTGCTCTCCCTTGGGGCTGCGACAGAGCCAGGCGGTGCCGCGGTGCCGTCACCACCAAACATCCCCACAGCCAGGTGTTTCGCGGGTTCATCCTTTAGCACAGAGCAGCCTTAGCGCTGCCACAGAGTCCTGCCTGGGCAGGCACAGTTATGCCTGTTGTTTTAATTCATTGTCTTCCCCTGGGGGCTCGGGGACTCATTTGCTTAGGGGCAAATGCAAATGGAGGAGTATTGCAGTGATACCCGTATACCTAGGGCAGGCATATGCTCAGCCTCCTGTCTGTCTTTTTCCTACACATGTACACGAGCTGTCCCCAAATACGTGTGTGCCAGGAGACACACGTTTTATATTCTGATAGTGATATGCCTCTCGGAGCTTTTTATTTTCCAGCCTCACCAAAAGCATATGTCCACATTCCTCTAGAATAAAACAGGACAGTCTCATCTGCCTGGGTAGTCCCCTGGTGAATTTACATTCTTCTCTCCTTAGAGCTCTGCTTTCTCTTGGGATTATGGGAACCTTTTGTGTTTAAAATTCTTGTTCCTTCTTTTCCCCAGGTTGCTTTAAATAGAAAGGGGAAATTAACAGAGGAACCAGCAGAGCTCATCTCACTTCTCAGAACTGATTCTCTGACCCTTTTTACCGTCTGTGCCCCTCCGAAAATCTCCTCTAGCTTTGTCTGCACCGTTCCACCCCTTGCAATAGAGGAAAGCTCCTGAAGCTTTTCCCACCCTTTTAAAAGAACCCACCTCTGCAGCCAAACACCAAGCTTCATTTCTGGTAAGGTTTTTAATCCCACTTACTCCTTTGTCTTGGCTTCTACGTCACCCTTTTCCTCTTGGGTGGGCAGAAAGGGGACGGGTGCTGCCGCTGCGCTGACTCCTGACTGGGTCACCAAGTGCTGCTGGGCTGTCTAGGCTAGGCTATAAAACAGAGCCAAGGCAGCGCAGCTGGCTCAGAGACGGGACTGAATTCTGCAGACGGCGAAGCACCCGTGCGCAGCCTCTGCCGCCTCCTGCGTTGTTGTTTTTCCTGGAGTACGGAACCAACCTCGGGAGCGAGATGTGCAAGGGACTCGCTGCACTGCCAGCCACTTGCTTAAAAAGGTACTGTTTATTTCTGAGCGTCTGCTAATGGTCTTGCTAGTCTGGAGATACGCTGATGTGTTGCACTTTGTGTCTGAAGCAGAAGTGGCGGATTCGGCTCCGATTCTTTTGTAAGATTAGATACGAATGATAGCTTACGGCTCTTTTTTTCTACTGTTATTCACAAGCAAAATTGCATAAAGGTTTTGTACTGAGCTGCAGGAACTCTAAACCCATCCTTCCCATCAGCAAAACAAGCAGTTCTTAGCATTGTTATATTTTGATATTCCTGTCATCTGATCCTGCCGCAAGCTTTACACCCCTTTCTCCCGTGAATCCTTTCTCTGCTGAATTTTCTTTTCTTGGTTTTTTTTGGTTTTTTTTTTTGAGGGGGGAAGCAAGGCAGATGGGATATCAAAAAAACTGAGGGTAATTCCCCTAAATGCATCCCAAATGCAGAAACCCAGCCTGGTAGGACCAGAGACCTGGCTCCCAGCAGCAGGGCAGGGATGCGGGCCAGCCCAGCGCACCGCAGATCTGGATGCAGCACCAGCTGGTTTGGGGTCAGCCTGTATCCCCTGGGTGTGTACTGACGGCGAGGGGCCGGATCAGGCTGTACCCCGGCACACAGCGCTGTGGGGCTGGCCACGCTCCCATTCTGCGGTGCTGATCAGGATGGGCTGAGCTGTGCCCCTGCCGTGGGTGCAGGATCTGGCCACACCCCAGTGTGCGGTAGCGGCCGAGCATCCCTGTGCTGGCAAAGGGGAGCCCGCGTGCCCCCAGGCATGCCCTCGGCGGCATGGCCTGCCCCACAGCCCAGGGTGGGGGGGTCTCTATGCCTGCAAGGTGGCCGCGAGCCCTCCTGGAGGGGTGCTGCTCCCTTTCAGGTGCTGTGGGGCCTGGAGACCCCCAGCGGGGTGGCCCAGGTCCCCAGAACGGCATCAGCCCCACACGGGTCTCTGACGGCGAAGCTCACGCCTTCGGGAGCGCCCCTGAGGCTGCTTCCCAGTGGCCGTGCAGTGGGAGAGGGCTGGGAGAATGCAAACTGAGACTCAGCCTGCGCCTGGCTGGGAGGAAAAGCTCCCTGCTCATGGTGGATTTGAAAACAAGTGCTGAAAATGTGAGGAAAAAATCTTGACACTTCCTGCCTCCACTCCCCCTCCCCAATTTGCAGGAACATTTGATGGGGGCAAAAAAAAATGCAAAGAAAAAAAAGTCACCTCTTTTAACCACCTCTGTCCAGCACTCCCAAGAAAATCCCTCTCTCCCAGAAAGCTGCGGGACTCGCTGCAAGCAGCAGTGTCTCGTTTCCTCCTGCTGCCGCCTTCCTGCAGACCCGAGCCATCTCCGTCTGCTGGGGCAAGTGGCATGACAGCGCACGGCAGCCCGAGTCTGGCAGCAGGGAGTACGCGATGCCTGCCTGGGCAGGGCCTGGATGTTGGCCGTGGTCTCTCACACCCTGCTCTAGCAAAGCTGTGAGTTTCCTTTGCTCTCACCATAGTGCTGGAGTTGTTAAGGAAACGTTTACGAGCAGAAGCAAGCAGTGAGATAAGATATGGCTGGGACCCCTGACAGGGTGCCGTGGCCGGAGCAAGGAGCAGTGCTGGCAGGCTGAGCAGCTCCCGGGGCTCAGCCCTGCGGCACCACCTCTTGCTCTTGTCCAGGCTCTGACCTGAGGAGCGGGAGAAGAATTTCCTGCTTACGCTATCGTTGCACCCTGCGGCAGGCCAGAGCTTGCACCCATGAGTGAGCAGGACTGCTTTACCCTCGCTCTTAAACGGGAGGGAAATTCAGATTGATGCTGAGGGCCAATAATAACTGTGTATCTAGATGCTGCTGCCAGGCAATGATTGTCCTGAGCTCGCTGGAAAGCAGAACAAAATTAAGCGTGCATCCTCCTCGGAGCTCGCTGTGGAGCAAGGGAGTAGCTTGCAGTCAGCGTGGACTGGTCGTGGTGAAGCTCCTGGCTCACCCCCTGATCCCAGCCCGCAGTCCTGCTCCGAGCCCTCCGCTTCCTCCCCTTCCCTCTGCGCTACGGGCAGCTGCTTGGTGGGGTGGCCTGGCGCTGCCCTGCAGTTCCTGCAGCTGGGTTGTGAGCTGGGGAGACGGCAGGGGCTGCGGGAAAGGATCAGTAGGGGTGTAGGCACCAGGCGTTGGTAGCTGGGCAACTCAGCTCCAGGAGAAGTGACACATTTACCGCACGACGATGCTTTTCTATCACAATATTTCAACTGTAAACGAGCAGCCTCTCCCTGTTTGCCAGGGCTGATGACCTCCTCAGCAAGAAAATGGTGTTGTGAACATGAAAAATGACTTCTTTGACTTTGTTATATTTGTCTAGCGGCAGAAATGTGCACTGTGTGGAAAGGCAGCACTGGAGTCGCTGCCCGCGACCTGCATTTGTGTCACTGAGTAAAGCTGAACGAGCTTATTGCGGGCGAGGAGGCTGCAGAGGGAGTTGTAACGCATCGTCTTCATCTCGTTCTTGAATTGTTCCTTTCAGTGCCAAAGACATGAAGCATCGTCTGGGCTTCTTGCTGCAGAAGTCAGAATCCTGTGACTACAGCTCTTCCCAGGGCAAGAAGGAGAAAGTATCTTCAAGCCAGAGGTAAGAGCAGGTGCTGCCGTGTAGTTAAGCCCAGGCTGGCTGCAGCACGATGTTTACTCCTTCACTGAGCTGAACTTCAGTAGCGTTTCTGCTGCTGCTTCCCAGTACATCCTGAACACCTGTGTGTTTGAATCCAGAGCGGCAATAGCCCTCAGGTATTAACGGTCCCTTTCCATGAAGAAGGTTGAACTCGAGGTCCCCTTCTGCCGACACTTCTGTGATTCAGTATGCATGTGCACACAGAAGGACTTGTGCCGGCTCCTGGGCAGGGGAATAACGCCATCCCAAGACCCAATGCGAGTTGACACGTTGCAGAAGCAGCATCACTGTCTCTTTCAGTTGGATTTGTACCATGGTCCGCACAGCTGCACAGAGGTATTGGCACAGCAAACAGAGCGAGCAGCCTGTCAGGGGATCGCTGCTCTCACTGAGGTGCAAGTAGATGGTGTCCTTTCCCAGGAGGAGTCTGAAGGCCGGGGTAAGCTCCTGGAACAGATGAGCCCTGTGAATGAGTGCAGGATGTGTGCCCACATTCCTCTCTCTTCCACAGAGCTACTGTTCCCCTGACAGGTTAAAGAAATCAGCCCTTTGGAGTTCGCTGATATGACCTGTAAGAGTGATCCCAGGTCCATGCCCCAGCAAGAGACGAAGCCAGTCACAAAATAAAAACAAAGTCCCCAACAATTTTTCCAGGAAAATTCCTTCCCAGCCCATGGCTAGTGACAGGGATCGCAAACCGGAATTTCTGTAGATCTGGGATTCCCAGGGGTCTCTGTAAAGCAAGCAGACATTTCCTTCTTGGTCTCAGGGAAAGAGATTTTCTAATGGTGCTGAGGAAAAAAACAAATTTATCCTCTCTGTACTCCCCTTAAATCTTCCCTACGTTTCTCCCTTTGTCTCCTTTTAGGGTTAGCCAAGAGGAAGTCAGAAAGTGGGCAGACTCTTTGGAAAACTTGATCCATCACGACAGTAAGTAAAGAGGGCCCTTCTGCTGAAGATGTTGGGGGTGCTGCCTGCAAAATGTCTGTGCCGAGCAGTCCCTGGGGCGGCACGGGACGTTATCTCATGTCTCTTGATGGCTCACGGTAGCTCCTTCAGCCACACGGGCCTCTGGGAGGGGTGGTGAAGGGTGCTCTTGGTCAGATCTGGGGGACAATCCCAATGCACCGTGAGGCTTTGACTTACTGCTGAGCTGCCCCTTTTGTGAAGGCAACTGGTGTAGCCCCTGTGCACGGGANGATGGCTCACGGTAGCTCCTTCGGCCACACGGGCCTCTGGGAGGGGTGGTGAAGGGTGCTCTTGGTCAGATCTGGGGGACAATCCCAATGCACCGTGAGGCTTTGACTTACTGCTGAGCTGCCCCTTTTGTGAAGGCAACTGGTGTAGCCCCTGTGCACGGGAAGGGCAAGACTGCGGCACACAGTTAATGGTGGGTTAAACAAGAGCCAAAAAGGGAAGAAACCGTTTGCAGCAGAGCCCATGGGAGATTCCCATCGGTTCCAGGCTACACTGATGTCCTTGATGTTTCCTTCATGTTGTTCCCATGGCCTTGAGACTCTGTGGCGTGTGTTGGCTGTCTCCTTGGGGCCTCCTGGGAACACGCGAGTTGCTTGTGTTCTCCTCGGTGAGCCATGAAGGTCACAGCAGGGGAGCAGGCAGCTGAGGACCCCCGTGTGACATCCCTGTGGGGCCTGTCTGAATTCCAGCCTGCCTTGACACGCACGAGCGACTGCCACGGAGGCAGGCAGCCACCCCGCTGCGAGCCGCACGGGAGCTGCCGTTCAGCCCTGCGAAGGAGAACCCAGAACTGCTGTTTGCTGAGGCACTGGCGTTCATGGGTATGGCTATCCAGGAACAACGCTCTTACCTGATGTGGTTTTCCTTTAAACAATCTGTAGGAGGACTGGCTGCTTTCCGTGCTTTTCTCAAATCTGAGTACAGTGAGGAAAACATCGAGTTCTGGGTCAGTTGCGAGGACTACAAGAAAACCAAGTCACCAGCCAAGCTCAGCCCCAAGGCCAGAAAGATCTATGATGAATTCATCTCAGTGCAGGCAACAAGAGAGGTACGTGCACAGAACGTTTCTTGGGCTAAGGTATCGCCCTAAATTCTGAACCAGGCTAGCAGCACAGGGAAGTAGAGATGGGTAGTTTCACAAGAGTTGAAGGGTACTGCCTCTCTGCTAGTCAGCAAGGAGACGGTGTCATTTTTATTGCTTTCGTCTTGCACTTGGATAGAGAGAAAGCGGGTTTAGTTACAGCCACGTGGCCGTGCTGCGTGCACACTCGAATGGGAGAAGCCAGAAGCTGAGTCCCAGCGTCCCAGCTGCTCCCGTGCAGTTGCTCGAGTTTCCTGGCTGCCTGCGTCCCAGACAGATGTGTGTCAGTCTCCCTTGACAGTTTGTCTGTCGGCACAGGTGTGTGCTGGTATCCAGCTGCACAGATTCTGCCAAGGCTACAGGGTGTCCAATGGTCGTTTCAGACCACTGCCCATTAAGGACAGCCTAAGCACGCTTGGTGAAGAGATGCTTGGATTTTCCCTTACCTATGCTACCACTTCTGGGACAGATTCTGCTTACGCTGTCCCTTTGGCCCACAGGTGAACCTGGATTCACACACACGGGAGAAGACGAGCCACAATATGCTGGAGCCTACACTGACCTGCTTTGATGAGGCTCAGAGAAAAATCTTCACTCTCATGGAAAAGGATTCTTACCGCCGTTTCCTCAAGTCCCCCTACTACCTGGACTTGGTCAGCCCACCTGGTGCTGGCTGCGGGCCCGAAAACTGCAAAAGAAGCCATGCTCACACCTTAGACTGCAACTCGAACATCATCCCTCAGTGCGCCTGAACCTGCAGCGAGGCAGGAGCGGGCTGGGCTCTCGCAAGAATGTACGGCAGCAAAAGCATTCGTTGGCATGAAGCAACAGAGCTGTCTCCAGTAGCTGTCTAATGTCCCAGGTGTACCCCGTGTCACGCAGCACCCAGCATTTGTAACCCAAGCCAGGCTCAGTTTGTGTAGCAAACCCTCCTCTGACTCCATCGCTGTAGAAGCGCTGGAGTCTGTGTCCGACGTGAAAGCTGGGCGCTGTCATTGCGTGCCCGCTGTGTTTCTGGCGAGCCCTGTGAGCCCCGGAGGGCAGCGCGGGAGTGCGCGCTCAGGCCCAGCACCGACCCACCAGCCAAGGAACCAGACTTGCAGTGTTGCAGCGGGACACCTAGCAAGGAGCGGGGGAAAGAGGAAGCCAAGGGAAGCGCTGGGGACTGCGATCTCCCCTTTCTAATTGGCAAAAGCTTAGCTGAAGAGGACTGGCTCTGGTCCTTAGCAGTTCATACAGCTCCCAAATGTCTAGGCCTTCGGTAGCATTTGCTCAGAGCTCGGGCTGTGCTGCATTACAGTAATCAGGCGTAGGAAGAGCTCCTGCTCTTTCTTGAAGGGAGACCAAACCTTCAGCCAGACGGCCCCCCGTGATCACCACAGCTGCCGTCGCAGGGAAGCTCTCCCCTCTGGCCGCTTCTCCCTCTGTAGCATCTAGTTTATGCTGGCCAGAGAGCTTTCCTAGGGCTGTGCAGAGCTATTATTTTGGAGGAGGTTCATTATTTCTTAGTTTATTAATTGTGTCCTTCATGCCCCCCAGGTTAAATACCGTAGCTGAGCAGAACAGAAACATGTACCTTCTCTCCCAGGCTGGCAGGTGGATATTGTCAACTCTGGGAGCGCCATCTCCATTCAGGTTTGCCTGCCCTGGCTTGTGTGGAGCAGTTTGTGATGGAATAGGACCACTGCCACAGCAGCTGTGGAGGAAAGACCCTGCCTGTCTGGGAGTACTTGAAAATGTCTTTAAAAACCAAAGATGTTAGTCATGTGAGTCGATAGGTCAGGAGTAGCATGACTCCCTTTTTTCCTGAAGATGGTAGGAGGAACGTGTCAGTCTCATTACCGCTCCTGGGCTTTGCCAGAAGGCAGATGACTTTTTAATCACTGCTTTTAGACGTGGCCCTCCCTGGGGGCTTTGGGACGGACACTGACCTGCAGTTGGAGGCACAAGGCATAGAAGCAGGGCTTGCTGTCTTGGGCTGCGGTCCCGCATATCGCCAGCCAGCAGCTGGGACCGCCTGCTCTGAGCAGTCCCACGGCTGTCGGTGACGCTGTCCCCCAGCCCTTGGTCTCTCCGTAGTTGGATGTTGCCGCTCTGACAACCGCGTATTCCTCGCTTGGCATCCCAGTCCAGACCGCAGTTCTCATACCGGGGTTTTGATGTGGCAGGAGGAGGCAGTGGTTCTCCGGGTTCTCTGTGCAGACCCACAGAGAAACATCTCTTGACATTTGCTTTATTTTGTATTTATTAGATTGTACTGACACATACCACCTCTGCGTGTTCAGCTAAGAGATGGAGAGGCTTGCTAAAGCTCTGAACATAGCCAAGCATGTGGCTATGCTTTATTTTGCGCTGGTACTGGGAACTCTTGGTAACTGTTGCAAAAACTGTATTGATATTTAAGCAATGATGAATATGTTCTAAATAAAAATGTTTGCATTAGTCCCTTGTAAAATGGCATCGCGTGAACCAAAGAAAGTGCATGGAGATGTAGTTCATTGGCCAGGGTTGCTCTGAAAAGTCATTTTACACACGGCTTCACCCAGAGGTGGTTTTAAATTACGGAAAGATGAAATGGCCGTTCTATCCTTCAGCTACCCTTGGCACCGTGAGCGTGGGGGCTGCTTGGCTTTTTGGGGTCCATGCCGTGCCTGACGGCGAGCTCAGCACAGGGACTGCCCGTCCTCGCCAAGGGGCTGGGGTGAGCGTGAGGCCCCCTGCACAGCCTTGGAGGGGACACGTGAAGGAGCACCTCCTCCTGCAAGCGTTTCCCCACCCGGAGCTCCTGAGGGTAAACGTGGTTTAGCTCGGAGCTCAACCTGTGCTGGGCCCAAACCCTGCGAGCGCAGAGCTACTGCCCGATGGTGGCGTGGCGGGGGCTGAGCAGGGCTGGCTCTTGCTCAGCCCCTGCCCCTGGGGGCATCGTGGCCGCTACCGGAGCGTGAGCGGACTCTGTAAGCTGTGGCAGCACCCGGGCAGTGGGGCTGGGGATGCCCGTGCCGTGCCGGGGAGTTTCCTCTGGACCTGGGGTGATGTTTTTATTCCCTTTTCAGTTTCCTGAGAAACCACGACATCTGTTGCAGCAGAAACTCTCAGAGGCTTTTGGTCTTGCCAGGGCTTTTGGGCACCGGTTTTGGGAGTGCCCTGTAGAGAGGGTAAGGAAATGCTGCAACGCGTGCTTCAGTGCAAAGAGACGAAATGAATAGTCCGTCAAGATGGTGGCAGAGATACATGTTTATATGTGGATTACTGAGTGGTACAAGAGTATGGATTAACATAACCAGTTCCTCAGTGCGCACCAGCGCCCCACATCTTCCCCGCGTGAAGATCTCCAGTGGAAACCACGTGGAGAATGTCAGACTGAGAACCTGCTGCTCGTGCTTCTGAGGAGCTGATCCCTGCTCCGGCCCTCGGCACCCTCCAGGGAGTGACCAAGGACCATGGGGAGCCTGGGCGAGCCCTGAGACACCCCCAGCCACCGGCTGGCAGCTCCCAACGCTGCTCGCAGGCTTCGGCAGAGCCCTGCCTCGGCACGTGGGGAGGAGAGCTGGGTGAGCCACACCACGGCTGGTGAGGCACGAGGGTCCAGGTCACTGGAGTAACCAGAAACCACAGAGCAAATGATCCCCCGGCGTTAATCCGAGGGATGCAGCTGCAGGGAGCCCTCCTCCACGTGTCCCCGTGGTGGGGAGCGGGCGCTAGGGAGGCACGGAGGCAGTGCCTGGTGCCCTGGCGCCCCGGCTGCAGCATGGGGTTGCCTTGCCCCACGGCAGGAGTTGGGGTCCCTTGGAGAGCACGAGACCTGCCGCCTGCACCGGCGCAAGGACGCACTGGCGCCGCGGGCACCAGCGGCCACGGGCTCAGGGTGGTTTCGGAGGATGTTTTGGAAGACGCACCTTCACGCTCAGCCAGGGGGATGGCCAGGGTGTCCCTCAGCGGGGTCTGGGACTGCGCTAAACACGTGCTCATCTCTGTGATGGGCCCCAAGCGCAATATCCAGAAACTCTGCTTTTTGACTCCCTGACTCGCTGAGGGTCCCGATGCCCACGTTAGTGGTATGTGTGTGTGTGTGTGTGTATACTTATATATGACTATAGGGATACGGTTGTACAATGTTGTGTGTGTAGCGCTCATACATACGCCAGATCTCATGAGAGCAAGAGTGATAAAATACACGAACTATTTCCTACCAGAAATACGATGGTTGGTATCAGCCTGACAGTAAATACCTCTGCGCCTGTGGAAAGCTCGGCCGTGGGGTGGGCACAGGCACTGCCACCTTTCTGGGGCGAGCCTGCCCAAGTAATTAGCCAAACGACCCTTCTACACAAACGCAACTTCCCAAGAGCTCCAAAACGCTTCAGGGGCCACGTTTTATGGCCACCTGGTAGCTCACCAGCTCCTGTTCAATCACCCCCTAAAGCAGGCTCCCAATATTTTAGCAGAAATCGAGCTGGGGAGGGGTTTCCCATGGAGCCGTTTCACCTCCCCTGAATCCGGCCTCCACCCTTCCTTCCGTCACGTACATACCCAGACGCCTTCTCCCTGCCCCACACGTGCTGTTGCGGCTCGTGACATCTCAGGTGGCGGTGGCACGTAGCAAGCCAGCCTCCAGCAGCACCCCGACCTCCGCGGCGCCAGCGCTGGCATTTCACCGCGCAACGCGTGACGGCATCTGGAAACAGCTACCACAGGATGAAGTTAAAATGAAGGATCTGGGTCTTTCTTGGGGAAGCCTGTCCGGTTTCGCATGTCTATGAGTCACGTTGTGAACAGGGAGCTTGAACATGCTGAACCCGCTTGTATCGACACCAATTGCTGGAGACGTCAGGAGGGTGCAGGGAGCACCCCGCAGCAGAAGGGCTGCCTGAGCCCCGCTCCCGTGCCCGGCCCTGCACCTGCCCCCGCCGTTGCCCACCAGCTCCGGCCAGCAGGCGCTGCCGGGGGATCCCGCACCCTTTCGACGGGACCCTGCTGCAGCTCGGGGGTCCCTCGCGGCTCCTTGGGGCCACCCAAGCCACCCCGCGCGCTCCCCGCGGGGGAATGCCCTGCCAGCGTCACCCCCTGCCGCTCCGGCATTGACCTTCCCAGGCCATTCGCTCCGGAGGAAAACAAAAGCCACGTTCGCGATGGCCTCCGTCCTTCCCCTGCCTCCCCGTCGCTGCCTGGAGAACGCAGCCCACTTCCTGCGGCTCAGGATGTATTTTTCTTCATCACCATAGCGACAACGTGTAAATATTTGGGGCTGGTGGGGTTTTGATCGGATTTTGTAAGTCTTTAAGAGGCTGGCAAACCTGTTGTTTATGTTCTTGCATTTCGCGTGGAGTCTCATGACTTGCAGTGGAGGTTGAGCGGCCTGAGGGAGGGCAGCTGCCCCGAGGTGCTGGCCGGGAGCATCGTCGCCTGTTATTTCGCCCACGCCTGTCGGGTTGCCGGCTGGGCAGGTCGATCCCCACAGCGCGCTCGTTGCAAGCCACGGCCCTGCGGATGCTGCACCAGGAAACCATCACAGGGATGAAACAGAGCAGGGGTTCACTGCATTCGGCTCGAGGCTGAAATGAGGCCCCAGCCGCCTNGCATCGTCGCCTGTTATTTTGCCCACGCCTGTCGGGTTGCCGGCTGGGCAGGTCGATCCCCACAGCGCGCTCGTTGCAAGCCACGGCCCTGCGGATGCTGCACCAGGAAACCATCACAGGGATGAAACAGAGCAGGGGTTCACTGCATTCGGCTCGAGGCTGAAATGAGGCCCCAGCCGCCTTTCACGTATGCCCTTGCCCCGTCCTCAGCTGTGATTTCTTCTGCTAGCGGACACTGGGCTGGCTTTGAATCATTTGAAAAGAGCTGGTCTTTAAGAGAGCGCCTTATGGAAACGCGTCCTGGGCAGACGGGAGGAGACAGGAGAGAGGCGCAGGCTACACAAACTCGGCCGAGTGCCGTCTGTTCAAGAGCACAGGGGGTTATTTTTCATATTTCCACTGACGGGTTTGGGGTTTGGGTGGGGTTTGTTTTGGGGTTTTTTTTCAAATTGGATCTGAACAGTTGCAATTAGCAGCTTTTTCACCCCCAGCATGATTTTCCTCCTTCCTCTAATTGATGCCCCTTGGTTGGGTTTGTGCAGAAGTATCGCTTTGGCGTGCCTACTGCAGGGAGAAGCAACTGGAGCAAGAAGTGGCTGCAACGACCCCGAAGCTGCGATCCGAGCACACCGCCAGCCACCAGCGTTGCTTAGGGCTGCGCGCAGGCACCGGGGACGCGGGTGCAGGCTGCAGACTGTGAGCTCAGTGCGTCATGCAAGTGGCTGGAGCGAGCGGGAGGTCTGGGTTGCTAAACAGTCCCGGTGTTTTGAACAAACAGATCTTGTTTTATCCCCTTTACTGTCTTTAGTGTGAAGCAAACAGGCTGTCTGATGGCTGACTCCAAGCGGAGTCACTGGGAAGGCGGTGCTGCAGGCTCGCTCCATCCACCCCTCGTGCCAGCCATGCGGCACACGGCCGTGTGGCTCCTGGCCCTGCCGTACAGCCGGCCCTGCCGCGCAGCTGGCTCTGCTGGCACCGCTGTGCAGCCATCTGTGCTGGCCCGCCAGCCGCCCGCGCCGTACAGCCATCACTGCGCCTGCTGACCGGCCGCTTTCTGAGGACGAGCTGAAGCCAAGCGCGCGGGGGACATGCCCCACCCTGCACCCCGGGGCTGCGGGCACCCTGGGCTCGGCGGCGAGCGGAGAACCCAAAGGGAACCCTGAGCAGCCTCAGCAGTGCCCTGGGACGCCGGGAGGAGCGGGAGAGCCTGGGCCAAACCAGCGATATGGGCAAAACTGGGAGAAATATTGTCATGTCCTGAGAAGGCAGAGCCAACGCCTCAGAGCCTCCGACCGAAGCCGAGCCCCGCAGTGCCCGGGACGCGTGGGCCCCCCGAGCGGCTCCCGGTCGCTGGGAGGCCAGGGCTGCTCTGCTGCCCTTCTGGGTTTGGAACCCAGGGCGGTTCACCAGGGGTTTCTGCTAATTGGTCTTTAGTGGGAGAGCAAAGAGACCGTAAGAGAGGAAATGCCGGGACATCTGATGGTCCAAAGCACGGCGGGAGGTGTTTAGCAATGCCCCTGGGTGCTCTTCTAGGGTGGTACTGAGAAAGCAAAGCGGCTGCAGGAGAAGGGGCAGGTGTCAGAAGCAGTGGGACCGCCCGCGGGGAACGCCTCGCGCAGCCCTGCCGCGTTGCTACTTGATCAACTCCTGATAAAACTCCGACCGCACAAATCTGGGCAGCGAGTCTTTCTCCATCAGGGCAAAGATCCTCTTCTGGGCCATGTCAAAGCTGCTCGGTGATGGCTCCACCAGGTTCTTCATGGTCACAGCCTTGGTGAAGTGGTCGATGTTCACCTGTGATGGGAGTTGAAGGGGGGTGGGGACCTTCCCTTTGCGCGGGGTGGGTGACAGCACCTCCCCTCACCTGCCCCGTCCCACCAACACCCACCCAAGGGCTACGGCGAGGGACTGAAGCCCATTCACTTATCTGGGGGGATTACTGGTGGCAAAGCCGTAAGGATGAGGTCTGTCCTGCAGCAAAGCTAGCGCTGGGGGGAGGATTACCATAAACCGTCATCCCTTATGATTAACATAAGTCCTCTGTGGGGAGAGCGGAAGAGACGAGTGCTGGAGGCGCCTGTGGCAGGAGGCAGCCCAGGGGAGGCTGAGCGCGCAGCCGGGGGCGCCGGGGCTGCGGAGCGTGGGAGCGCAGCCTGTGGGGACGGGGCTGCCCCTTGCCGAGGGCACAGCCCTCCGAGCGCCGTGGTGCAGGGTGCCCTGCAACCATCGCTCGCCTGGGGCGCCGGGGCAGCAGCCTCCTCCCTCCCGGCACCATCTCCTGCTCCGTGGCCACTGACCTCTTTGGGGGCCTCGGTCTGGATGAACTCCTCGTAGATCTTCTTGGCCTTCTCCACCATCTTCACAGGGGACTTGGTTTTCTTGTAGTCCTCGCAGGCCACCCAAAACTCGGCATTCTCCTCGCTGAACTCGGAGCGCAGGAAGCTGCGGAAGCTGGCGAGCCCGTCTGGGGGGGGCGCGGGGAGGGAGCCCTCGCTGAGCACCAGGGGCCCCAAGGGGGCTGAGCCCTCGCTGAGCACCAGGGGGGAACGTGGGCTGGGGAGACGTGAGCACAGGGGGACGCGAACTTACAGGGGTTTTGCAGGAGCTTCTCCAGGGAGTCGCGCCACTGCAGAGCCTCCTCCGGCGACGGCCTGGAGGGAGGAAGGGAAGCCCAGGTGGCGCGTGCTCGCCTGCAGCCCCAGCCTGGGCTCCGGGTTTTTAAAGAACTCCTTTAAAAGCGGGGAGGAACGGTGTAACGAGCTGCGGAGACTGCCGCAGAGCAGGGGCGACGGTCGAGCCGCTGCATCGCCGCGTGAGCACCCTTCTCCTGGGGAGAGCGGGGCGCCGGGGCAGGTGGGGACAGGGCTGCGTGGGCGAATTCCCCCGGGGGCGTTTGGGCAGAGACACGGCTGGCCCGCAACGCGAGTCCCCTGTGCGGCCGCGGGTCCCCTCCTTGCCCCAGCNTCCTGGGGAGAGCGGGGCGCCGGGGCAGGTGGGGACAGGGCTGCGTGGGCGAATTCCCCCGGGGGCGTTTGGGCAGAGACACGGCTGGCCCGCAACGCGAGTCCCCTGTGCGGCCGCGGGTCCCCTCCTTGCCCCAGCGCCCGTGCGCGGGAGGGCACAGCGCGGGCTCTGTAGGCAGCTGGGAAGCATCCCTGTGTTTTCCCGCTGGGGTGGGGAAGGATGGTGCTGGGGAGGGGTTTCCCATGGAGCCGTTTCACCT
>VZSC01018611.1:14384-28544 GCA_013398225.1 Steatornis caripensis
CCCCCCCCGCTTCCCACCGTGTCAGACATCCCCCGCTCAGCCAGCCAGCCCTGGGTGCTGGCTGTGGCCCTCAACATCTCCCTCATTCCCCAGGGGAGCAGCCCTGGAGCATCAGCTGCTCACCAGCATCGCCCTTATTTACAATTTAAATAGCCCTGCAGAGAGAAAACTTTTCCTGCCCGCTCCTTCCCTGGTGTGAACAAATGCTAATTGCCCAGACATGCAACACACACACACACACACAGAGACACCATGTTCATTTGATTGCAAAGCCGGGTAACGTCAGCATCCCCGAGACCCTCCTCCAACTCGGGCGAGAGAGAAGCAGCTCGACAGTGCCGAGCAGCAGGTGCCGGAGGAGGCAGCCGGAGCCGCTCACCAGGTAAGGGGCTCTTCAAAATCCCAGCTTCCCGGCTCGCGTTATTGCTGCGAGACAACAAGATGCAAGCGAAGCGAGGCGCTTCTCTTTGCAGAGCTTGGGCTTCAGTTGCCAAACCTTTGATCTTCACAGGGGGTCGGTTGTCTGTTTGCCACGCTGCAGAGGAATTCTTGGAAGCACGGGTCAGGCGATAGCAATGGATGTGGCAACTGGTAGACATGTAAACAGATGGGGTAATTCTTGCTTTGACTCTGAAGTGCATTTACTTTCAGGATACTTCTCCCCTGGCCCCCCCCCCCCCTTCCCTAAGTAATCCTGAACTTTGAGATTTATAGGTTTGTCTGTCCATCTGTGCCAAGTATTGCGTGCTGCCAGTTTGCAATGGGGATGGTCTTCATATCGAATAAGATCATAACCTACCCTTGCTTAAAGGGTTACTTTAATTGTCAGTTAAGCCACTTTAACCTTTAGTTTTGGGAATACTCCTTGAACTCTGTTTTTCCCCTCCTCCTTCTTTTGCTAGGGGACCCCAGGAGTGGGGAGTAGCTGTGTCGGAAACTTCTTCATTGTTTGTGAAATCTCAATGAAAAAAAGTCTCAAGTCCGGCGCAAAGGCACTAATTAAATACTGCGACGCTTCTGCTCTGGCATGGAAAAGCAAGCGCTGTGCAAGTGAGGCAGCAGCCGTCCCTCACGTCCTCCGAGAGCTGTGAATAGCCAACCCGGCACAAAGCTTTCTCTCTGCCCTCCCTGAGAAGGGCTCTTGCTGCAGACAGTTGAACCGGAGCCACTTGACTTCCCCAGCAAAGAAAAGCCACAGCTCTCACTGGGATGCTGTCAGAGAGAAGAGTTCCTTGGCTTACATAGGGAGTTATAATTCTCATTTGCTTTGTTCGTGAAGATTGAAAGACACGTAAGTCTTTTTTTTTTTTCCCCGATCACTTCCAAAATCCATCTTCTCCAATAGCAGGGGACAGGAGAGGTAAGTTAGGTGGTCCATGCTGCCTCACAACCCACTCTTTGGAAATAACCTGCTTCTAAATGAGATAGCAGCTGCTTCTCACAAAAAACACTCTCCCTCCTGGGCTAGCAAGGCTTTCAATGATATCTGACAGTAGCCTGTGACCAGCAGGCATGGGGAACAGCTCTCTTCAGGATGACCTGAACAGCACCTGCAGCAATGCAAGCAACAGCTGCTACCTGGACAACAGCATGAGGTTCAACTTAAGCTTCCAAGAGCAGGCAGCCGATTTCTACGTTGTCCTCCCCGTGATTTACTCAGTGATCTGTGCCGTTGGGCTCACAGGCAACACTGCTGTCATCTACGTGATCCTCAAGGCCCCCAAGATGAAGACTGTGACAAACATGTTTATCCTGAACCTTGCTATAGCTGATGACTTGTTCACACTTGTCTTGCCCATTAATATTGCTGAACACCTCCTCCACTACTGGCCCTTTGGAGAAGTCCTCTGCAAGGTCATCTTGTCCATAGACCACTACAATATCTTCTCCAGCATTTATTTCCTAACAGTGATGAGCATCGACAGGTACCTCGTAGTACTGGCTACAGTCAGGTCCAAGAGGATGCCACATCGCACGTACCGCGCAGCCAAGATTGTCAGTTTGTGCATCTGGGTCCTAGTCACCATCATAGTTCTCCCTTTCATCATCTTTGCCAATGTCTACATAGACGACCTGGAGATCAAGAGTTGTGGTCTCAATTTCCCCAAGCCCGAAAGGTTTTGGTTCAAAGCCAGCAGGATCTATACCCTCATCCTTGGCTTCGCCATTCCAGTATCCACCATCTGCATCCTTTACACCATGATGCTCTACAAGCTAAGGAACATGCACTTGAACTCTAACGCTAAAGCCCTGGACAAAGCCAAGAAGAAAGTCACTATTATGGTCTTCATAGTCCTAGCCGTGTGTCTCTTCTGTTGGACCCCCTTCCACCTGGCCACCATTGTGGCTTTGACCACTGACTTGCCCCAGACCTCCATAGTCATCGGTATATCCTACTTCATCACCAGCCTAAGCTATGCCAATTCTTGCTTGAATCCTTTCTTGTACGCTTTCCTGGATGACAGTTTTCGGAAAAGTTTCCGGAAGATGCTGGAATGCAGAACTTCTTGAACAGAGGGTTGGGGCTAGCAGATCCCTTCCCTCCCGTGGCTTTGCAGGGGCACCTTTGCAGACTGAAGGGGCGGCTAGTGTTCATTCTTTCATTTACGTGCAACGTATGCGTCCAATTATCATTCACACGGTTTGTCTTGCTTTCTTGCGAGTCTCGCATTTTTCCCCTCTTGGCACCTCCCAACTTCTCAAAGCTGTGTTCCTATGTTCTTGTTTTTAATCGCGCACCCTGGAGCATTGAGGACAGAAAGCTGCCTTCTCAGAGGTGTATTTCTACTACGTAGCGGTCCTTTGTTGCCACCTGCTGTACAGCACAGAAAAGCTGGAGCCCGGCTTTCAGATTCATCTACTGCGCAGTTCTCTATGGCTACGTTATTTGGAGGATTGTTTTGTGGAGCAGAGCTAACAAGCACTTTCAGTGACATACATATCACTAACACGGACAGAGGATGCAAGATGAGTATGTGGGAGGGAAAACTGACCTTTTTCGTGTCCGTGTATGTGTATATGCGTGTTATGGCTTCGGTTTCGATTGAGGGGTGTCCGTTTCCCACCCTAAACTCCTCGTTTCCTGAACTGTTAGTACGAGTCAAATTTAAACCAAAAGAAAGATTTGGGTCTCAAAAATAAACGACACACCATACCAATACTATGGCAACTGTGGGAATTTGTGTTAGAAGTTATTTTTAACTAATTGTTCCTGTTAAGTGTCAAATATATATTTATTTAAGAGCGATTAATGAAATAAACCTTATGAAAAATAGACACTAGTCCTTCTTTCACCACAGAAAACTTATGCTACGTCTTTGCTATATATATATATATTGCATTTTACCTACTGTAAAACAAAATGTTGTAGCTTTACAAGAAAATTAAGATGTTTTGTAAGCCACAAGAAAAACTCTAGCAAGCACTCCAGATAACGTTCCTTCTTTAACATGTAAATAGTAAAGCCAAGTCCTTCAGCAGAACCAGGGCCTGAGTGGAAGAGTCTGGAAATCAGACATGCACTACTCAAAGCTTCAAGAACCACCATAAACATCTTGAAAGCCCATCCTCCCTCTCCCAGCAAGGGAACCTCTCCCTCCCCGATAGGCAGCGGGACGAGCACACCACACCTTCCAGCTGTCACAGTCACGGAAAAGTCTCACCTCCACCACCCACCTGCAGAGGTGAGCAGGGCTCGTTCCCCCCTTCGGTCCTTACTAGCGATGTACCGCAGCCAGGGGAGCGCACATGCCGCAGCTCCCTTGTTTTGGCTCTGTGTTACCACCGAAGCACCTCGCTGAATGTGGGTGGACATTTTTGGCCAAAGCAACCCCAGAGACTACCTCCTCTCAAAACCCAAACTGCTCCCAGCCCTTGCTCTAAAGGGTGGCGCCAGCTGAATACAGCAGTAAGCTCTCTTGTAGGGCTGGGGGAAGTAGGAGGTCTGTGAAAAGCTTATTCTCACACCCTTTAATCCCCGTAGGGTAGGTCTATTACTGGTTTAAGGCAGGCTGTCCCAGTTCATATTGTCCTCTCCAGCTTTCCCCAGACCCACAAGCACTAAGCTGCGCTCTTACCTCTCCAAACTCAGCTTTCACCTCTCCAAACTCCACCAAGAAAGTAGAGGACAGATGAAACAAAAGAAAATCAGACTAGAGATTAGCTATATCACACATACCGGAGCCCATCCAGGAGACAAGCTGCCTATAGCAGTCATCCGAGGTCTGTCCAGAGAATGGGGCTGGAGACAAGGCTGCAACACAAGGCCAAGGTCCCCAGAGGAGGCAGGGCTAGAAACAGGCATCCCTCCCCGAGAGCAGGGAGGAGGCTGCAGGACGCCGCTTAAATAGGCTCCTGGAGCAATGGGTGGGGGTGTGGGGGGAGGCCCCAGGGGAGGCCACTCAGGGCAATTTGGTCCTATCGGTGCTCTCCAACACCAAAGTTAGCAACCTTAAATACATCATGATGGCAATTTCACTGTTCCGTTTCAGGAAACTGAAAGAGATTTGTGAATACAAGATCACTTGTGTTGCCTTCTCCGTATCAAAGGTGTTAACTTCGGAAGAGCACTGAAGGAGAACGCATTCTTCCAGGCGAAACTTCTCCAGGAACTTTTTTTTCTTTAACACCAACTGTAACATTAACTTGCTGTAAAGATCAAGAGCTGAATCCCCAGTCTCAGCCACGAGGGCAGCGGGTCCTTAATCCCACAATCTGGAACCCCCAGGCTCAGTGCCATAAGGTTCCCAGAGCCAAGTTTCATGGCTCATCTCTCTCTCTCATTAGCCGAACCTTGCAAGGATTTTTCAAAACCCAGCCCTGACGGTCGCGTGCAGGTGTGTGGGGCGATGCTTAGCAAGCCCCAGGCACAAGAGGAACAGAGAGGCACCTGGAGATCAGCTCCACTGAGAAGGCGTTGATGGCTCCCAAAAGGTGTCAAACGACTCAAAGATTTGGAGAAGAGGGGGAAGACCTGGCAGATGGAGGGCTGGGGACCACACGGGCGGCCCATTCTGGTGCTGTGGCTGGGTGCTGTGGTCCTGAGGGACCCTCCTGAGGGAGGCAGGTGCCAGCAGCAGATGAGGGAGTGCAGAGGTGTTTCTTGACCCCTTGGAGCAGCCCAGGCAAGGCCAGGGAGCAGAGCCAGCCCCCACGGGGTGGGGGGCATCCCGGGCACCCACTGCTTTAGCACGGTTGCCACCTGCTGGCAATGGGCTCCTCACATGGAGAAACCTCCACGGGTGCAGAAAGCTGTCTCAAATTATGCCGCCTCACGCACAAATTGTCTAGTTAGCTGCAACGCCGCCGTTCGTTGGCATTAGGGCTGTGGAAAAGGCGATGTGTTTCATTAGGCGGAAAGCATCTTTCAGGTGTAAGTCACCCCGCTTTCAGACCTGACTGCGTCATTGCTGGAGCCTTTCCCCTGCAAAGCAAATGTCGTGATTGCCGCAGAATCACAGAGCGGCCGAGGTTGGGGGCACCTCTGGCGATGGCCCACTCCAACCCCCTGCTCAAGCACGGTCACCTACAGCAGATTGCCCAGGACCGTGTCCGCTTGGGTTCAAATGTCTCCAAGGATGGAAATGCCACAATTTCTTCGGGCAACCTGTTCCAACACTTCACCACTGTCACAGAAAAAAAAATTTCCTATGTTTAAACAGAATTTCCCATATTTTGGCTTGTCCCTCCTGTCCTGCCACTGGACACCACCGAGAAGCGTCTGGCTCTGTCTTCTCTGCACCTTCCGCCAGGCGTTTACAGATGCTGCTTACATCCCCCCGAGCCCTGTCTCCCCGAGGACGAGCAGCTCCGTGTCTCAGCATCTCGTCTTACCACAGCATCCCGCCTGCATCTGCGCTTTTCTTTGTGTAAAATGCTTAAGCCGGGAGTGTCGGCTCCTCTTTGCTCTCACGGAGAGCAAGGCTACAAGGGGACAAGGGGCTTGCTCCGGCCAAGGTCTCCTCCGGTGCTTAGGAGGGGCCCTGGAGCCCATGGGTGCACCGAGCTGGCCGGCATGCTGGCTGGCAGAGCGGCCGGTGGGGCCCTGTGTTTCAGCCCGGCAGCACTAAGCGGCACTCTCTGCTTTCAGCTCGGCATCGCTGGATCTCCCGCCGTGCTGCTCGGCCGCACATGCAGGCTGGCACCATGCTTCTGCAGGGAAGGCTGCAAATTTGGGCCGGCTATGCCAGGGCAGACCCTCTGAGCATGGCACCCGAGGCCAGGCTGCTACGGCTGTTTCTGGGAGAGCAGAAACCACCTTCCAGGAGACACTCACCCACTCGTTGCACAAGCTTACCCTAGGGAAAACCCGCTCGCCCACTCATTCGTTTTGAGTTTCATCAGGCTGCTGGGGCTGGCTTGCTGCGGCTCACACCAGCCCACATCAGCTGCATCTTGAAGACTGGAAGAGGGGAAACAAATCCCCTTAACCATTCACGGAATAAATCCCCTTCTAAATCAAGCATCCTTTCTGGGGTCTGCACGGTCGCAGGAGGCTGAATCAGCGACATGCACAGCTCCCTCCCGTGCTATCCCCCTTGCCAGCTGGCCGTGCATCGAGCAGGGAAGACAGCTCAGTCCCAAAGCTGAGGAAATTTCCTTCCAGGACAGTCTGGGATGTCTTAATGAATGTAAAGGTGCCAGGTAAGCTCAGAGCTCCCCGGTTACGGCGGGAGCTTAAGGCTTTGCGCTTGCTCCTGCCCACCGCAGCATCATGGGGGAAGGCGGCGGCTCCTGCCTGCCGCCCCTCCGGGAAGGCCATCGCGTTCCCCACTCCAGCTGCACCCACGACGACAGCCACCCCTGGAGGACTCTGCTTCATCATCCCTGGGAGAGGGAGAAGAAGCCATTTTCCACCCCAGAACCAGGAATTAGGGCTCATACAGGGCTCGTATTCCCATCGCAGGCTTTAAACGCGGGCATCTGAGATAAGAGGCTGGAACTGAAAATTACTCTTGCTTTTTAAGTCTTTGTGCTGCAGCAAGTAATAACGGCTGTTTCAATCAATTGTCCTCATCCGAGCTGTGCTGCGCCTTGTTCTCCTGCGAAGACATAATCCCCCGGTACTTACACAGTCTCGCACTGTCTCCTACTGCTGGTCACGATTTCGGGTGAGAAAAGAAATAATATCCCGCTGAGGGATGAAGGCTCAGCTCTCAGAAGCGTCTTTAGGTGGGAAAAAAAATGAAAACAGATTAAAAATGGATGAGCAAAAACTTGCAACGCAGACGATGTGAAGCAGAAGCATCTCCAGAGGATACTGTCAAAAGCAATCCGAGAGAGAGAGTTTGTCCCTTTTCTGTACAGCCTGACATCCGCAGCACTCGCCTTGTCGCCTGCCGGGTGCTGGGAGCCCCCGAGTGTCGTCTCGATTAGGGACGATCGGGGCTCACGGGCCACTGATGCTCCCACTGCGAACCTGACAGCGATCCTCTGGCTTTACTGCTAGCTCTGGGAGAAAGGAGCCCGGTTTGGCGCCTTCAAAGGGTCTCAGCACCTCGAGGGTTCACATTCCCGCCTGCTGCTGAAGAGGAGGGGACTCCCCAGGCTGAGGTCCCTTTCCCGGTGAGTCAGGGCATCATCCCAGGAGCCTCTGTGGGCCACAGGGACACAGCGCTGGCAGCACCCTGTCCCATGCCGGCGGCGGACCGCGTTGGGCCTTACCCCATCTGTGCCACCACGGCAGCCGAGGCTGTGCCTGGAGCTGGTTTTGGGGTGATAAACCCTTGGTCTAGGCTCTGAAGCCTCCAGAGGAGCGCCACGCTTGCTGTCATCAGGGAGTGACAGGGCACCGGGCACTATCCAAAAAAGAAAAAGAGTTTTCCGAAGAAACCCCTCAAAACCATATGCCACGTTGCTACATTTCTCTTCACCCACCTCCCTTCCGAAGGGAGGAAGAGGAGTTCATTTAAAGGCAAACGCGGAGAATAGTGACAGCAAACGTTGCCAAGAGTTTCTCCTTGGCGTTTGTTTTTGGTAAGTGAAGATGCAGAGGGAAAGATCAAAGCTGTCTGAATAGCTTTTAATTACAAGCCTCAATTGCTCTATTTTCTCTCCGAAAAGTATTACAATTATCTAACAAAGCCCTTCGAGTGGAATTAGACACTAGCCCCAAGCTTCAAGGGCTGTTTAGTGGCTATTTTCCCTTTAAAAAAAAAAAATATTTGATGTCTAGATAAAGGCACCCCTGTTAAATGCCTACAGCCAAGCCTGGTGCTCACTGGATAAACAGCGAGAGACTGGAAAGCTCTCCCCGGGAGGAGGTGGGCAGCTCGGGCTGCGCCGAAGGCTGCCGGTGGCTCTGCTAAAGCACCCTACTGCAGCGTCCCGTCGAAAAATAAACTGCAGTTTGGGGTAAGACCTTCAACAGCGGGCAACTGTCCCCGTTTTCAGTTTTCCTCCGATGGAATTGTTTTCTCTCCGTCTTCCGCCAGGACTTCTGCGCATCTCCGTCGTGTCCGTCGCTTCCCCTGCACGGCTCATGCCGGAAGACCGACACACCTCGGGAATTTCTGAAGCCCAAAACACCCACGGCACAAAACTCAGTAAGGCAGCTGCATGAGGAAAGCAGCAAAATAAGGATTCCGTTTTATAAACTTAACCCTCAAATGAGATCAGAGGCTGGTAATTAATAAAGTCAGATTTCAACGCAATGAAAAACCTCCCCTGAGACTCAGCCTGCTGCTGCTTGGTATCGATGGAAATGCCGCGGCTGTAATTACATTTCTCTTAGCCGTGCGATGGAGACAGCGGGCTCCTCGGTGCCGTGGGCTGCTCTCAGCCGCCCTTCTTCCCCCCAAGCTGATCGTAAGCCGGAGAGATGAGGCTGAGAGCCACCGTTCCGCGGTGGACGGGGCAGGTCCGAGCCGGGCAGCTTATGGCGCGCCATCCTGGCGGGCAGTCCCACGGCAGAGCGGCCCAGTGGCGGTGCCAACACACGCTCATCAGAAGACAAGAGTCAGTTTTTCCATCAGAGCACATTGAAGCTAAATCCCAGCGCAGACGCCAAAGCAAACTGCGGGGAGAGCAGCCCTGGTCGGCTTTCCATACCCACCTCGGAGCAGCTGCAGGAATGCAGGGAGCAGGGATAAACAGCAGCATCAGAGGTTGGGCTCGTTTTCTGCTCTTTTACGCTTAATCCCTGGAGGCAAGTGCTTATCTCCAGGAATTTTCTCTGTGGTTAAGCAAAGCAAGAGCGGTGCAAGGCTGAGACGAGGCGAAGTCCAAAATATGTGAACCAACGACCTGTGCATGAGGAGAAATCGCTGTTAGAGCCTAACGCTGAACAAACATTCAGTAGCCAAATCACAACACGGGATTCATTTCACACCGAGGAAATCAAGCCGAAAAGCCGTTAATCTTGATTTCTTACTGACTACATAGCTTGTGTTTTTATGCCCCGTCACTGAATGAATCAGCATGGCACGAGCTTTTTGGAGCACTCACGGCTCATGGCAGACCGAAAACACACGGAGAAATCAATGTTTATAGAACGGACAGAGCCAGTTCAGACTTCGCCTGGTCTCCTCTCTGTGGCCAGGAGAAAGGTGATCCAACGCAACCAAAACCCGGACCGTGGGAAGATGTGAATTCTGTCAGTGGTTTCATTGGCAGAAAACAAAAATCAAGCTTCCTGCTCGGTTTCTTGCAGATTCATCCTTCACTTGACAACGCTGAAGCTCTGCCGTTCGGCAGGGCTGGTGCTGCTCGGCTCTTGGCTCCAGCCCATCCTGCCTGGCGGCAGGCCCGGAGCGGAGGGAAGCGGCGGATGCTCTCCGTGCCCACCGCGGGCAGGCAGGAGCCCTCCATCTGCGCAGGAGCTACGTCCCCTCACGGCAATGACGTAGACTGGAGGAAAAACACCTCTTGCTGCAAGAGTGGGCTGGTTGCATGGGTTACAAGACCTCCCAGTAAGTGCTGCCCGCGTAGGTGGGATTTCCCAGCCAGCGCCTATACCCTGCAAAAGGCACAGGGGTTTGAGAGCAAAGCAGGAGCAAGACGCGAGGACGTGTATGACACCACGCAATACAGACCCACAAATGATCCAGCCTGCTCCTTGCTCAGGAAGATCCCAAATGCTAGCTCGGAGTGATGGGGTTTGCTCCCGGAGCCCTTCCAGCAGCTTAACCACGGGACGATCAAATTCCCAAGAATTTGAGCGTGAGAGACGTTCGCCAGGGTGGGGTGAAGGTGATCCCAGCCGGTGTTGGTTATCCCTGTGCGCTTCCTACCCCAGGGAGCGTTTAGGGAGTTTTTGGGTTGCTGAAGCAGAAACCTTGCGTGTAGCAGGAGAGGCAGCGGCTGGGGAAAGGGCTCTCTGTGTGCCCAGCACCGCAGAGCACCAGCACCCCTCCTTTACTGCAGACAGCTGGGATTTCACTGCATTAAGGGAGAGAGAGAGACAGCAACGTTGGTTTACATGCTTGATTAGCATCGTTGTTGCCAAGATACATAACCATGTTGCTCTATTTATTGATTATTTTATTCTGGCATGCAATTTATCCAGGCTTCAGGATACTGAAAAAAAGGAAGAAAGGGAATTCGTGAGCTGTGGGGCTTTTGGACCTATAGTGCACTCACCCCAATAGCAGTCCCTTTGCTCGAAAAGATTCCTTCTTCCAAAATGAGTTATGGCCTTAACATATCTGTTGTCACCTGTTTTGAGCAAAGGCAGCACGTAGCCCCAGTGCATACGGGCAAGAGGGCAGGTGCGCGCAGCCACTGCGAGCCGCTCAAAATAGACGTGCGCCAGCTTAGCCACGGCAAGGAGGGGCTACAGATCCTGTAACAAACATCGCATGCCCACCTCCCCAAAAAAGCCCCCGGTGCCAAACACCCATCGGCATCACGCAGCATATACTCTACTTTCCTGTAGTCCATCTCTGCTCCTCATGCAGCACTATGGGTCTTGGGTTGTGGGCTGATGCCGAAGCCTCAGGGCCACCTCCCGTTTTCTCTCCCTTGCTCCAGCCTCACCACCTCACAAGCCTTCTTCACCCCAAAGCTGAGAGTTTTCCCTCCCGCAACCCTCCGTCCGTCCCGTCTCAGCTTCGTGGTTCTCCTCAGCACAGGAGAAAGCCAGGGAGTAAGAAGCGGTCCTTCAGACAGCCCAGCGCGGGGCTTGGGAGGCAAAGATCAGGGATGTGCGTTACCAGCTGCTTCCGCAAAGTCACAGCGACGAAGCTCGGCCGCCACAGAGACTCACATGGGAACACGGCGAGAATCCACGAATGCAAGGCTGCAGCTCAGGATCTGCCCGAAGGAGGTTCTCCTTGAAGGAAGGAGGAATTTGTTTATGCACAAATAGCCACAAAAACAGCCGAGGGAAAGCACAGGGAAAGGAGTGGGGAAGCAAACGAGTTTTTCTGGCGGAGCCTGCTTTGCTGCCAGTCTGAGTCCCTCTCCCCAGCAGGTAGCAAAGGCTGCACCAGCACCAGTCGCTTCTGGAGATCCTTTTCTTCTAAACAAAGGGTCTGTAACTATGGGGAGCAGGCACCTTCCCTACAAAGCACTGCAGGGTGGGAGCATCCCTCTCCGGGCACACATGTCCTACCCAGCAATAACAACCCGAAGTGGCCAGAGAGAGATGAGAGCCCAGGCACAGCTCTTTAAGGAGTTAACAAATCTTCCCCTGGGGGGCTAAAAAAAAAAAAAAAATGGAAAGAAAGAAAAGGAAAAAAAAAAAAAGACATATTTACAGTCTAGCTCCTCGTGAAAAGATCTTGGAAAAATAGACGTGGCAACCGCTCGGCATCTGACAGCGTCTTCACGAGGGTGAGTCCCGAGCCCCAGGGCAACGGGCCCTGCGTGGGGCGAAGGCGGTTTTGCCTTCCTGCAGTCAGCGTTTCCTCCACCTGCCAGAATTGCTCTCAGCGCTGGGGGCCAGGCTCGGTGGGGGCCAGAGGCATTCGGAGCGGGTGAAAAGCTTCGTGGCTCCTACGGGCAGCGGGCACGAGGAGGGGGATTTCGACTGAATACTCACCCAGACCAGCTAACCTCAGTCTGACCCGTGGCTGGGTAGAGGGTAACTCAGCACCTCCCCGGGTAAGTATTCCCCAGGGCATAAAATCACCCAAACCCCAGTGAAGGTGTAAATTCCGCACCTTATTTCTGCTTTTAGAAACCGTGATTCGTGTTGCAGGGTAGGGGGGAGCTGAGCAGCCTGGGCAGGGGGAGGGAGATGCGGCACCAGCAGAGCAAAGCGCCCTTCAAAAGCCGGAGCTTGGCCCAGGTGTGCCGGTGCTGTGAGCCAAGGAGCCCCTCGGCGGGGAGAGCTCAGCCGCCGGCTCATCCGTTCCTCGGCCTTTCCAGCAGTGGACTCCATCCGGCAGCAGCCAGGTAACAAATCCCATAGCACTGCATAAGGCACTTTGGTTTATGGTTTGCTATAAGAACTCACCCCTGGGAACTTGTAATTAACTGAACTAGAAAATAAATAAAGATTTCCATTTTTTTCGCCACCAATTTTCTTTCTTTTTTTTTTTTTTAAAAAGAAGACAATTACCACTGCTAATAAAAAAACCCTCTCCTGATATTTACCTGCCTGGGTAGAAATATTGATCTCTGCGCAGAGAGAAGGCGCCTTCCTTATTGCACGTCTCGCTGGCTGATCCATCTTTCCTCGCTACAGAATATTGCTTTGGCTTTACTTGCGGAGCAGTTCTGTAACTCGTTGTCCTCCAGGGTCATTCCGAACCCCTTAACTCCTGGGAAGCGCGTGGGGAGGAAGTGGAAAGGGCTCTGTTTAGTCCTGCATCAGACTTCGCCTCTAACAGCAGGCAGCTGCCGGCACCGCTGCCCTGCCCGCGCGCCTGTTGCGAGACCCAGAGCAGCTGCGGAGGCTGGCAGGGCGCAGGCAGCTCGCGCTCCTCTCCAACCACCGATTTTCTAGCATTTTCACATCTTCTGTTCCCAGGTTGCCTGCAGACAAAGTCGCCTGCGTGACAAAAGCTCCCACTGACCTCAGTAAAAAGGAATCGGGCGCTTCGGTGTTATCGCACACGCTCAGCAGGGGTTTCGGCTGGAAAAATAAGCCAACGTGCAACGCTCCCGGCAGCACGGGGGCTGAAACAAGCCCCTGTTCCACGCCGCTACGACTTTCAGATTCCACATCATACAAAGTACAGGGGGTTTTATTTTCCTTTATTAAAGCACACAAGTAGCCACCTAGGAAATTACCATTTACACTGCTGTAATCGTAAAATCATACCTACACAACCATTTCAGAAGAGAATTAAAGAGCCTGCGCGTCAGCCGGCCGCAAGCCTTTAACTCCATAGGCACAGTACAATATAGCTTTTGCTTTCAGGTTTTTGTTGCTCTTCTCGTGAGAAACTCCACCGAGCATTGAACAGAACGCCTAAACACATTCACTGCAAGGGCCACAGAATTACCCAAAAGCTTAGTAAACACACATTTATCGAGCACTTCAGTAAGACCGTCGCAGCGTAGTCATTATAACAAAATCCTTATTAAAAAAAAATGCCAAACACTGTTTTTTTCAGAGGACATAAATCTATTTAAAAACCCATCCAAGAACTACAAAGGGAAGGCGGCTGTTCCTCAGCCAGCCCCTAACGCTCTCCTGCTCCCTGCAAGAAAAGCCCAGCAGTCGCTTCCCAGCTTCATGCACAATGGCACCCAGCACCCTGCCCGACGTGCAAGAGGTGAAGGGCTGAGAAGGCTCAAGGCTGCTCATTGATCAACGCTGCTGTTGTATCCACGAACGCAACAGCCCACCAAACTCATCTTCTCAAGGGCGCGGATGCAGCTTGCCGGCAGTGCAGTTCTCAGGGAGTTCTTCTTCGCATGCTCGGGGGTTGTACGAGACGTCCTAGTGAGTGCTTGGGGATAGACATCCAGTGCAAAGTGCTTGAAGTGCCCAGNACCAAACTCATCTTCTCAAGGGCGCGGATGCAGCTTGCCGGCAGTGCAGTTCTCAGGGAGTTCTTCTTCGCATGCTCGGGGGTTGTACGAGACGTCCTAGTGAGTGCTTGGGGATAGACATCCAGTGCAAAGTGCTTAAAGTGCCCAGATTTCCTCCTCCCCCCGTGTTATTCGGGGGAAGCCCAATTGCAAAGTTTGCTCTGGTGTCCCTCCAGATTCCCAATCGAATGCTAATCAGCATGACAATCCTCCCAGCTTGAGCAGTTTACAAAGGAT
>VZSC01018612.1:0-32079 GCA_013398225.1 Steatornis caripensis
CCTCGTTGCTCTTCTTTGATTCTGAATATCTTCTCTTAAATAGTGAAGTTATCAATAAAACAAAATACCATGATAGGTTGAAAGACATACATAGTGTTTGAACATTTATAAAACTTCATTCATGCAAAGCAGTAAGGAAAAAGAGCTAGCCATTCAAAATACAAGACCTAGGCCGAAGCAGTGGTACGATACAGAGCACAGTGGATGGCCTGTATGTAGCTCAGTACGGTATCTATTTTGTATNTTCATTCGTGCAAAGCAGTAAGGAAAAAGAGCTAGCCATTCAAAATACAAGACCTAGGCCGAAGCAGTGGTACGATACAGAACACAGTGGATGGCCTGTATGTAGCTCAGTACGGTATCTATTTTGTATCTTTTCTTTTTTTCACAGTTAATACTTAGGTGACTGGCTTTGTTGGAAAAAGGGAGTATTGGTCACAAAACTATTAAAGCTATTGTTTTGTAGAACACATTAGAAATATTTTTCCTCTCGAGTTACCGTAATTCTCTTTTCATTCTGACAGATTTATCAGGGCCATTCATATAAAAAAATAAAGTATTAGGAAATGTCCTGGGCTTATTTTCTGTGGAAGAGATAGCAATGTATACAAGTCACAAATGTGTTAATCTTATGTTACTGTTTATAAAAGCAGGATGATAGTTTAGCTAGGGGTGTCTGAAATATCAGTAGTTCATCTCTTGCTTTTGGCATCCTATAATTATGACTATGGTTTATTCTCATATGTCTGCACAACGCAGTCTTTAATAAAATGGGAAACTTTACTGTAAATGAGGTTTTGTTAGTGTGACAAGTAGACTGAACAGTGAAGGTGATTAAGTGTTAAGGATTCATATTGGATTTCAAAGTGTTTTACTTCAGAGAACTGTTACGAAGTTCTCTTTCATAGCATGTATGGAAGACATAGTAATATATGATGATATTTCTAGATGTAACTTTTTTTCTCACTTTTGTTTTCAATTGTTTTCCTTCTCCAGAATGAACGTAATAGCTGTGTTTAAAATACGTGGTCAGTATTTGTGTATCTGGATGCTTCTGGGGTGTAAGTTAAGTTTCATAGATGTTTCCATGATGTACTTGCATTTACTGTGAAGCAGTGAAACGAGTGGTTTTGTTTGTCCTAATTATGTGTATGTGCTTAAGTTTGTTCAAGTACACAAAGAAAGCTTTACTTATTTTGTATTTTAAGGGTTTGTCATTCTGTCTTCACTACTTAAATTGATATTATAAAGCTGGATCCTGCAGGTCCATGCTTGTAATACGAATTCAAAGAAATATTTATGATTGAATTTGTCCTCTGTGTATTTAGGATTAGGCCTGTAATTTGCATTATGGGAAATTATGAAAGTGACAGAAAAATAGCGTAATTCATTATTGTAGCCTATGCCTAGGAGAAAATTTTTAAAGAAAATTGAACAAAAGTTTTAGACCATTTAAGAGATTTCTTAACGTAGCAAAAATGAGTACTTCTAGGAAAAAAATGCAATTTTCTGGTTGTACATAGTAAGTGGAATACTTTGATTTTTACATTTTCTTTATGACAATAACTTAATGACAGCTTGCTCCTGTTAACTAAAAACTGAACAGAAATATTATAATGGTCCGTTGTGTGGCGTTTGAGTTTTGCGTGACTTAAAAATTATCATTAGGTGAACTTTATACACACATGTGATTAGATGAGCTTTGTTACTCAGGTGTGTGTATTTAGATGTGCATGCTTGCTTATGATGCTATCTTGTCCAGTCAGGCAATAGAAACCAAGGTTTCTGAACACTGTCGTATCACTAAACTGTGTGTAGCACACACATGCTGTGTGCAGAATAATTTTGTCACGCAAATTAGTGTTTGCATATGTAGTTCCTGCTTTTAATGTAGTAACGTGGACTAAGAAAGCACAATAAGAAAGTACCCGTTCTGTATACATAATAAATTAGATGTGTAACTCTGATCATGTGAAAAGAGTTTTTGCATGACCAGATGCGACGTTGCAAGGTAGCTATAGCCCCTTGAGATGGCTGACTGTGAAAACAGACAGTGACAAGGACAGTGAAAACAGGATAGATATTCCTTTGTTTCCATTTTGGTGGTTGTCTGTTATATTCAGTCGTTTTGTAAACCTGACTTCAAAAAGTTTGTTTTATCTCTTTACTGGTCAAGAAATATCAGTCTTCTGATATGTAAATCACATCATTGCTTAAGCAATGGTTCATATGCATGAATTTTGTATAAGGGAATAAGAAACTTTTTTTGTATAGGTGTGCTGTTTGGCTAGATGTGGTTTCTACCTACACTATTTAGATGTACGATTACTGATCCACTTTAAGACCAGCTATTTTCTACTTTTATGGGAAACAGACGGTATGTCTGGAATTTCACTTACAAAAAGGAATCTGTATCCTGCTGAGTAATAGCAAGACGGTTGTCTTTTTTTCCCCCTGACTGCAGATGTAAAATTCAATACCAAAGGCATGCAAAATATTGAAGGTGATTTACTGCTAAGGTTTAATATTGTGTCTTAAATTACATAGCTATAAGGAGTATATCTGGCTGCAGGATTAATTTCAAGAGATGTGAGAAATAGATTTCTAAAAGGAAGAAATACAAATGATAAAGTAAAATCTTTTAATTGCTCCGTTATTAGCATTTTTGATTTTGTGTGTTTGCTGCTGTTTATAAGCATTCCTTACATGCATGTACGCTTCCTGTGACTTTACCAAGTTTAGGTACATAGTGCTAATAAAATTGGAACACATGGCCCAATGTGTTTCACTTATGTTGATGACAGCGGAAACTGGAGATGCTCAGAAACTTGTTGAAAGATGCAGGTTTATCGTATTCTATTCTGAAGCAATTTAAATACATTATTCTGAAGACTTAAATATCAAGTATTTGTGAAAACAGCGATGAGAGAGAAATGTAGGTCCACTTGCATCACTAACTGTAATATAAACAAGCAGTGCATATAACCTCTTTTTATGAACTACACATGTATCAGTATTTTAAGGAGATGATAGCTTATATTTACCCGGCAAAACCCCTGATATCTTTTTCATTGATAGCATTTTGTTGGTATTCTTTCCAAGTTTTCAGCCTTGTTTCAGAGGACAAATATGGTAGTAAGATGAAGATGTTGGAAATAATGTATTAAAAGAACTTCAAGTCATTACTCAGTGTGAAGCAGATATGCTGTGGTGAAACAGCAATTACTGTGCAGATAATACTTGCTCATGTTTTTAAAGTCATGTGGATTTTGAATAAAATTAATGTGAACTCTATGACTGCGTCTGCTGGATTTGAAAATTATACCAAATTTTAATAATGAATTTAACTCTCAATTTTCTTCTTTAATAAAATACTTGGATTGGCAGGTGAAGTGATATGACCAGTTTTTATGTTACTAACATTATAAATCTTTAATTGAACACCATTTTTATGTTAGCAGATACACAATTTTAAATTTGAGGTCATGTATAAAAACTTTTGAACACTTTTTTTAATGTTAATGGCAAATAGACACAAAAAATAAGACAGACAAGTTTTGCTGACTACTGTTCAAAAGTACACCATATAAATACACATTCCGTAAAGATTTTTTTTTTTTAAATTTAGAAGGAAATCTTCAGATGTAGTTTAGGTTTTGAATAAGCACAGGAATACTTGCTGTCGTTTTTTCTACAACTGTCTGGTTGTAGAAATTGCAGTGCTAAGCTGTTAAGTACATCTAACAGATGGAAAAATCCCAGGAAAAATTAGCAAATGCTTTTTTTTTTTTAATGTTGGGAGAACTTTCAAATTTACAATATTATTATTTGTAAACTCTGCATACAAAGTACTAGTACAGGATCACGGTACACTGCAATGCATATTGCATCAAATTTCTAATAACATTTGAGTACATAAAGCTTCTGTCTTCTATTAGTGTTTATATTTTTAAGAATCCTTTTAATAACATCAGGAGTTTTTACAAACAGCAGAAGTAAAATTATGGGAGAACATAGCAATTGTATGTCTAAAGTCAAACACTTCATGACTCTGAAGAAGTCGTAATGAGATGTGCGCACTGTTTCAAAGGAGGAATATGTTTTTGGGGCTGGAGATTTTTAGAGTAATTAAAACACGCAGCTCATGCTGAAGTCCTTGGAATTTGGTTGCCTAGTTAGTTTTTATAAATCTCATTGTATAGGGTTAAAATATTTTGTTGCTAGACCTGTTTCTTTGTGTAATTGATAACGATGATACTGTTAGGACTGACTTGCTGATTCATCTAGACCCCTATACTCACATCGGAACATGGGTACTTTACTGGTTACCAGTTTGCCTCTTTTTTGTAGTTTGGTTTATCCTCCTTTGATTGTTTCCATAGATTTTGGGGTTTGGCTTTGTATACTATTTCAGAGAAATAAGTTTATTCTACTAATTTATTTCTGTCTTTGAAGCATGAGTACATTGCCATGTCAACAAGTCATGCTCAATAAATTCATGTGGCTAAGTCCAGAAAGAGGAGTACTGTGTAGGTGCCCTTAAATAAAGAATGAGGGTTTTGGAGAGAATGCTGTCATGTTGGGGGAAAAAAAACCCCAAACAACCCACCACATTTTCTCTTTACTAGTTCTCTGTGCCTGAGGGCACGCTTTTACTGAATATTTTAGAAGTCATTCTAGGTATGAAATATCTGTGAGAAGTTCATGATTGGAAGTCATCCAAGAAACACAGTGGTGTAAAGGAAGCCATAATAAATACAGTTCTACTCCTGACTCTAATTATTAAATATACCGTTATCATGCTAAAAGCATTGTAATACTCGCCAGAGCGAAAGGGGATGCAAATACATCTCTATCCATTTGTCGTGTTATTTCCTATCCTGGGTAGAGCGCACTGGTAACAAGAGGCTTGAAGCAGTCATTTGGTGTAGATGACCCTGTTATAGGGAACATTCAGCATCCATACTGTTTGTTGTTCATTTTTTAGCATGACTTGCCTGTTTTTTAGTGCAGGGTTGCCTCACGTGCTTTGTGTTTTTCCGCATGGGTTGTTTCAGGTGGTAAAGTAGCAGGGCAATTGATAAGGTGAGCAGAGCTGTGGCTTCTGAATCCTGGCTTTTGATGGAATTTTGAGGTAAATCAGCTGTTTTGATGAAGTGAAAAATAGGTTTTGGGTTTCTCCGCACGCCCTTCTTGTTTCTCAGGTTTGAGTTGTGTTGCATTTCTTAGTATTTTCCACATTAACTTCTGTTTGCCTATTCTGATGTCGTATTCCTTTTCCTCTTCCCATGTTTCCATGCTTTCACTACAGTAGTGATGATCTCTCTTGAGCTGTTCACAAACCATTATGATAGCTGCAACCTGCTCATCCCTTCGTTTCTTACAACTTCTTTCCATCATTAGCACGGTCTCATGCTTTATGTTGTCTCCTTTAGTTTATGTAGCTTTCCTCCTCGATCCCTGCATGCTCCTCCTCTTCCATGTCTCCCTGCAAGAAATTTCTGATTTCTAGTCACTCTAGAAACTAGTCTTTGTAGAGAAGATAGAGGGGAGTGTAAGAATAGGTGAGAGAAGTATAGAATCTCCTTCAAGCTCTTCCATTGTTGCAGAGAAGGAGGGAGACTCAGATTGGGAAAGTCTTTCCCTACTGTCAGTACCTTTCTAGAAGCACTTTATGCCTAATAGGGACACAGCTTGACAGTCTGTACCCACGCCAAATGAGCAGGCCTGATTATCATTTCTAAGCCATTAAAAACCCCCGTGTTAGAGTTCTGTTTCAAAGATTTGGATCTTCAAATCACCATCCAGATTACTTATAAATCATGGATATAAGGTCATAATGTATTTTATGAAAAGATTTGCTTTGTGCAATGATTTCTTTAAATATTGCTCTCAGTATTTCTTACTGCCATTCAACTGTATGAATTTTTAAATTGTCATTGACATTGGAGATCTTTATATTTATTTGAAATTATCTATGACAACATATTTGCAGGTGTGCCGAAAAGGGGAAGAGAGTTAACCGAAGTCTTGAAATAAAAAAAATCTGTTTAAAAGTAGAAGTTATGATTATGGAATCCTTCAATGAGGTATAAGTGTTCATGTCTAATAAATCAGAGCCATTAATCATATTTTATATAATTGGTTTGCTACTAGATTTCTGAGAACAGTAGAATACTCTCTCTGCAATTCTTGAAATTTAAAATCCTCACTTCAGGTCAATCCAAGCATGCCATTTTCCATGCTTCTTTAAAACACAGCGCAAATCCCTGTTTCGCTAAAGCTCCACTAAGACTGTATACATTTATTCCACTTGTAGTCTGTAAAGCTTTTAAACTCAAGAAGCTTTTAGTTGCCATTAGTGAGACTGAATTCAAAACCAGGTGGCAGAGATGAATAGACAATCCTTGTGAACGATGCTTTGTGGAATTCCACATCACAATACCTACCCTGAGGAGATTCTTTTCTTCATACTGAAATAAGAATTAAATAGCGCACAGTGGATTGCTGAATAATGCTTTAAGAAATATTAAAAAAAAATATGTGAAGTTATTCTTTTGGTATCTTTGTCTGTTTCTTTGTTGTCTAAATTCAAACTGTTTTTAATCCTTCAACCCCTGTTGTTTCTTGCATTATTGCTCTCAATGCACCACAAATGGTTATTTCTGCCCAAGTTCCCTTCAATGAGAAAAGCTTGGTCCATTGTCACTTCTGACTTCATATTGTGGGGAAGTATTGTGAGTATGAACTACAGAGATTTTTTTTTTTTATTTGGAGTACTACTGTGATGATTAATATAGCTGTATTTTTTCTTGCTTCTCTTGAGTCTTTATTGGCATGAACCTGCAACTGAGTGCTGAATTTGGTATTTGTCCTGAATGCTCGCGTCCCTAGAATATGTGACTCCACAGGAGGAAAATTCCTCTACTGTGACATCAATTAATGGTATTGTGTTGTATAGTAAGCATGAGTGGCAGAAATCCAGTCAGTCAGAGGAGGCATGTAACTTCAGGTTCTTTTGTTGAAATAGTCAGAACTGCTTTAAGCTGTATATAAAGCTTTGGTTAGTGCATAAAGTTCCATCACTCTAGAAAATTAAATATCATTTAGCTACTAATTGGAGATAGGAGGGGATACGGACACTTTCTTGAGGGTCTAAATTTTACTTAGTCGTGGGCTTCTTAGCTTGGATAATGTATTTCCAGAGAATAGGAGGAAACTGGAATCATTATTTACATAAGTGACTTACTTTTGTTCATAATTATTATAAAGTACAGTATAAAGAGTTTCCTTGTCACATTTGAAGATGATGTCAGGTTGGGGGAGGGTGGGGGCACACGACCAGTCAATACATTTAGGGTAGGGCTGCCCTCCAGAGAAACTTCAGCAAGCTTGAGGAATGGGTCAGCAGAAATGTCATGAAATTCAGCAAGAATAAAAGCAAAGTCCTTCACCTGGGAAAGAACTGCTGACAACAGTACAGGCTGGGGACTTACAGGCTGGCAAGCAGCTCCGCTGAAAAGGACCCGTGGGTTCTGATGGATGGGGAGGTCAAGCTGCACGGAAGCCAGTAGCGTGCCTTGGCAGCAAAGAAGGCCAACACCATCCTGGACTGTAATCACGGGAGCAGAGCCAAGAGAGTGAGGGAAGTGATTAACACCTCATCTTAACACTCGTTAGAGCATGTCTAGATTTTCTGTACAGATCTGGATGTCTCAGTTCAGGAAAGACATCACTAAACTGCAGCAGAGAGACATCTGGGGGCTGGAGCACTTGCGTTGTGAGGAGAGGCTGAGGTAACTGGACTTGTTCAGCCTGGAGAAGAGGCGACCACTGATAGCAACCTTCCAACACCTATGAGAATCCAGGCTCTTCATACTAGTACATGGTAGTAGGACAAGACACCACAGGGCGTAATGTGAAACAAGAGATTCAGACTGGATGAAAGAAAGAGCTTTTCCTTAATGAGTCAGGCAGTGCAACAGCTTGCCCAGAGAGGTTGTTCCATCTCCATCTTTAGAGGTTTTCAAGACCCAACTGGATAAATCCCTGAGTAACCTGGTCATAATTTTCATTTGAGCAAGAGCAAGGAAGATGGATGGTTATGGATATCCTGAGGAGTAACTGAGGGCTAACAGACCGCTTCTAGCTAGATGAAGATGAAGTCAGATTGAGAGCCCCTCTAATATGACAAAGCTAAAATCAGAAGCAAGAGGTTAGGACTCTGAGTATATATTGAATGCCAACTGAGGGAGTGAACAACCACTTCTGTAGTTGCCTTGGATTTGCCTTTTGGAGTATTCAGTTCTCCATGTGTTCACATCATCTGAATAAATGAGTAGTCTTAAAATGCGTTGAATAACTAAACATTTGATGTTTAACTTATTTCTGAAATGAGAGTTCATTTCTTTACTTATTTGGACGTTTAATTTGATACAAAAATAATTTTAACATCAGGTTAATTTACAATAATTGTTAAATTCTCTGCCTGTGATTACTTCATATTTTCTTGTCTAAAATGATTTATCTTAATTTTCTGTCTTGTTTTTGTGTTTATAAACACTGAGAGCATTGTCTACTACCATTTATGTGACTGTCCGCTTTACAGATTTTTGCTTTTCCAGCTTTGGGCAAATTTTCTTCTTTTATGAGGGCAAGGTTGTATAGGTATGAAATGTATTGCTGCATTTCAGCATGTTCACTGGAAGTTGGGAATATTTCTCATGCAATTGTTGCCTTTCTCCCAGAAATAATTCCTATTATTCTAAATTTCTACATCTTAAATTAAGGCAAGATGTATTTACAAGGTGTCAGTCCACCATGGTACTTCCATTTTGTGTTTTGCAGAGAAAAAGCATCATGTTTGAATGCTGGCCCATTTATCTCTCAATAAGTAGTTGCTGAGGAATGCTGCAGAGATCTGCAGGTGTTTTTTAAAAAGAGGAGAAGATTATACAGGCATTTGAAACCTGTATTGGGTGCTCTCCAATTATAATCAACTCTTGCCTTATTTAAACTCAAATCAAACTTGCTAGTTACCCTACTAGTGACTGTCAGCTTAGGGCATTGTGAAGGTGAAAACATTTCTAGCAAATGAGAACCACGCCGGTAGGAATGGCTTTCCTCACCTTACTGCACTCATAAGTTTATCAATGTTTTTTATGTATAAATATTTACCCCCTCTCTCCAATTTGTAATACTTTCAAGCCCTGCTGACTTCCATTTTGCTTAGACTTAATACCTGGCACTTTCAAATCACTTTTACTGTCTCTTACCACTTTTAACCAAAAACCAAACCAGCCACTAAACATAACCCTTCACAGATGTTAACAGGGTTATAGCACAGTTGTTTTAATAGAGCACAGCAACAGCGTTGTTACAGGAAATGAGGGCAAATATCTCTTCCAGTGGAAACTATGGGAAGAATTTAAATAGGAAGAATATTACCCAAGCTAGAATATGGCTTTTTAGGTGGTAAACCTAAAACCTGTATGCTTAAAGTGCCAAGGGATCTCTCTAGCACAGTTGTTAAACCCCCCAATTTTAGGTCTCATTCCAAATAAGGCTGGTTGTATTATAGAACCTCTATGTATCTCTGTGGGACAAAGAATCAGTCTTATTCAAAAAGTCAGCTGAGTGACGAACTAGGAGTTAGAAAGATACCTCTCGTGCAAATTCTAAGCTTAAGCTGATTCTGCTTATAGCATGCAAGACCACACAGGTGGTCCTTGGTAGGTTTCTTTTCTGCTGTATTTATGTCAAGTGATATTAAACCTTTGAATTTGAATATTCCCTCTGATGGTATCCTCGGGTTTTGTCCATCTTTGACTTACTTTAAGAAAAAAATTCCAGTGTAATTAATATCACTTCAACCATTTAGTCTTTCAAACCATTTTGGCATCTTTCTCAGTAGTCGTAGGTGATCTGAGCATTAGCACAGAAAAAGCCAAGGTATGGCTGATGTTTTAAAAAGAAGTTTAAAACGAACTACCAAATTTTAAGCCATCTTGAACATGACAAAGTGGTACATTTTTTAAAGTATTATTTCAGATTTATTCTTCTGTATTTCTGCTAATTACTGAGAGAGTTGCAAGGGGAAGCAGTCAGGTTAAAATATATTCATGAGTACATCCACTGGCACCGTACATTCAAAGATCCCAGCTGGCTAAAAAAGTTTGTAAAAACAGCATTAACAAGAGAAACTACCCACTGCAATTTCCGATCTCATCAGAAGGCAGATGGTATTCCGTCTCTAATTAACCACCTGCTGAGATTAAGAGTAGGTACGCTGGCCACACAGGAAGCGAAGATGAAATCCCAGCATTTGGAAAGGGAAGGTTTACCTCGCCAAACACTGCGAAGATCTCGGGCTTGCTTTGCAGAGGCACCAAAAGGTAGGGGTGGGTTGATAGTTCCATGCCGAGGGCAGTTAGGAGACTCACCAGCCTAAAGTACGTGTCTGGCAGGTGAACTGCTGCTTTCTGGCATTCTTAGTGTGAGGTATTGCTGAAAGGCTGTTGAGAGTCATCAGATGACTCCTGTTCTTATCCATATAGGTTGCTGTTGCCAAGAATGCTTTTAATTTTTGACCGTAGGATGATGTTTCACAAGCTTTTCATAAAGTAGTGAGGGGTACAAAGAGTGATGGAAGTCTGCAGCTAAACAGAAATGGCAACCTGGGAATTGGTCTAGAAACCAGAGTGGATATGTTTCTTGAGAACTGTCAGAGTGAGGGAGTGCAGGGGCAATACGTAGGTAGGTAGGTGGATGTTCAGTAAGTGTACTGTTGCAAGAATTATGCTAAACAAATCATATAATTGGAAGTCTTAATATATGATTAAGGTACGTGACACAATTGATGTGATTTAGTGAGAACTCGTATGAATGGAATATTACTATAATGAGGTTTAACCTTTTCAAAGAGATCTAAGAACTAGGAGGAAAAAGCATATGTATTGAAAATTTAGAGGAACCTCGAGTTACTGAATGATCTGGTAAGGTTTCAAGGGAAAGTAAGATGAGGTCAAAATGAACAGGCCGCCACAGAAGATGAATAAATGGATGCAGCATTTTGTAACCAGTACTAAAACAATCTAGAGGTTAGTGGTATGAAGAAATTTTTAATTACCTGGGTATCCTTTGAGAAAGGTGTAATAGAGTAAGTTTAACAAGCATTCACTGGTGACTTTTTTTTTTCTTTTAGTAATGCCTTAGTGCTCTTTTTTTTTTTTTGATAAGGGAAAAGAAAACAACTTGCTGGAAAGTTTCTATAGATGTAATTTTAAATAGTGAGAAACCAGCTAGGAATGGGTAAGTGAAAGGCAACTTGATTGATGTGACAGTGAAATGATGGTACTCACAATGTTTAGCAAAGAAAACAAAATAGAAACAGTGGATGTCAAGAAGCAGGCTCTGAGAACTAACAGAACTAAAGATCTCAGGGGAATAAGGATTGACAAGAAAGCTTTTTAAAAAACAACCACCCTCCTGCCCCTGCTAACTTTCAAACTCATTTGAAAATGGAAAGGTCACAAGTGAAGGTAATCCAATTGCAAAGGAAGGATTGAGACTCACTTGTTGACTTCAAACACACTAAGGCAGCGTACAAAAAGGGCTAGTAATGTTGCATTAATAAGGTAGTAAGGGTGAATATAAAAGAAGATAACTAGTTTTCAGAGATAATTTCAAAAAGACTAAGTCTCGTATGAGCTAAATGAGCAAGATATGTCAAGGAAAGCAACGTGCGTGTTAGAAAGTGTTTGTACTAAAAGGAGGACCAAAACCTAACCATCCAGTAAAGATGTCTTTTAAGCCATGTTAAGGACAAAGTTTGTAATTTTTTTTTTTTTTACATCAGTCTTTGCTAAAGTATTTACCTACAAGTGCTAACCTTACTGTTTCTAGTATCAGTGGAGTAGCATCCCTTTCTGTAACTAAAAACCCCTGTGGATTCTGTACATAGACTGGGTGTTTTCAAATTATCTGTTTGGACCTCATCAGACTTAAATTAGTGCATGAAGAAATCTCAGAAATATTAATAGTTAAAATTAAAGATGGCCGCAAGAGCAGTTACTGAGAGACTGGAAGTGGCAAAAGTAGTGCTTATTTTTTAAAAGGAAGGAAAAAATAACAAGGATGCAACAGCAAACAGATGTGTCAAGAAAATTAGTGTCAAGACAGAGGACTACTTCTTATGACAGGGTAGCAGACAGAGGTCATTTAGATAGAAACAATAGATTGAAGTTGTGTTCAAATCTATTTACACAAACAGGCTGGAAATATTCATGGTTCACTGTCAAAATGTCAGTGAAATGTGGCTCTGGAGCGATTTGTCCTTGGCTGTTTTGTTCCAAATTTTCATTTGTGACCCGGAAATTGAGTTAAGCAGTATGCTTAATTTTTGGCAACATGAAGTTGGCAGACGTGTCAATATCTTGAAAAAGGAGGTTTGTATAGAAATGGTTTAAAAATGTTAGGATGCAGTTCAGTCATGTGATGTCATGCTCAACACATAAAGCTAGGGGAAGAGGAGGGAACAGGAGGACGTTCAGAATGACAGCATGAAATAGCCGCATACTAGCAACTGTGAAGAAAATGAACTCTATCCCAGCCAAAACCAGCACATAGATCATGGACTGCACGAGTCATATCATGTTGCAAAAAATGTGAAACATCCTTCTGGGGTGTATAGTAATTAAGATATATTTCTGCTCTATGCGAGTTTGTTAGGTCTCAGAATCCCACATTCCGTTATGCGAACTTTAGTAAAAGAGCCATGGACCGTTTGGCAAGAGCGCAGAGGAGAGCATCAAACAATGTCTGGATGCCTAGATCACAGACCTAGAAAATACCTAAATCGATATGGGAAGAATTGGGGTGAGTCAGAATGAATGAGAGAACTCTTGGGAGAATGTGGCAATGGTCATCAAGTATGCACTCCAGCAAAGTGGAAGGAAAGAAATTGTTTCCATAGTGAAAAACAAAAGAGCAATTTCGCTTGATTTGAAGAAGAAAAACCCCAGATTATATATTGAGAAAGCAGTAAATAGCTAGGGTTTTCATGTAATCTCTATCCACTAGAGGCCTGAAAAGAGATTAGACACAAGTTGTGTTGGAAATGGCATGAGGGTAGTTAAATGTTTCTGGAGGGCTTGGAATAAGGTGATCTCTTGCAGTGATTTTTCACGCTTGTTTTCAAAATGTCTGATTTTCTATATGGGCAAAAGGAGATGTCGCAGAATTTCTTACAAGTTAGAGCTAGATGCACTCACAACATGGCAGACAGTAGTAATAGGGAAACAGCAATCCTCAAAGGAAGTTGTTATTGCAAGATCTGAAGTGGGTAAGACTTGCTAAGGGGAGGCTGTAGTTTCCTTAGACTGTCAGTACATCTGTACCTGTAAAAAGCTGAATACAAACTATTGTACATCTGAAGGCAATCCAATAACAGTCATCTGTGAAGTGTGTGTAAAACACCCTCAGGTAGTAAAGAAGAGAATTAAGATAAGCATTCTTTCGCTAAAAGAAGATAGATCAACATGTACTGTGTAATTAATTTTATTTTTCATGGTGTGTTAACATTCTGTATAACATTGCCAAGTAAATGTTTTCTTTGATGTATTTTATCTTTTATTCCATTACAAATTCTATTGCGTTTCAAAGCATTAAGTATGGATTTGATTCCTTGGGCAGTCATGAAGGCTCAATAAAAGTTAAAAATGCTTTGCATCTCAGGATATGCAGTATTAACTTAACCTGAGATCTGGAACTGGCTTCATCATGAAAATACCTTAATGTTCTGTGATGAAGCACTTAGGAAAAAATGTAACCCTGGTACAGAAGAGTACTTCCCCACCCTGGCAGAGAGCAGTATTTCCCAATTCGTTAAATAGAATTATTGGGCTACTAAGGCACATCTAGTAAATTTCTCATTGTCGAAGAAAACTCATGGAATTAATAATCAGTGAGACAAGCTTCTCATTTTTTGTACTAATATTTAATAAAGGAGATAGGAAACAAAGCGATAAGGACAATGACTTTGAATAAGTCGACTGAGTGGTAGTATTAATTTATAGTTTTGTGAATAAAGTAAGAGCTTTCAGCGAAGGCTGAGAGGCTTCAAATAATCTTTGAGCTGTGTGATTCCCTTGGATTTCATGATGGGATATAGCAAGCATCAATTTAGTTTTATTGCACAGATGTCACATGTCTAGACTCTTTTACTAGAAATCACTGGAGTTTTTCCTGACTTGCAATCTGGGGCTTGTTCTTTGTGCTTGCAGAAAGAAACACTGAACTGGAGGAGGCTGCGCCTCTTAAGTCACTTGCACGTACACTGTGGGAAGAGACATGGTATTTAGCACAAATCCAGTGAGTGCTTGGTAGATCAGCTGCCCTTAAAACCGTCTGGAGAGAAAGAAAAAGTATATTTAGCGTAGCAATCAGCAAGACTGGCAGAGAGGACTCACCTTCCCGAGAGGGTTGGGAGATAAAGCAGAAATAAGCAATTTCTGTATGGATTAATGCAACATTAAGAATATGAGTCTTGTATTACCCTGTACCATCTCTCACTCTGGAGTCCAGAAGCATGACTGCAGCAGTGACACTAGTACTCATAACAGAGCTGTCATTCAAGTGGATTCACCATGGACTGCAAATGCTGTCTGGGAGATCCTCAGTAGATTCCGTAATAGCTGGCCCAGGCTGAATTTGCTGTTGCTCTGGTTTTCCTGCTAACAGCTGTTTACAAGATAGTTTGTATGTGGCTTGACAAGCAGCAGCCATCCCTTTGGATAGCCATTCAGACAAAACTTTAGGCTTGCATATGCATTTGACACAGAGCAGTTTTGTACTGAAAAGTTGTTGGCCAATGTTTAACTTGACAACAAATTGCAGTGTAAACTCAGATGAATTTCATCCGTTCTTTCATGTATTTAGGATTGAAGATATCTGTCTGTTTTTTTTTTTTTTGAAGCTTTGTTTTGCTAGCCATCTTATGTAACCCAACAACTGGCTGATGATTTTGGATTTTTAAAGTAGTCAAGTAAATAGTAACTTTAGCAAGCCCAGAAAAGGATGTAGATGTTTGTGAGCAATGTGTTGTTGAAATGTTACAATGATTTACCAAGACTGTTAAAGGAATATTAATGAACTTGGTGTTAGAAGATGAAATATGAGATAGTCTTCCTTGTGCTTATTGATGGTGACACATATTGGTTTAGTTTTTTAAGAAAGAGCTTTAAAATCTTGTGTTGGTTAAAAGTATGAAATTCCTGGCATGTTGTGAAATTTTTCAGACACTCTTTGTAAATATTTCAAGTTTATTGTAGTTTTACTAGAATCAGAATGGAATTGGTGGAAGCCAGCTCCGAAGTCATGCTTTACAAGCATTATTTTTGTATCTTTTCCTGCAGAAAGAGAGAGATGGGTACAAATTGAAGTACAAAACCTTTCTTTTAAACATAAGGGAGGGGGGAAAAAAACCTGTAAGAGTCACTGAACACTGAAACAGGTTACTAAGAGGTTGTGGAGTCTCCCACCTCAAAGAGAGTCTGAACCTGACTGGACACAGCCCTGAGCAACCCACTCTAGGTGACTCCGCTCTGAGCAGGGTGTTTGGACTAGGCAGTCTCCAGAGGTCCCTTTCAAACCTCAACCGTGCTATGATTCTGTGATTCTGTATCTGATAAAATGTGCTCGTATCTTTAAAGAAATCTGACTAAACATTTGATATCTACTTACATTAGCTTCTCTGAAACATGGTTTTTTTTTATTTCTCCATTTTTAATACTTTTAAATTATTTTATTGTACATACTATATTGGTGGGCTGTTTCATGCTGAATAAAACCAGTCAAGCCCAGTATTCTTCATGTTTATCAAGAAGGGAGGAAGTGCTTTAAAAGCACGAATAGGAGACTTTTGGTTACCACGCATATGAACAGCATACTTCACATCTTATTTCTACAAATTACATCATGGTAGTGTCTAATGGTAGTAATCCTTGACTTCTGGCAAGGTTGGGATAAGGGGCATGTCTGAAAACTGTGAGAGTGGAATTTTGTCTAGTTATGTTTATCTTTTTTTTGGGAAAATACCCTAGGTAAAAGTGCTAGAGAATGTATAGGAACCCTAAAGGTCTTGTGTTTTACAGGAAACAAATTCTCTGAAGCAGGGAAGTACAAGTAGGCATGCTTTACAAGAAGTTCTCTTGTAATGTGCGGTGTCAAAGGAGGTGATGAGCAGGATTGTCAGGCTGCAGTGGGCCACTCTGTAATGGTTCTGAAGGACCTTGCCCCCGGGCAACCCCTTGAACAAGCCAAAATTAGAAAGGAAAATAAGTTTTATTAAAACCTTTTGCCCTTTACCTTCCATAGACTGTGAGTTCCTTGATGCTATTAAGCGGTCCATCATACAACCTCACATCTGGATATTTTCTGTGGCTCTACTGAAGCTCCTTGTAGTTATATGACAAGAATACTGAAACATGCAGGCGCAAAGAGCATATCAATATGTCGTAGCATTACCTCCTGGTATTTTCTGTCATCTGAATTGCTCATATGTTCAAAACGTTCTCTTCAGATAGTACTGTAAAATGTGCAAGCTAATTGCGTTCAGAAAGCTACGTTTGGCACTCTTCTTTAGGAATGGTTTTAGTATGTTTAGTAAGGCTGTGATTTAAATTACAGTTCCGTACTTCTGTGGTGTCAGACATACTGTGCAATAGGGGCTGTGTAGATAGTTGGCAATCATAGGATATGTAGCAGTCAGGATTAAATAGCAATAAAGGATTCACTGAACTGCACTAACAAATCAGACGTGATTACAGCCTCTGTCAATGCATATGCAGAGACTAGAAGATGTGTGCTGATGAGTAGGCTGTAGTCCATTTGCTTATGTTATTTTTCTTTGTGTGAGATAAGTGAAGGGAAAATGATAGTATAACTATGTGGTCCTAAATTCTATGAAATATTTTATGAAGGCAGTAATAATTGAGGAGGTTGAATTAAACATTCTTTCATTTTAGGATCTATGTCACCTCTTGTTTTTAGCTCTGTTCATCAATACGTTTTTCTCTTTCCATTAGTTTTTAGTAATCTTACCATTATGTGCTTCGCAATAAAATATTTTGCTTTAATGTTCAAATAATGTAGTATTTAATCACTTGTGGTGTCCTATTGTTCCTAATTTCTGTTTTCAGAAGAAATATAGAATGCAATTTTCTCTTCGTTATTTGACTTCTTTTGTGCTTACCTTTCTCAAACTCTAAATTGTTTTGCTGTAATCTTGAATTTGTGATCACTCGTATGGATAAAAACACAGCATTGTGTGAGGTGATTTGTAGGTCCGAGTTCTCATTCTGAGCATATACAATATTGCATAGCTTACCCATATTAGTATTCTTTCTCACCATCATGTAGTATTTTTTATTCAAGAAACTCAGAACTCTTCAGTCGTGCTTTTTGACTGAATCGTTTTGTCCCTTAAATGGCAATGTTTTTTCAGATAGATAAACGGAGATACAGTGAATGGCTGAACAGAAAAAAAAAATCAATAGAAATGCCAGGAATAGAAATTGGATGCTAAACATGATTTACCCTTTTACGAGTACTGCATCTTTGGTCTTTATTTCATGCGTGATAGAAACTGCATATAGAACTTCAGGTAGCAATTGAAGTTTAGCAGGTTAATTTGCAGCACCTTCAGAACAGCCACAGGTGGTTTTTAAATTTAGGATCAGATTCACTTTTGTGTTAGGACAAGAGATTGAATAAGTTGGATCATTAGTTCCCTGACTCTCAAACCGTTCTTGTCCCAAGATCTATTGGCACCTTTTCTGCGGTGCGCTAACTTCAGACAGGCATGGTTTTATTTGGTAGCTATCACCAGATGTGAACACTCAGAGCAGGGCAGGGCTTTCTCTCCCCTCTCCGTTACAGTATGCCCCTTTTTGCATAAGCAGTAAAGTACTTTGCCCCTGGGGCTGTCCAAAAAGCAGAAGATTCCATCCTGGTGGAACTCTCAACCCAAGTACTTGCTCACTGGAAATAAAGAAGCTACATTTGGAGAAGGGAAGCTGTCCTTTTTGTTCTTACGTCTTTATGTTTGTTGTATTAACAAATATCCAAAAGCCCTCTTTTTTTTTTTCTTCTCCAAAGTAGCATTTTGAAGTTTTGAGTATGAACTTTTTTGCTGTGTCATGAGAAACACAAATCTTAAGCTCCTTATTATAGAACTTATTAGAATTCTTTTATGAGTCTTATTATTATTGGATATTTTTAAAAGATAGATTTTTTTTTTCCATACGGTTCTTTTCATGAACACACGGGTCTGTTTTGTGGCTTTGGGAGATACAGTGATCCAGATTTTCTCTGCATGTCGTAGTGCCAAATACGGGGATTTTAAAAAGTTATATGTTTGACTACCTAATACTGCGGAACAGGAGTTTGCATTATACGCATCCCCTTCACTTACTAACTTAATGCTTTATTATTTTGTACGGTTTTCATTTTCAGCCTCTTCCTGTGCCCATCCCAACATTTCTGGTTTTGTGAATAAGCCAGTAAACGATAAAATTAACTCATTAGGGTGCGTGGTGGGTATATGCATACATACTTGCACACCCTCACCCCCACTCCACATATATAGATAAAAATCAAGTGAGTGAGAGAGACTTAAATCACTGATTACTTTTAATTAATAAGACTTTGTTTGTTTGTTTGTTTTCTAGACAAGATGTTAATTTCTACGAAGTAGGCCCTAGGAACATCATGAGAGAAAGGCGAGTACAGTGGCTCAGCTAACTCTCTGCCCTCTTACCTCGGGCAAGTCAGTTAAAGCTGTACTGAGCGAGCGTATGTTAATTCCTGGGTTTTCTCTGCAGTTTGGGGTGAGGGTTGTGTGGTTTATAATAACATCCAGAGCAGCCAGTTTACTGAGCTGGGAACAGCCTCAGGTTAACTTATAAGAGAAAAAAAACCCAAACAAAACCCAAACCTCTCTGCACGCTCACCCTTTCTGGAGCTTAGGTATTTTATGTGGGCTCCAGGCAGGTGCCTTTGTCTTCTAAGATTTAAAACCTAGAGGAACTTTGTAAAGCTAGGAACATTTAAAACTTTTTTTTTGTTTCAAGCAAGGAAGAGCTCTTCTAATTACTGTATATATCTGGTGGTTCAAACATTTGCCTAGCACTAAAAACTAAATTTAGTTCTTTGTAAGCCTGCTGTTTCAAACTACATCTGTGATCTTAGAGAAAACCATCCATCCTCAAGAAACTATAGAATAGATTCAGTGCAGCATTGTTCATGGCTGTTGTTGAAACTGGGTTCTATTATGTGAGGAAAGTCAAGCCAAAGAGAGTATGCCTGCAAAGGTGCAAGATGTTATGAGCTAGTGCTTAGCACATCCAGCTCTGAGTAGGGAGGCTCAAGTGCCTTAATCCTCTTTCCCAAGAGTGACCTGAGGATAAAACACTAAAATACCTGTGTCATGTCCCTCTCCTTATTCTCTCCGTACTCCTTTTTATGGCTTTTTAGTATTGCTGTTGCTCCCACTAGCCAATATTAAACTGGCTCACATAAAACTACAAATGAATGACCCATGTAAGAAATACACTTCCAGTAATGCATAAAGTAAACCACAGACTGCGTCGAATGCATCAGGTGCTTTAAAAGAATTCCTGTGTCAAGTGGTGCTGCGTACTATACAGGGGTACGTGTGTGAACAGATTCCACGAGGCAAGAACAAGCTGGTTGTGTCTCCTGCCAGGCAGACCAGCGAGATCCACAACAATTCATTCTTAAAATTCCAGAAGGAATGGGTTTCTGATGTCTCTGAAAAGGATAGAAATTGTGTGCCTCAGAACCACGATGTGTCTTTCTTGATTAAAACTCACTCATTTTAGCTCTCAAATTGTGCCAGCCAGTCTGGTACACACACAGGTAATCACATTGTAGAGGCTATACTGCTACACAGCATCATCCCTCCAGATTGCAGCTATATCCAGTCTTGATATTTATATAGATTTTTATGTCTCTAACAACAACAGGTTAGATTTTTTGGTATGTTTTTATTATTGTCATTAGCATAAAAAAAATCAGATACTTAGAACTTCTGTCTCTTCCAGTATGCTCTTATTGCATCTTATGCAGTATAATAATGCTAGAAACTACTGCTAAACTGTGTGTTTTCAGAGATGTGTATCTTTCTATTAACATCTGTTGTATTCATCTCAGCTTGATATACGAACTGTTTCGATCAGATCCTTGGTACATTTAACTTGAATAATTTGCCCATCTAGCCTGTAACTCCTTTAGAAGTTTGAAATATTAATAAGCTTAATGGAAAAGCATGTTAACCTAAACAGTGAGTGTCCTAGGTTAAAGATGTTATGACTTTTAAATATTTATCATTCACTCTAAGCTTCTACTCTTTGTTTCAAAAAATATCATCTTTTCTCAATGTATCTCAACAGGAACTCTCTATCTGAATTAGCCTAATGAGTAAGTAGCTTTCTGCTAACTGCCTGGAAGTTGCACACAAAACACTTGGCTGTGTCATTGCCTACGAATTCAGTAGCTGTGATTCCACATAACCGAGAGTAGCGTAGTGTCCTCTAAAACCAACCGTGTCATCACTAATTCATCAGAAACACAGGTGCGAACTTTGGTTGCTTTTTTTTTTTTGCTGCAGTAACTGCGCAAAAACATTCCAACACGCAGTAAAGAAAGTTCCAAGCAACTGGGGTGCACAGCGCTTTGTGTCTAAGCCGTTGACCTTATAATGTGATCACACAGACTTTTTGTAAATTAATCTTTCAGGTCTTATGAGTGACATGTGAACTTTGACTTCATGGGCAAAAGACACTCCAGCTCCAGTAGAGTCACCTGTAGCCCAAATGCATGATAAATTTACAGAACTTTCTGTTGAAAAAAAAAGAATTTTTTGGTGCTTTCATGTCTTTTACTAGGGAAAATATTAGACTATCTTTATCTTTTTGTGCAGTGGTGTACATAATTGAGTATAAATGGGGTTGTCCCATGCTTTGTCTAAATATGTGTTTTAGCTATTCCTATAGCAATTATGTTTCAAACTGCAAGATACTAACTTTTCTGTGAGCTACATACAGCCATACCGTCTTACATTTTGGTAATTTCTTTGTTGCTTCTAGAATTGTATTCATTTCCCTAAAAGTAAAACTGTTTACACAGTGTTTACACAGCTGTTTTGAAATACATTTCATATATATATGAGTGTATTTGGCAGAAAACGGGTGGGAAATTCAAACCCTAAAATGTTCCTGTAGCATCAAGACATTATTTCTTAAACAGCGAGTCTTTTTACTATAAAGCCTTTAGATTTCTGCATGAGCGTAATTATTTTTTGTCCCTGTTGCAGGAAAGCTGGCACACCTATGCTTAGTAGGTACTATTTGGGCTATCTGGTTTCCTGTACATCTGTCCCCTGGCTTGTGGTGTTCTTTTTGATGATGAGGAGTAAGTACAGGAGCCTGCCCGGTGTGGTCGCGTGACCTGTCGAATGCCATCATTGCTTCTAGTTACAAACATGTAGCCATCTCTTACTTAGCAGGCTGAGTTTACCAGGAGACGACTAAGTGGAGGGAAGGAAACATGGGTGTACAGTGTTGCATTATGTACCTATTGGCCCATAGCTTCCCTGGTAAAATCAACCTACTGTGTCTGTGAAGTGAGCAAAGGCTTTCTTGCTTTTTAGGTGTGTGCGAATACACAGACCTGTGCTTCTGGTTACCCAAGCCAGGATAATAACAGTAAGGAACTGCCACATTTTGAAAGTGTGTGCTTTTCTAGATGTCTTTGTTCTGGGACGTGAGAAAGGATTCTGTGGCTGCAAAGGAGGACAGCAGAAGATGCTAAAAGGGGTTTTTATGTCTAAGGCTTAGAGAATTAAAAACGATCATAAATTTAGTGGCAGAAAGTAACTCAGGTTTTTCCTAATCCCCCCAGAAGAAAAAGGAGGCGGTCGACCCTCCTGCCTGGTCTTATCATGCTTACACTGATTCTAGTTTGGCAAGGCCATAAAATACATGGATTTTAGTTACAATAATAGAAGGAATGTATCATGCCAGCAGGAATATGGTCATTGGTACGGTTGCACATTCACTATATGTATTAGACAAGCCTGAGGAAAAACTGTAAGGTTTTTAATAAACGATCAAAACCAAAGTTTAACAACTAGACCTACTGAAGAGTGACCTTTGTAGTTAAACAAAAGAAGAATAATATTATCATTTTGCATTTTAAATTTTTTAAAAACAGCTATCAAACACCAAGTAATAATAATTCTTTTAATAATACCTTGTTTTATCTCAGTCTTAACTTTTTGTATTGTTACGTGGTAAGTGTAAATTTTCTGGTAATGTGTATTGGAGCATTTCAAGGTTTAACTCCTGTTCTTGCACTTACTGAAAGGATCCGTCCCTCCTTCCTCAAAATCAAGAACGGGTGCAGGCAGGCTTGAAACGCCAAATAAAATGTTTTCCCTGGGGCAATATTGTTCATCGCATTCTTCCTAAAGGCTTTTGGTTTTTTGTTTTGAATGGAAATAGAAGAGCCAGATGCAGGTATCTCATTTCAAAATACCCTTCCGATCTTTAGTCTAAAGAAAAAGATTTTTCATTATTCTCTTTCTTTTTTGAAAATGTTTTTTCAACACTCCGTAAAGTATATGCCCACATTGACAAGCACAACTGCAACCTGACGTTCCCTGTAGAAACTTTGCGCTTGCCCTGTGGCAACAAGCCCCACCAAACACAAAAAGAAAATAAAATTCTTTAGCAGTCTTTCTCTGACCTCTCATAAGCAGAGACTGAGATTTGGCAAAACTACCCCTGTGCGTACTCGTATATCTATACTCATGTACAGAGATTTTTCTGTAAAAGGCCATAACAATTTCATAGATTTTAGACAGGATGTTCCTTAGCGAGTGTAAATGGTCATGTTGCAAATTGAAAGGGTCAGAAATGTTTCACGAGCAGTAAATAGGAACTTGATTTCTTTCATTTTTTAAGGGACTTAATAGGCCTGCCATGGTGCGGTAGGGTTTTGTATTTGCGGTTCACATGACTACAAATATTGCCAACTTCGCTTTCTTCTTCCCACAGATTATGTAATTTTTGGTACTGTTAAAGCTCTAGATGTTTGCAGTGCCATGATTGTGCTGGAATCTTTGCTCCTGTTCAAAAAGAGAAGCAAGCCAAGCCTTTCTTTAAAACTGTAACAATTAAAAGCTCCAAACTATAAAAAAATAAGGTTTCAAACGTACTAGACCTGATATTTTTGGAGAGGTGTCCTGGCTCTGGTTTTGTGCTTGCATTTGCCAGTACATGGCAATACTGTACGTGCTTTTATTGACCTTATGGGATGAACTACAACAAAAAGACAACGAAAGCTAAGCCAGTGCGATACATTACAGGACTTACTATTTAAAACTAGGTGTCTTTACAGCTCTGTACTTCAACATATTCTCAGAAACAACTTTCTGAAAAGTAGTGTCATACATACCTTTTTCAAATCTTCTGTGATTTACCAAATTTCTATTCTAATATTGATCTCTACTTCCTCCCATTTATTTTCTTTTTGCTTTGTATCCTTTGAACTGTATTGTCAGAAAGGTTTCAGTTTTTAAAAAATAATTTGTTAGCAAAACTCTTGAGCTTTCTTTTCTTTAGATTAGAGCTGGCTTGGGTTACAATCTGAGGTGTCGGTATCTCTCTGCCGCCTGTGAGGACCTTGGGGAACTACAGTTAACATTAGTACTTGGCTGAGACTTGATTTAGGTGGCATGAATGTGAAACAGAGAGAGGGGAATACTATCACCTGTATTTAATGCAGAGTCAAGTTTAGATTGACTTTAGATTTGACTCAGATTCATTTTAAAAGATATCCCGAAAGACTATCAGGAAATATGGTCTGAACTCCTAGAAAACATAAACTATCATTTTATTCTTTTTCAAGCTTCTGTCTATAGTTGCTTTTGGTGAGTCTTAGTGGCTTACTGCTCCTTGGGCCAGTCCTTATTTTCAGTGAGACCAAGCTGCTCCTAACTACGCGTGTCATCTAGATCGTGTGTTTGTGGCTTCCCTGCTCTCCTCCTTACTGGATGGAGTTAGCCTTATTGGTGTTTTAGCACTCGCAGTGAAGTTTCCTGCGTTACGAAGAAACAAATCTCCGTGTCTTTAGTTCTATTGCCGCTTGTATTTTCTGTTCCCCCAATAGATCATAGACCTGTAAGTATTCTTAAAATCTCCAGATGCTTTGTTTTAAAATTGCTGTAATAAAATGCTGTGGTACCATTATGCTACACTGTATCTATTTCTTGGACTAATAAAAGCCAACACGACCAAAAAAAAAGAAAAAGAAATGGGGCTTTGTAACAGAAAACAGCTGCAACCACATCAAGGCATTTTTGTCTGCTCTACTGGCTTTGCTGAAAATTAAACCCACAACTTAATAATATTCAAGGAAGATAGTTCTGTGGAATGAAATCTGTTAAATGCTTAATAACAAACAGTTAAAAACACGAAACGGGATGTTTAGGAAACTCTTTTCGAGTGCTGAATAGCCTACATTGCAGAAGTTCTTCCTTTTCAGTAGAGGCTAGATAAGTCTTATTCAGAATGACGGATTGTAAATTCCAGTTCAGGAATTTGTGTCTTACATTTTCGCACATACATTCAGTGTGTTCAAATAAAAACAGCTTGCTTTCTAACCCAAGAATACTTGAACGTGTATGAAATCAAGTGCTCTAAAGACAGGGAGCTATCCATTGGTTGAGGAAGAGTCCAGAAATGAGGGAAAATATATAGGACTGTGCTTAGTTTTTTTCTGTCTGCAAATGCAATAGAGTAGATGAGCTAAGCGTTGAGCTAATGTGAAGTTAGAAGAACTGAATTCTTGCAAAACATCTGTTGACAGCCTTGGAGTAAATGGGTTTTTAAATTCAAAGTGATTTACATCGCAGACATTTTTCATAGTTTAGTATTTAAATCAAGGAGGGGTTACATCATTATTGATGCAGCTTTTAAAATTTTTAAACTTTTAAATTGTATTTTTCTAAAGAATGATTGACCCTTGTTGTTTAGTGACTACCAGGATATGTTGATTTTCAGTTAAATACGCCCATTGTTTTAAGTCAGTACCTGTTTGCCCTAGCCAGGCAAATACACTCTATACACGTTTAATTACATGGTTTAATGTGTGTTGTAGTCTTATGTTATATTAGCTCCTAAAGTGACAGAAAAAGACAGGAAATGTAATAGAAATCCAGGTTTTAATGAGTTATATTCGATATTTTAACTGCTAAGATTTGAATCCGGTACTGTTTAGGTTCTAAAGGCTACAAATACTATATTTGGTTCAATTAATGAAAACGGAGCAAAGTCATAATCTTCCTCTAATGCATATCGAGAAAAATAATTATGTAGAGTAACCTTCAGTTACTTTACAAATATTATTTTTTATTAATAAATACATGCCTGATAGGAATGTTAGAAACTTCACACCTGCGTGACGTTTTCAGATTTTCTTTCCTAAAGTTACCTTCTTAAAACTTTGGGGAGGACATACAAATTTAGAGTTTGATGCCCCCACGTGAAAACTTCATTGCTAGTATGCCGACACCTAGAAAATGTTATACAACTTGTAGATGAAGAGCTGCCATGAATTGAACCTAAAATTGACTTGTAGCAATTCAGAAATAAAGCGTTTTGAATCTTTAAAAGTTAAAAAATTATTTCCTTATTCTTCTGAGAAGAAATTCACACTTAGAGCCACCGAAACCTCTTCATTATATCCTAGTGTGGTACCATGCCATGCCAACTCTGCAGCTGTGAGTAATGTAGCTTAGTGCCTGTGGTGTCAAATGAGAATAAAGTGATTGTAAAACGTATTTGCCTTCCCCCCCCCCTACTTCTGGCACCTCTGGCAACCAGTTCCTTTCTGTTTCTAAAGTCTGCAGGGTGTGGCGTAGATGGTGAAGTACAGTTTTTCATTATTTGCACATTCAAACCACAAGCAATTGACTGGATATTTTTGACAAAGACGAAATGAAAAAAAGTGTTCTGCCTCTTTGTAATGACTAAAATATGCATGTTTAAATGAGTTTTGCCTGCAAGAAATTGTCATAATTATTTTTACTTGTATAACCTGTAGGCTATCTTAAAAATCACAGAGAAATGAACTGCTGCAATTACCATGCCTCTTCTTCACAATTTTCACCTATTTCTCTTTGTGTCTCTTGCTACTCTAAATAAGAGCAGAATTGTATAAACTTATTTCCCTTTTTGATGTCTGTTAAGATTTCTCTTTGTCAGAGAAAGGGGAAAAAATCCTTTAGGGTTTTTTATTTAGTTCTTTTTTTTCTGATTTTTTATACCATTTTAAAGTTTATTTTTAATGGAGATTTTGTATGATTCCATGAGACTGATAATGGCTTTGATGTTATGGTTCTGACGGCTCATGATGTTACAAGTTGAATTTTCCTTTCAGACAGTGATGTTACCAGATGCTCACTAATTCCATCCTCTTTTTTCCTGGTGGTCCTGTTTTCTTGCCTGGATACTTCTGTCCTTTCTGCTTTCTGGTTCTTTGCTGCAGCAGCAACAGAAAACTGACTACCAGACCTTTTCATTCCACCCTTATGCAAATAGAAACGGTGGAAAAAATAAGAGAAGGCAAAATGAAACTAACAGAAGGAAAGTTAGCAGAAGGAGGAAAAGAGCAAAAGCAGGAGATTTTCTCCCATGGCTCAGGAATCCTGTTCATTCTTAAAGATTTGTGTCTTTCCTGAAATAGTACAGAAGTCCCCAAACCCACCCAAACTTGACGTAAGCACAGGACCACCAGATGGTGGATCATGATTGTAGCACAAGAAGCTCTTGATTTCTGAATCCATTATTCAACATCCAGTCTTCATTTTTAACACCATCAAATCCATACACGTCCCTCCAGAAACGTGCTCCCCGAATTGTAAGCAAGTTTTTGATCTGCTCTAGTTACAATTTCTCTCATTGCATTCTGAAATAACCCTTCTGAAATAGCCTTACAGAGGTAAGATTTTTTTTTTGTTTTACATTCGTTAAGCTCTATTTCGGAATGTAATGTTTTTAAAAACACGCAAGCACTAGAAGCCGTAATGTGACATGCTGGACGCTTAAGAATGCCTTTGTAAAAGTGGATGTATGGGTCTCTGTACTGGCTCTGGCTGGGGTGGACTTAATTTTCTTCATAGCAGCTGGAATGTTGCTGTGTTTCGGATTTGTGACCAAAACAATGCTGATACACACCCATGTCTTAGCTGCTGCTGAGCAGTGTTTGCACAGCGTCAGGACCATCTCTGTTGCTCGCTCTGCTCTCTCAGTGAATAGATTGGGCCTGTGTGACAGGCTGGGAGGGGACACAACGAAGCAGGTGACCTGAACTAACCAAAGAGATATTCCGTGCCGTATAATGTTGTGCTCAGCAATAAAAAGGGAAAAGAGAGGTTTTTAGGAAGTTACCCATGTTCTGCTCAGGAACTGACAGGGCATTGGTCTGCCCATGGGAGATGGTGAGTGATTGCCTTTGCATCACTTGTTTTCTTTCTCTCTTCTTTCCCTTCTTTGCTTATGAAACTATTTTTATCTCGATCCACAAGCTTTAGTGCTTCTACTGTTCCTTTCCTCTTCCCCTGTTGTCGCAGGTGAGTGTTTAGATAAAAGTGTGACATAACAGAGTTAGATGGCAGGGTTCACTCCATTACTTACTACATGGAGGAAACATACAGAGAGGAAGGTGGGTCAGAATCGATTTAGAATGATTTACACGGGGACTGGAGATGCAAAAAGGTAAGGGAGGCCCTCCCGTTGAGTCACAAGGTTCAGAATGGACCCCCTTTGCTTTCTGAACTCCTCAGAGAGGAGTCGAGATGCGGCTGGATCCACTCCTAGTCCCAGACTTGGTCAGCGGTTTATGGCTGAGGAATTATGTCTGTGTATAGTTAAAGGATTGTAAGTACACACCCCATTCGTTATATCACTTGGCTAAGATTTGAAAGTTTCGTCATGCTTATTCCTAATTCATTTACCTTCCGTATGGGTGTCCGGTGTTAGTTTGCTCCGAGATTCAAACTCTGTTTCCCAAAGCAGACTCTCAGCCATTGGCTTTTATAAAAATAAATAATTTAATAGAGTGGTACAGCAGCAGGATCAGCTCGAGCTGGGTGCCTCTGAAGCGGGGCCATCCTGAACGAACAAATTCCTGGGCAATTATACCCTTACAGACTATTCACCGCCCCTCACGGCGGTGCTTAGTCCAGTAGTAATATTTGGGTCTGGGATCTGCTTGTTCCTGACTGGATTCCTTCGCTGCCTTCAGACAGGCTGATGTCTTGTGTAGGTGCAGCTGCTGTTCATGGCTGTAGCCCTGAAGCCTCCGTATCTTCTGACTTACTCTGGCTCTGGGGCCCTGTTTTGACTAAGTAGGTGCTCGTTCAGTAAATCTAAGTGGAAATTTACAGCTTGCGTCCTAAGGCTTCAGCAAATCAAGCTACTCATGCTAAATAAGTAAAGTTAGGCAAACAGCATACTAAATCATGCAACATTATAACTCAGTGATTCGTTCTATTGAAAACTTACTTATTTAAACTAAACAACTAAATATCTCTTAACATTGAGAGGCATCCCTGCTAACGGGAAGAGTTGCCTGATGTGCAGTCCAGTGGCCATCCAGGGAGAATTCAAATCGGGCTCATCCAGTGTTCTGGATGGTAAAGGATCTCGTTGTTTTGAGGAGCACCCTCGAGAGGCGCCCCAGCTCCAGGGGAGATCGTCGCCGAGCAGCCACGCTGCCTAGCAGGGGAGCTCAAAGGAGGCTCACTTAAGCTGTCGTATTTATGGGGTAAAGTGGTTGGCTCGTAGTCAAATTCCATACAGAGGGAGAGGTAGGCGTGAGGCTCCTTGTACCCACAACTTCGCGGTGTTCACTGTGTCGCTCTGCTCCTGTGTGGGTTTCCTAGAGGAGTTCTTGGCCTGGCTACGGCTCAGGCCTTCACCTCCTTTGGAGCCTGACCAAACTGCTGCTGGTTTGGTTAAGTGGGGGGAGCGCTTCCACTTGTCCCACCTGGATAGAGGGGTGGGGAGTGAGCAAGCAGCTGTGCGGTGCTTAGCTGCCGATTGGGGTTAACCCACGACTGTCTCTTGAGGACATATTCCCATAATGTAAATTAGTTTACAAGTTATGGACACCAATCTGACTTCTGTGGTACAAAAGAACTTTGGGCTTTTAGTATTTCTGGAAGTTATAAGAAGCTGTTCCACAATGATGTGATGTGTCTGGTTTTGTATGCGGCACATGAGTAATACTGCACAACAGCGCTGACCAGTACTGTTCATAGACAAGTGCATGGTGATTCGGTGCGGTGCATAAAGGTGAGCCCTTAGAGCTGATGGTGCACGCTGAGTTTGAGTAGCGTGGAGACACAGGACAAGGATTGCCTTGTCAAAGCACAACAGAGCTGTTTGAGAAAGTATTGATAAGTCAGGAAATAACAAAAACTTACAAAACCTTCCAGTCAAAAATCTGAGTGTTGTCTGAATGGATCTGTGTACTCTTGAAATAGTGCTCCTTTTATCAGGGAGCAGTTACTTTAGAATTGACTGTTGCAGACCTATCCATCAGTGAAAATGTAAGTAAAGTAGAACATCAAATAAACTGTTTTAAGCAAATAAAGCATCATAAGAGCTGTTGATTATAATACTTTCATATCAAGGAAGAAAATACACATTTATACACACGCCAGCTACAAAAGTCCCTAAATAGTCCTGGCTTTCTAGTGCTTCTTCATTTACGGTGTGCCATTTTATGATTATTTACTATAATTAGAAATAATCCTGAAACATTTCCCCCTTGATAAAATCTGATAAGGCCTTTCAGTGTTAGTCTGTCTCTGTTGCTGTGTAGATGTGGAAAACAAGCCTCAAACTTTGAACTTGCAAGCCTGTAGTCACAGCAGGTCTGTCCACAGCGACCTACATGTTTGCATTCCTACCACATGCAGTAAGGTTTTCTCTATAGACCCATGTCACCGAGGAATTCAGCAAGGAACAAGAAATCTTCAGTCAGAGAAGGGCCACAAGTGTGTGAAAAACTAGCCGCACATAAACAGTAAAGGTCATTAGCAGGCTCCTAAACTCCTGGCTAGGAATTAGTTTTTTGGATCATTAACGGTAAAAAGCCTAGGAAATGAATAGGACTCAGTGTCCTATTAAAAATTAGCCAGAACAATTAAAAGGTTTTCCCATTTCTAATGGGAACCAGACCTAAGAGCTCGTTTTCCCTTGTCTATTGGGCTGTTGCTGCATTTTGAATTACATTAGTTTTATGTCCTTGTATTTTTAAAGAAATATCTTGCAGTATTTTTTCTGTATAGCAGTTGTAAATCATTTACAGTGAGGGCAGTGAAAGCTTGGGAGAAGTAGAATCTAGTGTCTCCCTAAGACTGTGTTACTGACTCTACGCCTTGTGACTCGAAACTAGTACAGCTAGCTGTGAAAGGGTTTCTTCTGGTGCCTGCAAACGTGTATTTTGCGAACTCCTCGTACAGTCGGTGTATTATGCGAGCCTATGAGGTAAAATGCTCATTTGGTTGCAAATGCACATCCCGTTTTGGGGTGAGATGTCTCTCTTCAGGGTATTACATATTTCCCTGAACACAGTTTTCTGATTTCAAGAGCAGCCTTTCTGCTTTCATTTCAATATAAATTTCTTGCTGCTGAGTGGATGACTGATGGCTGTTTAATAGCTATTTTCTTGTCTACCGTATATTTTTTCTTAACCCTAAAATTACTTTGGCACAAGAAAATCGCCAACAGTGAGCCTTTATTATTTTAAAATGTAATTTTTGGAGAAGTACATTAAATACTTTCTCTTTCCTTATCTTTGCATCCTTGCAAGCCTGTCTTATAAAGAACCCAAAGGTAGAACGAGATAAAGAAATACCAAAAATGAGTAGTGTTTCACACTGCCTGCTTTGCCTGCAGGTCTGCCACTCTGGAGGAAAACAAGCCCACAAGTTACTAAAGTTTTTCACTCTATACCTGTTTTCCTCGTTTTCCTCCCCATTTGCCTTAGGCTCTACATCTCGCCACCTGGCCCTCTGGTAATAATCAAGGTGATCTATGAGCTAATTGGTGTTACAAGCCAAATGATTTTCCTGAAATGAAAAAAAGGAAAAATTAAAATGGGACAAGGAAAAGACGACTGCAGATAAATGGAATGGGGCTGGAGGGAATAAAAGGACAACAGAAAGGCAGGGCAAGATGATCGTCCTCTCTATGTTCATTTTGTACTCAGCCATTCATTTACACCAGATGCAGAATTCTTTTCTGCAGTGAGTGAATTGCCCTGTCATTAACATAAAATTAGCTCAAAGTAATCTTGGCCAAGAGCTTTGAAACATGTTAGTATAGAACCACACGCTCAAAAACATGTGAGAATCCATGTGGGTTTGCAGATGTGAGAATCTTCTGTGATACAAATATAGTTATGTTTATGCAGCATAATATTCTGCTCTGTGGATATACTGTAGATGCAGCTGTGCTTCCAGTAGTGCTATAAATACGTTATTGTGGTGCGCTGCCTGAGCGAATGCGTCTTGTTTCATATAGTGAGTCCGTGCTAATAATGAATACTTGTAAACAGACATTGTCCTGCCAGTTAAAATACTCCTTCAAGAAATGTAAGGAATTTAGCATGGGCTAGTAGATTAGGTTGAGAGTGAAAATCTGAAAAATTCCGTGTTTCATTTTTGATGTTGATTTTGTCATGTGTTTTGCTACTAATTCAATAGCCTGAGAGAAGTTTGAAGAGGTAATTTTTTCTTTGTTACCTAAATAAGTGTTTAAGATTGTGGTTTGGTATATAAGCAAATGTACATGGACTGATTCGAAGATCAACTGAATCTCCTGATTTTTTTTATTACCTGATTTTATGTCCATCTAAATAAGGCTCTCTACCCATAATGATAGTCTGTTGATGCTCCTTTTTTTTTTTTTTTTTTTTTAAAAA
>VZSC01018612.1:40513-57180 GCA_013398225.1 Steatornis caripensis
AAGATATACTATAATCCATATATTTGAGTAGGATGATTTAAAGAACTATAGTGTTGATTCAGGATGCTGTAATGGTATGAGAAGTTCAGCCCAGATTTACAGTTATTGTGCAGATTCAGAGTGGTTGAGGGTCTTTTCCATTTCAAAGAGAAGTGACAGACTCAACATCCTGATTTAAGGAAAAAAAAAGAAGTTTGTTGACTGTAGACAACAATGATAAAAGGACTGAAGCCATTGTTATACGTCCAGAATTCAAGTTTAAATTAAAGTAATTCTGTCAAGGGATGAAAAAACGTCCAGCTTCATCATAAAAAAAGAGGATAAAGCCCCACAAAAATTCTTAGCCATGTGCTTTTTTTTCCCAAGCCAGACGATGGCTGCTATCTATCTACTTTGTGGATCTGTAGTGCATGCTTTCCCTCTCAGTTGCCGAGCAGAACTCCTGCAGAGGCAGTGGACATGCTGAGCACAGAGTGAAAACAGGCTGCGCAGAAATTATCTGCTGCATAGATCAGAGAGGAAAGGGCTGCTTAAACCTGTCATCGGAGTAGCAAGGACTAGTCTAGAAGTGCGAAAAAGTATGCCAGTAATTCATGGGCTAGAAAGGGTGCAATTGTACCTCCGAATCAGGGAGGGATAGGTGAGAGGCTGTTGTTTGCAGCTCAATTTCTGTAGTTTCAGTCATGATAAGGATTTTTATGTTTTATTAAAAACCTCTATTTTCTAGATAAAGTTTCAGCAAATAATATGAGAATTTTTGTTTCGCTTCTTAGAAAGGCTTTCAAACCACAGCTTTAAATGAGATCTCTTTCTTTTGCTTTTTAGGTGCAAAATGTGCTGCACTGTTTACGCTTCCAAGAGCGCTTCCTCCCCCACTTACAAAAAAAGAGCCCCACCTCTGGGAATCTCACAGCTTGAAGGATAAGCACAGAAGACAAGGTGGTTTGGCAGATGCCTGGGAAGTTGTTAAATTAGGAAGGTTTTTGAAATCTAGGAAAAATAATAACTGTGATTACTTTTTTCTTTTTTTTTTTAATATTCAACAAATTTATTTATTGAGAAATAATTGCTTTTTTATTTGTAGCTGGATTTAAAGGTCAGGAAAACTGTTTCCTTTTTAAATAGAATAGAGGTGCTTGAATACTACTAATGCTATAACCTACAGTTATCCAATTATACGTTTCATTGAGGGGCTGGCTGGAATCCAGGCGCAGTAGTTAGAATAAAAGGCTCCCTGTCATTTAAGCCTATGTGAAATAGTTCACTGCTTGCAATTGAATCTGCAGTACCTTACCTATTATGCTTTTTAAAAAAAAAGCAAACTGGAATGCTCACAAGTGTGTATTAATGTCTAGAGTGCTCAAGTGCATGAATAATTTTGATTTACAGGCAGGTTTTCTGTATGTAGAACTTTTTTTTCCACTTACTTAAAAATTTGCTGTCTTCTTGTGGAATTACTGTTCTACGCCATGATTTTCCTATTGTTTGCTTTGTGGTTTTGGTATGCATAGTTTTGGTGGGAAGGGTATTGCCAGAGGCATTCTACCCTAATTTTACAGTAACACTGAAATGGTGTCTCCATATGCATTTTGTGAGTGGAGTCATCAAAGGAGACTGACAGAGTGCCTAAGCAGCACTCAGTTCAGTTCTTGTACGTGTTGCCTAGGCTAGCAGTTCTTGAATTTGAAAGCAGCTGAAAAGTTAGAGGCAAATGGTGGCTGGGCTTCCTGGGATTTGTCTAAATTTGGAAGTCCAAGTTTCTCTGTGATACTTGCATAATTTTATGGATTTCCTGTGGAAGATTTTATCTTTAAGACTTTTACTTGCCAAACAGTTTTCTCTAATGATTTCTCATTGTCTCATCATAACTCTGCTTAAATATCCATACAGCTTTGTGCACCTGTTCTTTATCTCTTGGTAAAGATGAGAACTGAGAGCTAGAAACACCCTTGTGGCTATACTAAAATGCTCTCTTCTATAATCTCAGCAATCCTTTCCAAAATGAATTTCTGTTGAAAATCAACTACTTACCATACTACGGACTTCACTACAAAATCATGCCAATGATGTCAACAAAAAGTGCACCGTTGTGATTGTGATGTTGATCTTGCTACAGTTATCTTGGTCTTTATCTCTGATTAAACTACTACAACTCTTGAACATAGGTTTTTTTCGCAGATGACCACTTGAAAACTGAAGCTAGTGTGTTTGCATGGGCTCTGAGAAGAGCGTGCTACGGTAAGAAAACATTGCACTCTCTGCATTAGCATGAAACTCACTCAAAGATTATTTATGCAAAAAAGTTGGCCAAGTACCCAATAACACTATAAGTGGCGTGCAGTAGTTGGTACATTTATGTGTCCGCTGATGAGACTCCAGGGAGCTGGAAATGGCGTATTTCCCACAGGCTTCACCTACGGAGTTTTTGCCCTGTGGAGTGTGGCCATTTTCCGTGCTCTTCCTGTGTAGTTTTTCTTTGTTGTTTGGGCGAGTACAGGCCTGACTTACCTTATCTATAGCTCTGTCTTGTGTCCTATTGTATTCATATGCCCCAACCAACAAGTGGGTGAACTTAACCTGTGGGTTAACACAAGGCATATGGCTTACCTTTATTATTCTAAGGCACGCATCATTCCCGATTCAGATACTACACTGATATAAGCTACACAAATGCATGCAATAAATTAGCATTAAAGTTTGGCTTGGGCTTAGACAAGGTCACTCATTGGAACGGGCTGCCAAGGCTATCTCCCCCGACATCAGGAGCAGGTCTCTTTTTAAAATGTGTATCTACATATATCCATACGTAGATGGATCTGTTCATATAGTTAATTGGCTTTCTCAATCCAGAGTATCTCATACTTCCTGCAAGTACACAAAAGAGATTTCGCTGGGTAGAAACTTTGTATTTTGTAGTTCTGGCTCTTGGTGCCCCTGCGAGTCCAGAGTAGACTTTGAGACCAGAACTGCAGGACGTTTGGTACAGCAGGCCCAGGTGCGTTGGTTACACTGATGGTGCACTCCCCCAAGAGACTACCACACCTCACTCCAGAGAAGTGAAGCAGACAATCCTGTAATTGGTGAGGGCAGACATTCAGCAGCCACTTGTATTTCGGAAGTAACAGGTCAGGAGTTCTTTTGTCTTTTTTCTCCTGGTTCTTAGTGGGATAAAATAAAGTATACAGGGCTGTCCATAAAAGTTTAGTGACAGAAAAATAGGAAAAAACTTCATAGAACAGGACTCTTAATCCTCAGGAAAAGGAGATGTAAGGATTAACCTTGTATAGTAGCTGCAGGGCCACGTAAGTACACTTCTCATGTGGCTATCTAGTGCTTCTACTACAGCACCTGGCTTTGTTAAAGGGTGCACAAGACAAACTGCTGCTGTAAGTAAAGACCGAGTAACTAGTCTCAACTGTGCTCTTATTTTTAGCAGCATGTTTCAGCAGTTGATATAGGGGCACAGTATCAACTTTTTCATTACGCTAGCAGTCTCAGTCTAGAAGAAATATTGACAGATATTCATCTGCCCCTGCAGAGTGTCATCCTGCTGCCTCTTCATGTGAAAGCAAGGAAGAAGGGCTGGGGCCTGTTGAAATAGCCCAAATGCCTTGTGGTTTCATCAAGGGCAGCATGGCTGTATCTACACTTAGCAGAAGTCTTCATTGAAGCCTTCAGTATCAAATTGGGCAGCTGTCCATGATGCCTAACTGCAGACATGCCTTTGGGTAGACAAGCTGTTATATACATGGGATAAAAGCTCAGGTGCAGCCCCTCTGGTCATAGTTTTAAGGGGTACCGTTTAAGGGGTACCACAGAGATACCTTGCTTTGAAGCCCCCCTTGACATGAATAACAGAGGTGTATGTTAGTATATCAGTGAGCCAGAGAAGTATTACAAAACATGAACAAAACAGAGCACAAAGGTGTAAATATAAATGTCCTTGGTGGTTTATTGTTGTTTGTATGTAAGAAGCTTTATTATGCAACTTAACTTTAAAATGGAAAACAGTTGAAAATGTTTACAAAAAAGCATGTTCTTAGAAAATTATGCTAGCAAAAACATTGGGAGGAAGGAAGCAAAAAAAGTTCTCAGTTCAGTGTGCAAACATTTTATAAAAAATAGAAATACTAACTCTACAGGTAGCATTTCATGATAAATTATTTAAATAGCATATCTACACAATGATGTGATTAACTATTACAATAGCAATAAGAAAAATAACTTATAAAAATACAAGCAATGGTATACAAGATGACAGGAAAAAATATAACACAACATTAGAAAGTGTATTTGACATTTTTTTCCAATGCCATTTCCTTACTGGGAATACATTTTCTGCAAAGAAACTTTGACTATGTACAGCATAAACTTTTTAGTACTACAGTAGCTTTAAAGTTTGTTAGACACTTGAACTCTGCTTAATCCAAAGCTTTTTCTCAGTCACACAACAATGAGGTAATATTTGTACGTAAAACTTTCACTGTGTTGATTTCTTTTCCTTTTTTGAAAAGACAAGGAAATATTATAGGTATAAGGATGCTGCCCCTTCTATGGGGAAAACAGTCTTCTGTTAAGGTACATCAAGCCCTCTCCTTCTTTTGCAAGGACTCCTGAAATTCAGTCTAGTCCATGAATAATTCCTTCTGTAGGTGGATGTTACTAATTACAATAGTTAGTGTGCAGCAGCACAAATAGCCCATTGGAATGGTTACTGACTGTGGTCATGGTGCCCCTCTCTGCAGTCTCCTCAGGGCAGGTATTCTGGTTTTGTGCCAGCCCCACTGACTGGCAGCAAAGCACTACAGACATTTCCCCACCACTAAATAACCACTAAGATGGTACCTGGCCTTCCCTCAGCTCTAGCACTACAGATGGGGGTTAGGAACAGCTACCATCTAAAGGGGCTTGAGTTTTGGCACTGCAGAACAGTTGCCTGCCAAGCTACCAGCTGCCTTGTACAAAGAAAGGAAAAGCCAACACTGAGCTCAGACTGAGAAAAACAAACATCCTTTTCCCCACCCCACCACTTTTCCCTGCACCTCAAAGCCTTTATGGGAAAATTGCTGTGTAACAAATACATCACCACTATCTGTTCCAGACAAGATTTTTTTTTCCTCAACTAAAACCCCTCTAGTTTCAATATAGAACAGAGTTAATAAATAATCTGTATTTACAATCTTAGTCATGAAGACTTGTAATAATGATTAGGTGGATAGTCTTGACGCATTTCTTGTTGTTTTAATCAATAATCCCTCAGTCATAACATCAAGGATAGGTAAAAATAAATATTTTACAATGTCAGTACTTCATCTACAGGCCCCTTTCTTTCCCCTCCAAAGAAGCAAGGGGTTTAAAGCATCTATGGCATGTAGAAAAGGAATGTTTTCATTACTATTGTTTTTTGTGCCTTTTTAACCATAAAAAGTGAAGCACATGCTGGTTTCCTGAAGGACAGCATAGTGCTAGCTGAGATGGTGGTGCTTTCTGGCACCGTATCTGAAAGAAAACATGTAAAAAGGTGAGAAAGACCTGCATCTAATCAGGAAAGAACAGAATCTAATTGTAAATCTCAGTTCTCCCAAAGCTGGTGTGATCCAGTGTGCCAGTTTTTATCCTCTTTTCCCTTTCCCAGCATGGAAATCAGTTTTAGGATATCTGTTTTGCCCTGTGTAATAGAGCAGCTGATCTAGCTCACCACAAAGAGTAAAAGGCTATGTTTTCATCTGAAAGATGATGTAGAAAATGATAATCATTTCTCCAAGTTAAATGGATGTAAACCAAGGTAGCATAGCCCTCATTAAAAAATTCCTCTCCCCCATAAAGAAAAAGAAGACTCAGAGTTCACCCTCCCACCCAAAAACCCTTTTCCCCACACAATGAAAGGTCTTCAGTTTAAGTAGTCCACAGCACATCCAAAGATGTTCTTTTTACAAAATGCTACTCCATGGGACCTCCAGTTAAGAGAGGCAGTGACACTGCACTGTGATAAACAGCAAACAAATGTCTTTCCTACTGAAAGAAGTGTGCTTGTTCAGTGAAGATAATTCTCATTTGCAAGACACATTTGTTTCCTTCCACTTCAGCAGAGGTCAGTTACCAAGTTTGTTCTCACTTTCATTCTCTCAAAAGCATTCTCTTGAGGCAGGTCATGTGTTTCTAGTCCGCATTTATGCAGAAAGAAGAAAGGAAGGAATAATATAATGGTCCCAGGATTCATAAGGCTAAACGTTTCAGAAGGTGCAATACCAGCATTTTTAAATAGTCTCTGGATCCAATAACATTGTTATTATGGATCTGTGAAAAAGAAAAAACCAAGATATTTAAATATTTCTTTGTATTATTTATTATTATGCCTAAGACATTAATCCCTAGAGACATTTCTAAAGGCCATATTAGTGAAGATGACTGAAAGTGCTTAGGTACTTTCAGTTAGGCTTTAGAATCTAGCCTATGTAATTATTACATAATGAAGTCACGATTTAGGGCTACTAGGGCACCTGGGACTAGTCATACACATTTCTCTCCACTGAGCTGGAAGAGTGTTATGTACGGACAACCTTCTACTTCACTTGCTTTTAAGCAAATCAGTTTTTTGCATGTCAGACACTACTCTCTTGCTTGCTGAAGTCAGTATTTTGCATTTTCATCTTTAACTTACTCAGTTGCATTGATTCATTTTAGTCAGCATTTTAAAGGAGATTCAAGATCCATATCTTGAATTTAACATGGATTTCTGATACTTTGTAGTAACAGGACAGAAATACACATAGACTTTATACATTTAAACTTTTAAATGTAAAGTGTTTATCAAGAAAGTGTCCTGTTTGTGCCTGCAGAACTCCCTTGAGATTGAGCCATGAAAGACCATGGGTGAACCTTCCCTCTTAGCTCTTATTTCTTGGTCCTTTCTATTTTTCTTCAGAGCAGCTTTCTTGAACCAATTTGTGTATATAGGCTTTTTTAAATACAATGTCTTCCTTACCTCTGCATTCATATTTAAGATCTGAGAAGAACACCATCTCTTGAGAGAAGACAAATAATCCTAGCCGACCACCAGCATAGGTTTTATCATAGATTGGTCCTGAGTCTGCCATGATTTTCTTCCCTTCATACATTACAACCCTACAAAGAGACAATAGCTCAGTCATTTTTGACAAGCTTCTGTTCAGTTCATCTTTACAGACATCCACTCCTCTTGTGATAATTACTTAAGATAAAAGGATGATGCTCACCTGATGTACCCAGTCTTTGGTCTATGGCTAAGACGCCATCTGTATGCAGTGAAGTCTTTCCAGCCTATGTGACGAGGGTCATGCCACAAAGTTCTTACCTAAGAAAGTGTATTTTTTATTAATCAGAGGCCTGAGATAACATAGGTATTATTTTCACATGAAGGTGACTTGATGATCATCATTATGACTAGTAAAGGCTTAAAGTAAGTCATTAGGCTATGTAATGGGGTCTTTTGAAATCAACTGCATTTACATTTACTTTGAAATATGTAAGTAGGAAACTACTCCAGAACTCCAGAAACAATTGATTCACTGCTGCTTGAAAGTCTGTCTGCAGCATGCAATTCTGTTAATTTTATAAAATATTTGCATATAAAAATTTGCATAACTAACGATAATTACAAAGTTATTGGTCTATTCCAAGAAGAATATGCCATTCTGATCAGCATGTGCAGATGTCCTGTAGGTGTCTAACTTGTTGGAAGAACAGCCTGCCTCACAGTGCAGAAGAGCAGGTTATCAAAGCACCACACTTACCTGGCCAGGAGTGTTTCCTGTGTGCCACAGTGCATTACGAAGGTGTTCTCCTGGACCAGTGGTGGAATTCACAACTTTGATGGAGAGACCTGAGTAGCCTTGAGCTTTGGTCGGTGTTGAGTCCCAGTAAGACTGGGTGATCTGCTTCCACATGACAACATAGAAACGACTGCTAGATTGGTAGCCAAATACAAAGCCAGCATAATCATCATCCCTTTCTGTATTGATGAAGAAGGTGCCACTGAAGTCCACAGCATTGAATTCATCAAAACCTACGGGAGCATGAAAGGAGACAGTTTTAGGCATTGCTCTGTTGTCATTCTTAAACAACTCCTTAATAGTTTCTTAGGTTCTCCTTTCCCCTCCCCATCTCCCTCTCCAGGCAAATAACCCCGAACAACAGTCTATTAGAGTTAAAGTTTTCCCCTTACCGACTGCAAGGCCAGGGTCACAGTTGACTGTCTGAACCAGTTCTTTACCCTGGTGACGAACAACCCAGTTTGGATCATTTTGGGATGTTCCTTTGGGATCCAGAGGAATCATCTGAAATCTTCGGAAATCAGTCTCACTAATGTCCACGTTTTCAGGGCAGATATCATCAATGTCTGGCACGCTGTCTTGGTCAAAGTCATCTTTGCAAGCATCTCCACGTCCATCACCTACAGGACACAAGTAATTTCAGCATTATATCACCATTGTTGTTTGCTTCCGAGTCTTACAGCTTGGAATTGAAATTTTAATTGCATATCTGACTGCCCAGGTACTGCTGGCAGACACACTACAGAAACCACAACAGCTACTGTATAAATGCCCTTTTACTCCAGCCTGATAGTAACTTATTCCCAAGTTGGATATGCATCCACTTCTTCATTGCTCCTTAGGAGTAAGGAGCCCTTGAACAAACACTACAGACATTTTGTCTTGTTACTTGGAAGTTTTGTCCAACCCTAAATAGTCCGGAAAAAACCCATCATAGCATCAAGCTATGCTTGATCACAGCATCATAGCATCAAGCAAGATGCTCCAAAATGTTACTATGATACTGGCCATCTTACCATCAGAGTCAGCTTGATCTGGGTTGGCAACCAATCTGCAGTTATCTTTGTCATCAGGGATACCATCATTGTCATCATCATGGTCACAGGCATCACCTTTTCCATCCTTGTCATGGTCAGCTTGATTGGCATTGGGCACATAGGGGCAGTTATCAAGATTATTTTGATGGCCATCTTCATCTATGTCCTGGTTGTTGTCACACTGATCACCTATGCGGTCAGAATCAGTGTCTTCCTAAGAAAGGATAAAAAATAAAGAACATTTAGTAAAGCCACTAAAAAAAGGCTGAAATAGGAGTCTTAATAGCTGGAATTAAATGGCATTTCTGCTTGCTTTAGCAAGAGCTAAGATGGATGCAGTGAGGTACTAGGATTGACACACACTTAAAGCTGCCTGTCCTAACTGCATTTGGGGTGCTTTAGTGTTGCCCTGGTTTTACTTCGAATCTATAGCAGCAGAAAGCAGCGTGGTCATCAGCTTCTCTTCTCCCATCTGACTTCTCTGTCACTGGTCTACCATACTGGACACAGGGTACTTTACTTGCCACCTTCTCTGGCAACTCCCTGGTTCTAAGGGCCAGATAAGGGTAACACTAATAATCTGTACCTAGCCAGTAGAGACTAACATTAAAGCATAGTCCACCAAGACTTGGTTTTACAGCTTCCATACCATACCATAATTTTCTCTCTCAAAAGCCCATAACGGTCTTCATGCCCCCTCACAGAGTCAAGACAATTATTCCCTTAGTCAAAGACTGTATGAACTGCTGTGCTTGCTGATCACATTTTAGCCACTCATTTGCTGAGTCAGCTTCTGAAGTAAGAAGAAGCCAATCCAGTCATCCCTGAGGCTGCCTCAAGATTTAGTCCAGTAGTCTTGTCAACACTGGTGGATCACCCTGGTGTTAGTGTAGACAGAAGGCATACCACACAGTTTGAATAGCTACTCATTCTGCCATTTGAAATACACTCTCTCTGCTTCTAGAATCTGATTAGAAAAGTGCTTGAAAAACCTTTAGACCCTTATATTAAGACTTCAAAGTGTTAAGAGAAACATTGCCTGTAAGTCATGGAGAAGAAAGCAGAAAGGACTTTCCACCCAAAGGTAGGGAAGTAGTATAAAGCAAGTGGCAAAGACTGAGAAATTTTCTATTAGCTATTTAAATCCTTCAAGTAATACTGCTTTGAGGCTACATGACTATATGGCACTAGATTCCACTGATTTGCAACAGCTTTTCTAACTCTTCAAGCATTCCAGTTATGTCCCTGAAGCTATCAAGCTTACAGCCTTGTACTTGACAGGAGAAAGGCACATGCTTTATCTATTTCTGCCTTCAAATGTTTTTGAATCAATATTGTGGGAGAAGCTGGATTTCCCCCCAGATTTTATGTAGGGGAATTTTAACAGCATCAGAGTATGCCTTTTTCCTTAGAGGAGAGCAACCTGTGCTGCCTTCAACTTACTGGTAGAAAAGCTATCTTTTGAGACACAGCTATTTCAGGATTAGGGACAAAGATTAGAGAGCAACTTTGTGTTTTATGTGAACACAGCACTACAGGCTATGAAGAGGGTAGTTCCTACCTACCTAGATTTCATATAATGCTACCAGGAATTTAATATCCTTACTATGACTATCACCACAACTGACAAACCTAAGAAGTGTTTAGGACATGAGTACATGAAGTAGTCTCAAAGATCTTTAGTAGAGTTACTTTTCAGAAAATACCTAGTAGCTGTTACTGTGAGGGCATGTTATTTGACACAGGCACCATTTGGCAAATTAATAAGAATGATTTATGACAAGTCTAAAGCTGTAACTTGTTCAAGTATTTTCTACAATATGCAACATACTATAAAAACATACTGGCAGTCTCCTATTTATATAATGCAAATCCCCTACCTGGTCAGGATTGTGTTCCAGTGGACAGTTATCACACTGATCTCCAACACCATCCAAGTCTGTATCCCTCTGGTCTACATTGTAGACATATTGGCAGTTGTCCCTTTCATTAAGGACCCCTGCAAAATTAAGGAGAGTTCATGAGTCAAAAGTCAAAAATGTAGATGTGGCAGAGGATTGTGAAAAGCCACTGCACGCTTCTTAATAAATTTCTGAAAGCATTTTGAGCAGCATTTGAAAGCTTTGAAACTTGACTCATCACTAGCTCAGTCACATGCTTCTATTCCCGCTGCCTGTGAGAACAGAACTAGAATTTAACTGTGCCAAAATGTGAATATTTCAATGTGAATTTCCATCAGCTGTAACTTACTTCAGTAGTCTTTACTGAACCAGTAAAGACCACCAAAGGAGAACTTCTGTGTTGTCAGGGATGAAGTTCTGGTAGGAAATCATTAGTACATTGGATCAATCCATGATTAGAAAACCATCTAAAGGAGTGGTTAGAGGCCACCTACCATCTCCATCAATATCCACAGCACATGCATCTCCTTCTCCGTTGTTGTCAGTGTCAGTTTGATCAGGGTTGTGATTGTAGGGGCAGTTATCACAGCGGTCACCAACATCATCCCTGTCATAGTCATACTGCTGTGGGTTGTAGATGAATGGACAGTTGTCCTGCAAGTGCAAGAAAGTCAAGCTTTGAAAAGAGGCAAATTAAAGCTTTAACCAGATCCTGCTTATGCTTGTACTGCTATGTGAAAGGAGAAATAAAAGGCAGGGCAACAGTTAAAACTGGAATGGCTTCTATCTCAAAACACCCCATTGCCTGCATGAGTGTAGGAATGGCTGAATAAAAATGAAGATTTACTTCCAAAGCTCAAACAGCTGCACAAAGTTTGTCTGCAGAGTTACATGTATCTAAAGGTTTCTAGGATAGCTGGCAGTGCCAGCAATTTCCTATGGTCCTCTCAAGATTAAGGTCAGAAGCTAGACCCTAGCCTTCAGAAGGGGAGTGAGAGCACTACATTCTCAGACTGTTCTTTTGTGTTGTCTTACCCGGTCATCAGGAATACTGTCATCGTCATCATCACTGTCACAGGCATCACCAATCCCATCCTTATCGTAGTCTTCCTGCCCAGAGTTGGGCAAATTAGGGCAGTTATCCTAGAAAGGACAAATTACACAGATGCATTTACTCCTGGTGTGGTTACAATAGGGATTTTAGCAGGTAAGATCTAATTAGGCAAAGTCATACCATCTCAATCAGGTAGGTGTTAACTGTAGTTCTCTCAAGTTTAGCTAGTCATTACTGTGAGGCTAAGTCTTTGAACTATGGTTTTCTAGTAATTCTTAAAACAAAGATTTGGCTACTTTTGAGAATCTTACCCTCTTTTTCTTCCCCTGGAGATAGGGGAAGCTTTGCTCTGTCAGAGCAAAGCTGATATAGGTATAGGCTAAACTAGATTCTTCCTAGAAGATTTATAATTATGTCAGGCTTCATTTTTTGCTACATATCACAGTAATATCTAAAGCAACAGCAAGAGCCTCCTAGCAATACCTCGACAATAGTATACCTACACAGAGCGATATTTTACCAGTTTTATCTGCAGAGAAGATAGTTTAATAGCTCTAAGTAGCTAGAGACTTGATTCATACCTCAAACCTAACATATTTTGTACATTTCTCAGACAGGCTGTTATAACAGTAGATGGGAAAACAGGATAAACTTACTTTTTTACAGTGGTAAGTGGCATTGGCAACACAAACCAGATTCTCATTTGGCCATCCATCCAAGTCAGTGTCTTCTCCACAGATGATGCCATTGCCAGCATAGCCTGGTTTACATTCACAGCGATACATGGGGTCACTGAAGTGGCCAAGGTAATTGCATTTGGCATTCTTGTTGCAGTCATGTGTTCCATCTGTGCATGGATTACGTGGCTTGCAGACCTAGAAGGCCACACAGAAATTAAATCCACTGGAAACATCTTTTTATCCGCCATTTTCCCCCAGAGAGTCAAGTAAGGCATGGAGAATACATGCTTGTTTTGATCAGAGATCCTTCAATGAGGAAAAAAAGCCTCATACATTGCTTTCTTCTGCTCCCCAACTCCAGTAGTAGTCTTAGCACTAATTACTATTTTTCTTGTTCAAACCTTGTTTGTTTTCTAACGGAACCAAGCACTAAAATGTTTCTAAAGGCACATACTGTTGGATCATAAGTGAATACTGATTAAATTACTCGCCTCAAATTCTGTATAACATCTGAACCTCCATGGCTGAGGAGGACAGTGATTTTTAAAACTCATTTTGAACTCCAATAGAAACTGCTTAATGCTCCTCCTGTTCTGAATCAGAAGATGGTGTTTTATTAAGTGTACCAAGTCCTTCTTCCCTGAAATGCATAGGTGCTTTCTGTTGTTGAGAAACTTTGTGAGATTTCATAACCCAGAAGAGTTCTCAAGCTGACAATACCTGTTTGTTAGCCATGGCATACTCAATGCTGCGACCAAATGGCTGCGTCCCAGTGAAACGCGGTGGACAAGGCAGACAGTTGTACCCAGGTTCAGTATTCTCACACCTGTACACTCCATTGAAGACAAAGCAGGCATCAGGAACCTCTTTACACTGAAATACGAGAGTTTGAGATAGAGGAGAACAACAGTTAGTGTTATAAAGCACTGGTATTTTATTCTCCCTCCCCATTTGCATTCACTCCCTTTCACAGAGCAAACTTCAGCCTTCTTACCTCATCAATATCTTGGCAGTGGACACCATCACCATGGTAGCCAGCAGGACACGCACCACACTTCCAGGAACCATCAGGGGAGCTGGTACATGTAGTCCCCGCAAAGCAGGGATTGGACAGACACCCATCTGAGAAACAAATGAGAAAGCATTAAGATGAGGGACGCTCCTGCTGCTGCAGTACTGTATTTCGCCGATAGGCCAGTTTAAAGTTCTAGCACTTGTGTTTTACAGACTTATGTCAATTTTTTAATCAGTATTTCCAAGATTGTTCAAAACCTTTGGATGTTTCTGGGAAAATGGATACTCACCAATTGGACAGTCCTGTTTGTTGCAGACTTGAGTTCCTCTAGCTTCTCCTACGCAAGTCTTCCCACCATACTGAGGCTCAGGATTATTGCAGAGACGGCTACGTTTTTGAAGTCCTCCTCCACATGTCACTGTGCAAGCATCCCATGGAGACCATGGTCCCCAGTTGCCATTAACTAAAGGGAGATAGAAGTCAGAAGACATGTATAGCTTTAAATTCAGTGGTACCACTAGTTTCTACCTGACTAAGGACTATTACTTTTGCATTGAAAGCACTTCAGACATAAGTGACAGAATTAATGGACTCCGTGGAAGAGCCATAGAAAACAGTTTCATTTCATCTGAACAGTTTAGTTTCATTTGAAACTAATCTGTGAGGTTTTACCCTAGCCCACCTCTAAATTAAAAGACAGATGATTATTATAAATAGATTATATAGCAACTACTCAGGAAGTTCACTGTTTAAGCTACCGAACAGTAGTGAGCATGTGGACACACTTACTTGGGCAAGGATCTTTCTGGCAGGATTTGTTTTCTCTTGCCTCACCCTCGCAAGGTTTGCCATTCAGCTGTGGCACGGGAGAGTTGCAGAGACGAATTCTAGTGATGATGCCCGTTCCACAGGTGACGGAACATGATGACCATGGTGACCAGTGACTCCAGCCACCATCCTGTTTAACTACAAGAGACAGATGTCTTATTATTAGGGTTTCTGAAGAACAGACTTCAGCTGCACAGCACCTAGGACATAGCCAGTACCAGAACTGTAACAGAGACTCCATTTATATTGGATAGCCTCAGCACCATCACAGATCAAGTTGCTTGGTCACTAGAGAAACTGTGTACCTAAACTGGCCTCAAATGTTGTCCTGGGAGTAGTGTCCAAACATGCCTATTTACTGCATTAACTGTCTGCTCCCCTTTACCCGATTATAGCAGCCTTCTAGTGAAGGGGGCCTACAGGAAAGCTAGAGGACTTTTTACAAGGGCATCCTTGTGGGGTTAGAACCAGATGATCTTTAAAGTCCCTTCCAACCCAAACCATTCTATGAGACTATGATTCTAATAGAATTTCTTAAAGCTAGAAGCCATCCCAGTGACAGAGCTACATGGTAATCTTTGCTGTAAACATTAAGCCAATGAAAGCAGCCTGTGTTTTATTACCAGTGTGAGTTGATTAAGTACTTACATCTCTTATCACACTCCTGAAGGTGGCAAGTCCGAGTCTGTACAGAAGACCCTTCACAGCGGTTATTGAGACTGTCACAGGATCGCCCTCTCTGCTGAATCCCGTTCCCACAGGTCACAGAACATGAGGTCCATTCAGACCAAGGAGACCATCCATCATCTGCATAGTCGCTAGCTGCAGAGGGATACAGCTCTCAAAGCTCTGAATAAGAGTCCAGTCTTTTCTCCCACCCAAAGAAAGCTCCACAAGAAAGGACACAACTGCCCTGAAAAGCAGTGTGTCTTCCTTTCTTGTACAAGATAAATGCCATGAACTCAAATGTTTCAGTGTTCACATGCATCACCTAAGTGACTAACCTCAAAGAAGGACCAGGCTAACCTTGCCCCAGTGGTGTAAGGTTATATCCAGTTGTGCTATACTTTAGAGCATCATTCATCTAGCTAGGTGAAGCCAACTGCTATAGAAGCATGAAGGCATTGTGAAGTACTTACGCCAGCATCGAGGGCAGCACTCCCCATCAGGCACAGTGGCATTGGAACAAGGCATGAGAGGACAGGACACTTTCCGGCATATAGTGGCAGAGTTCTGTAAAGAATTGTGAGAATTGCAATAAGTAAGTGGAATACAAACAATGTCTGGAGCCTGGTTAAATGATAGAGATCTTTTCTGCAGCACTTCAAAGACTCAATAGCACATCTAAAGCAGAGACCCTTGTATTTAGAGCTAATACAGCCCAAGGGTAGTCACAGGTATTTTAGTCAAACTTCATCCTGTTCCCATTCTCACCCATTATTTTGTTTTTTTGCAGAAGCTGATCAACAGTAGCTACCAGACGCTGGCTAGACTAAAAGAGTATCACGTGATACCCAAAGTATAAGGTCAGACTTCAATGGAATGAAAGAAGAATGAGAAGCCAAATTTATCTTTGGTTAATATGGATTTAAGCTGATTATGTGGTAGAGATAAAATGAGTTTAGTGGACTCTGCTCAAGAGCCATGAAATCTATAATTTGTGCTTAGAGGTTTTTGATCTTTAAGCCAAGCAGGCAGAGTAAGAACACCCACCTGCAATCTCAATGAGAGCTAAAGGGCAGCCTGTAGTTTTGCTTCTTGAAGGTAGCAGCTTGGTCAGAAGAACACTCTCTTGATTACTATTTTAATCTCCCCAGGCAAATGACTACATTAAGGCAATTACAGCTAACATTGAGTAAGAGGGTTGGTAGCAAAGAGGCAACTGCAGAAGTCACACTATCATTTGCTGACTACAAGACAAAAGACATAGAGACCTATAGAAGCTGATGCAGAGCTTGGCAAGATGCCTTGGATTGCACATGTACAAATACTCAGCCTTTAGTTTCTGAACTGAGGCAGGCAAGTTAACATGTTTTTTGGTAGACTGGTGCTCCAAGATGTTTTTGCTAAGGTGTACTTAAAGGGAGCAAGCAATGAGTTTAAAGGACCTCTGAAAAGGTGTATTTTGGTATACTTTCACAACATTTCACAGAGCAGAACAAAAAGCATAAATATCTTGCCAGGTTTAAACAGTTAAACTGAAATCTGGAAGGGATTACTGTTCCATATAATCTGTAACAGCTACTAGAACACAGCTAGAAGCATGTGTTAGCTAAAGAAAAACCCCATAAGTTTGTTAAAGCATTTACCGAGTACTAGAATGTCTTTTCCTACTAACCAG
>VZSC01018612.1:62538-113966 GCA_013398225.1 Steatornis caripensis
CTCACCCTTGGAGAGGGGCGTGTGGGGGGAAGAGAGGGGAGCGATGGCGGGGGAGGAAGGCAGGCTGGGGGAACGGGGAGCCTGGCGCCGTCGCCTGCCCGCTCCGCTCTTCCTTGTCACTGGCGAAGAGTGCACGGGGATGACCCTGGGCTGGTGACTTCACGTAAGGAACGGAATGGAATGGAATGGAATCGAATGGAATGGAATGGAATGACTAACGCCGTACTGCGGCTGAGAAGCTCCCGTAGCGGCTTTGTTTAATGAACAAAATGACTAGTGCCACTTCAGCCAAGAATTTCCCACATAATCCATATTTGAGGTAAGAGGAAAGCTTTTAAAGGTTAAAAAGGCAGGTTCTCTACGTCGTGTCATACTCTGTATGACCAAAAGCCACTTGAGTGTGTGAAATGGCTTTGAAGTAATCAAATTCCAAAAATGGTTAATTCCTCTGCATTCCCCGGCCTTTGTATGCTTGGCATGGGCTTCCATGGAAAGCCGAGTGTCAGTGAACGAGAAGGATCTCGTCAGGCGTGTGTGGTGAGGGAAAATCGGAGCGAGCTTGGCAGCCCTGAGCAGTGACTGAGTTGGACTCTGAACTGTGTAAAACACATCAGGCAATCGGGCTGGCTAATGTATGAGGAGGCATTGCTGCTCTACAGATTATCCTAGGAAATGCCTCGGAGAATTCTTGACCCAAAGACTGAGATAGCTGTAGAATTGTGTATATGAGGGTGAAGCCAGAATGATTGTCTGCCCTTTTAACTTCAGAGATAGAGTATATGATCTGAAGTAGGCCTCTTTATTGTATAATGATTCATAGAAGAAAAACCTCAAGTGTTCCAAGATAAAAAACTGAGAGAGAAAAGAGGTGATAGTGATGATGAAAGCCCTGCCAGGAAAAAAAAAATATCAGCAAGAAAGAGATACTGGCTGATACTACCTGGACAAGTTTATTTGACAAGTTGTTATAATTCTTAGTGGTCAGCCCACTAAGCTCTTTATGTAGCAGTGAGCTTCTCTGATGGATTGGCTCATGGAAGCCAAAGGGGCTGCTGCTCATGTGAGCTTGTGTCTTGGAGTCTGGGGTGTTATGATCAAGCTTTTCTTCATTTGACAGTAAGTCAAACCAAGGTTAGATTTGAAAGGTAGTGAGAGAACCTCGAAAGTGTTTTGACATTAAGTGAGGAGATTGGGGCAGGCAACCAGGCACCGTCCGCTTCAAAATGAAAAATAATGTCCAAAATTTATCTCATATTTCATCCAAAGGCGTGTGGATGAATCTAATCTTTTGTCAGAATACTTCTGCTTAATGGGTATTGTGAGATTTTGTAGTTTGGACCTGTCTTTAAATTTTGAAGGATGCCTTTAAAACATCAGTTCAACTTTGAAGTATCTGATTACACCAGAAATACACCACAATGATTAAGGTGGAAATCTGACCCATAATTTCAGCACGTCCTATGCTTTCAGGTTCAAATTCTTACCACAGTGTGTAAACCTAGCTTTGTTGACTTCTGTGGAGTTCAAACCGATTTACACCCTTATAGCTGACGCTGGAATTTGACACTTAGCTGTGCTCTAGTAGGCAAGAGATGACTGACTTGTTGAAACACTTTTAGTGGAATTTAGCTGTTGTCATTTGGATGTGTTCAAGAATGTGAGCTCTGTTAAAACTGGTAGCCAGGTCTTGGGAGTGCATGGATGTTTTATGTGATTAATCTGTTGTTCACTCTCTTTCCATGAATCCTGGAGTCACATCCTTTTCCTTTCTCTTGAGTTCAGGGTCCTGTTATATTTCCACTTAATAGTCATTGCAGAATGTATTTACAAGTCCAAAGCTTCTTCGTATTGCTTCGTTTGAGACTGTAAAAAAAAGTAGTTGGAAAAAAGTCATGGATATATACTAAGTGCTTGGGAGAACATTGATAATGGTTTCACTTCTGTGAGTGTAAATGTCATCTCCCTCCATTGTATTCATTGGCTCAGACTTAGTTAACATGTTCATGATACCCTCAGAATTTGAAGACTTAATTTCTGTTGCTGTACCATTCATTTCATTGGTGATATACACAGAATTAATTTGGAATCTTGCAGATACTGTACACAATAATTTTGCTCACTGCGTAAAGCCTTCAGTGAAAAATGTCAGAGCTTTTTATAAATTCTTTATTGACTTGAACAAAGAGATTAATTTTCAGTGGAAGGGGTGGGGCGAAAGTATTGGTGAGGGTATGGTTTCTGAAGTGCTGACTTTGGAAAAAAACCCGAGGAAAGCAGAGCTGGATCTTCAACTTGTCTGAGCTCTGTCATAGCTCACATTTTATACTAGTTGAGATTCTTCTGCTCCCTTCTCACGGTCAGTATCCCTCTTCTCAGCAAAAAGCTGAACAGCAAAGCGAATGCACTATCATATCATATATCATGTCATATCATATCATCATATCACAGTGTGTTTCACGTCCATAAGCATAGTGGTAAGGTACAAGAAGGAATAGCAGATCTGCTATGGTAACAATATGTAGATTTAAAAAAAGAATGAATCAGTGTGGTTTCGAGCATGGTTTGATTCTAGGGCAAACCACAAAGAAGTACAAAGTTGCTGTAATAGAAGTAGTGAACTTTTCTCGAGGTAAGACCACATGTCTAGAATGTCTTTATAATGGTATCCCCTAGCACACAGAAAGAGATTTTTTTTTTCTAATTTAAAGTTACATAAATAGAAAAATTAATCTTAATAACCTATACTGAAACTGTAATTTAGGGGTAATAAGACAGACAATGTACATTGGAATGATGCTACTGAAATGCATGGTATTAAAACAATTCAGACCAGTTTATCTGATACATTTTAGTCACATAGAAGGAAAGCTTTAAAAGTATACAACATAACTTCTTATAAAGGTAAAAAGTATATGAATATAAACATATAAATATATAAAATACCAACTTCATGGCATGGCATTGAAGATACAGAGCGTTAGGTTGTTTAGTATTATCATTTTACAATTTAGCAAAGATCTAAAAAATTTTTATGATGCACAAAATTCTTTTGACTTGTTTTTGGAATTCTTTTTGCTTACCATCTGAAAGGTAGACTTTCGGTTCAAGTTTGCTGGTTAGGTTCTTCCTCTGTTAAATAGAGTCTTCGGAAGGTGTCATTTATTTTAGGATTATAGGAATCCCCTCCTAGAGGAGCTCTGTGTTTCCTAAAGAAAGAGCTCACTAGTTTAGTTTTAGTGGCTAAAGTCAGATGAGAAGGATCTCACCATTTATGACTTTCTGCGTCATATCCTCTGTTGGCGTTTATTGTATATCAGTAAGGAAGCTAATGGCTAGCTCCCAGAGATGATGATAGATACCTGTTGGAGGAGTGCAGATTTGAATGCAGGGCATAACCACTCCCTGTGGAGTGGAATCCAGGACATCATTGTTCGGCGAATCTATGCCGCGTCTGTGAAAGTGTCCCTCTACATAAATTACAGTTAAAAAATACGTTGATTCATACGTGCGGGTCAAGGGGACCCTGCTTGTCAGTGTTCTTTCTTTGTAGGCGTGTTCCCTATGCAAACCACAGCTGCAAGCTGCCTGCATACACAAATCAGATTGGATGATTTTTGTCTTTTACGTTCTTGCATCAAATGTAGACCTGTTCCCTTATCAAAAAATGTGTGGGAAATTGCAATGTCTGATTAATGGGTAGCTAGCCTGTTGAGCTGAGCCTTAACCCCTTAATAAACAGAGGTATTTGTGGCTGAATTTCTCCTGAATTATAATGGGTGCACAGCACATTTGTTTACTTTTAGTCAGATTTTGCGGCTGGCAGAAGGTACTCCGGTTTGATGAGAAGAATATGCTTTAAAGGAGTTAAATATAGTGATAGGATTTTCTTACAGGAGTTGCATACAGCTTTGTACTACTGTAATAGCAGAGATAAGGTGAAGCCATTCAATAATTTTAAAGCGTTTTTTTTTCCCTAGAAGGAGAAAGGATTTCATTTTAAGAAATCGTTAGAATTTGCAGTATGAAGCAAAATATACTCCCCTACTCTGTTCCTGAAACTAGAAACGCTTACTGTTCTTCAAAGTTCAAGTGGATTTCCTTTGTCTATGAAGGAATAAAGAGGGAAAACCCTAGTATTCCCTATCAAAAGGCTTTTTCATGTACTTGCTTTGTCAGCAGTGGATCAAAGGTAACCTTAGATATAGGTACCGAGTCTCTGCCTCAGTAAAGCATGTCTAGTCAGTGAATCATTAGAGCATGTATTCAAATTCAAGCGCGTGGTAGTTTCCTTGGTTTTCATTAGAATTCAGAGCATACTTGTGGACATGAGTTTTCAAATGTTTTGCTCAGCAAAGGTGAGCATAAGTACATATGTTTGTACATTTATATACTGGGACCTTTGATCCCGTGAAGTGAATGAAAGCTGCTAGTTTGCACCGGTTAGCAGTCTGTGTCCCAATGTATTTTTGTGTGTTGTAAACAAGCAGCTGTAGAGCTTATATTCCTCTCAAGATAATCACAGATGGAATAAGAAAAGAGACTAAAGAGTATGTTCACCTATCAGAGCATCTCTTGTCTCCAGCATTAATTTCGTATTACACAATCAGGCAAGACTTGATTATACACCACGCAGAACATACATGTTTTACCACAACATGAAACCACATTTGAACAAAATGCCGTATCATATACAAACCTTTACTCTGTTCTTTTCTTCTTTTAATTAGGCAGAAGCAATCAATTAATCACAGGTCCAATACAGCATTCTTAATAGTGCCATTACTTAATACTACATAATATCTTTTAAGCATTAGGGAAAAGGCATTGAAAGATGTGTGCGATACATAGCTGGGTGTTGCTGGCAGTCACGTGGTAGAGAAAGTGAAAAAACATGTATATTAAAAAAGACTTGTGCTGTCATTACACAACTTGAAAGATACGCATTTAAAATAACTAAGTGATGAATAAACAGTAATGTGCTCCTGAGAAGGAAGATTAACTTTGTGCTAGGAACTGATGTGCCTGGGAGTTTCTTAAAGGCCAATTGCTTAAAGGCCAATTGCTTACAATGTAGTGTCTAGAAGGGACTGAAATGTAAAATGAAAAGCCTGTTCTGTAATTTCCAAGGGCCTCACCGTGTTATCGCAACATATGTAGCTGTCTGCTTTTTTCTTCTTTCAGGAAAAATGGTAGAGCACCCTCTATTACAGTTTATCTGTGTTATGAACTTGGTCTAGATTAACAAGGTGAGGCAAATGCTGAACTTCACTGTTGAGCTGTAAAATATAAAGTACTGGCATTTAGTAGTTCCCGTATTCTGCACAAGTGTCTGCGGCAGTTTGATGCAGCAGCCGTTGCACAATGTGCACATAGAGAGTAACAGTGGACACTTTAGGAAAGAACACAGACTGGAAGAGATTCTGTTTCATGTTGAGGAAGGAGACTGAATAACAAAATTGCCTGGTATAGTTATTTGCAGGCTTTTATTACAAACAATGCCTTGGGGGCAGGGAAGTAAGATGTCTTGCCAAGAGATTATTTTGAGCAAATAAAATTATCTATGAAGTTTATGACCAAGAATCCTTGCCACGCCCTGGCTGAAACGCCCATGCAGTCTGCTACTTAATGGAACTGCAAGCTGTGTAACGTACATACAGGAGGTGAAAAGTGCATAGAAAATACGGGCACTTTTCTTGCAATTTCAGATTGTATCTAGCCGTGTCTTTATCCCAGAGGTCATAATGGCAGTATTGAATCCTGCAAAGCCTTTCTCATTCCTGTAAGTTTTAGATACGTCATTAGCCCTGTTGACTTGCTCACATGAGTAAAGACTACTGGCACGAATAAAATTCTTCAGGGTCAGGTTCTTACACTGCTTTATTAGAAGTGCAGCCTGCTGTGACTCACACCTCCTAAATTCAAATCACATATAGCATAACACCTACAGCAATTACAGTAATCTCCCAAATTGTGGCACGTTAATTACTATTGGGAATGGGAGGAAATGTTGAGAAGTTGTCTTTGCAGTTTGTTTGATACCATAGTGTTGCCTAGTTGCACAGCGTGTGGAGTAGAGTAAGCTGTTCTGGAGACAGTCATCCAGGAGATATACAAGTGTGATGTGTAGCACATACCTCCCTCTCTCCACTCAGAAAGTAAAACTAATCTTTCCCACTATCCAGCCACCTCTACGTTCACTGAAACAAAACTTCTTAGAATGTCTGAAATAGGACACTCTGGCAATTCCCAGTAACATTAGAGAAACCAAATAATTTGATCTTTAGTGAGGAAAAGGTCATACGGCCTTTTTGAGGCTAAAGACTTGGTCTACAAAAAAGAACTGAAGCACAACCACTGCTCTGCAGCAGTTCTGTAGTTCCTAGGGACACTGTCACTCAATATTAGGGAATTTCTCTGGGAAATGGCTGTGGGACATGTGGGCTCTGAATTCACAGCCTAACATACCCTTTTATAGTCTCCCTTTGTTAGCAAGCACCTCAGTCTAATGAACACGGCCGTGGAAATAGTTGCTAAGACCTGAGAACGTAGGCATCCAAATTATATTATCATTAATTTGAATGAGGTGGAGTTAGTAGGGGTAGATTTTTTCTTGCCTAAATTTGTAAGGAAATGAGGCCTATGTGATCGTGCTCTATGTCCGTTTGGCTATATCTGGGTAACAGACCGCTCTCTCCCTCCCCACCTGATAACTTTAAATTTGTTTTCAAACATAGTCAAACACAGATTTGACAGAGGAGCAGAAATCTTAAGGAAGTTCTAACAAGTCACATGAAAATTGGCAGCTGGGTAAAGAAAGACAACCAAAATTACGTGGGTAAAGGTGTCAGTCAGCTGCTTCTATGAACCAGTCAGCCGCCGGATGGCCGGTCAGCTGCTCCATCCATGCTTTCTGTTTGCAAGCACTCTTAACCAGCCCCAATATTTGTTTCTTTATTCCCAGACAATATGCAGATGAAGTAAGCAGGGAACTGAGTACGGAGAGTAGATAGATGAGGTTGTCAATGTGCGAAGGAACTGGTGCCGCCAAACGCCATCTCAGAGCACAGAGAGCTAGGTGAGGTGAGAAGATACGCAACATGGCATACAAGTACAAAGGAACCCAAACTACTACTTGTTTTTGTAAAAATTCTGTGTTGTAGACAATATTCTAGAATGGTAGCATTAATATGAGGGAAAAGAATGGAAAAATGGGATTGAGATATTAGATGATTGTCTGTCTAATCCAGTTTTCTGCAATAAACTAGGCTCAAGTATAACAGACCACCCCAAAGGGATAATTGCCCAACCTGTTTTTGTAAACCTTTTTTGTTCAATAAAATTCCACAGCTTCTCCGTGCAGTTTGCTTACACCTCACTACTTGTAGAGGTACTTTTGTAACGTGGTTTTCTTTATTGCCGATTACTCGATTTCTCCTTGTTCTTCCTTCAGTGGACGTAGAGAGAGATTGGTCACTGTCCCCTTACAAGCAATCTTTCACACATGAAAGCCTGCTATCATGTCTCCCTTCAGTCTCCTAGACTAAACAAACCCAATTTCTTCAATCTCTCTTCATAGGTCATATTTTCTAAAGCTCTTCTTCTCCACTTTGGACTTAATCCAGCTTTTCTTTACCTTTTTGAAAAGCATGGTAACCAAAACTCTTATGCAATGCAATGTTCCATCTGAAGCCTTAATAAAATTTAGTGAAGAAAAATAATTACTGTCTTTTTTATAGAATGTTCCTGGTGGCATATACTGGCATGACAGTGGTCTGCTTTCTCTTTCCTTTTAGTTTTGCAACAGTTTCAGATCATGAATCTGTATTCTGCCTGTGGTTGAACAGAGGCCTCAAATCCTGTCAGTTTTTTATTGTCTTGCCAGCTATTTTCACATTGTATTTGATTTCTTGTTTCTGAGTACAGGACTTGGTCTTCATGATGCATCTCACTCTGTTTTGCATACAAGACTGTTCACAGGGTAGAGCTCTTTGTGCCTAAACACGGTTTTAGCCAACTTTGCCAAGGTAAGTGAAGACCAAGAATCTGATATACCTGCACAGAGCAAGCCAGGAAAGCTTATCTTCTGTTTGGAAATTATTATCAGTACTACAGCATTTATTACAGAAGTTTTCAAGAATATTCTTTAAATATTTGTAGAGAGTTATATTATTCGGTTGCAGGGGTCAAAATTAGAGGCATGACAGTTTTGACAGTAACATTTTCAAAAACAGCCAGTGCGAGTTTTGTGTTCCTGCAAAACAGCCTTAGATGTATCAGCCAAATGTAAGCACTTTGCTTCCTAAGAATAAGCCTGATTTCCTGCAATGGTGAAGGCATCCAAACTTGGAGGCTGTTTGGAAAATTTTGACCAAAGGAACCTATCTGAAAACATCAAGCCAAGGCAGAAACTGGAATGTAATTTGAGTGTCTGTATCTAGGAGTACACACTATCTTATGTCTTGGCAAAGGGTCTGAAGTAAAATATATAGCCTTGCAGCTATGCTTGTTAACTCAGGCACGGCACTAACCGGCAATGTCTCTATACCACAGCTGGTGCATGTCTAGCTGGCTGAGCCTCTGAGTGGAGTTAATACAAGACTATCTCCGTTGTCCATTTAAAGAAACACTGAATCGCTGTTTTCCCTCTTATGCTCAGTGGGTAGATGAAGCACTGTACTGCCTCACACTGGCAGCCTAACATTTTTCACGAGTGATAAATGCCAAGATCTGAGAAACCAACTGCAATTTTCTCTTAGGAGCTTTCACCTACCTGAAGTTTCCCTGTGCAGAGTGGTGCTACATGTACTTATTAAAAGAGCTGATTCATCAATGCAGAGGTACTCCTGTAGATTGATGACTGTTGCATGCAAGTACGCACATCCAGTATCCTTGCTCACATGCTCAGGCACGTGCAGATTTAAAAGACATCGCTCTTGAGCCGAAGTGCCTATCCTTTTTGGACGTTTTTAATTCTTTTTGTTTTTCTCTCTCTCGTCACTGTATTTTCTTACCGAGAAGCAACTGTAGGCACTGTGTGAATTCCAGGATATGTGTTTTCCTCTTATGGCCCTTCCTACAAACATACTCTGTGTGCTAAGAGCCGTAACAAAACCAAATGTCGGCTTTGTGGCTGTGAACAACTTTATTTGCCATGTTAAAGAGAGAATATTATTTAACATACAAGAAAACCAGACCTGCTAGAACGTATTTCAGAACATGAACAATAGTCACAAGCCAGGACTAAAGTACAGCCTCCAATTCACTTGCAGAAACATAAGCAGGTAAAGTATGTTGCAATATATTGCGTTTAATGGAGGATATATCATCAGGGAGAGTTAAACAGCATATTTCTGCTTTTGGATGAAATAGACAAAAAAGATTAAAATCAGGAAGACATTTAGTTTCCGGGGTTAATAAATCTGCGTGAGGCTTCTCAGTTCATCGTATGCTAGAAACCACCCCTGTATTGCTGAATAAATCAGTCTGTGTTGCTTTGTGTTTCACAAGATGTTTGACAAGATGTTTATTTCTGAGCCAGCGATACTCCATACAAAATAACCACTCTACGAACAAGTAGGAAGCCATGTTTAATCAGTGCTTTCAGGAGACAGAAACTAAAAAGGCAGTGGAATGTGTGATTGGCATGAAAAAGTAGGCATTTTCCTTTGTGCCTTCCTTTTTTCTGTTGGAAGATGCTATTTAAGGTCACACTGAACAAAAAACCCCCCATAAATCCAAACCCCATTGCCTATGATAAGTTAAGGAACGGCTGGTTTGTGGAGAAATTCTCTGAGAAGCTTTGGTCTCCGGATTTTGGCAGCAAGCAACTAAATATATGAACTTAAATTGGAAATAGGGAATTTTGCATACCTTTTTGCACCCCAACATGTATGACCATAAGGTCGTGAGAGAGGATTAGCTTTAACAAATTAGAGCGTGATAGTAGTCAGATGTTGCTGTACAAGTTATGGCCATGATTTTGGGACCTGACCCTGAATGAGCTAGCTGCTATGACTGCTTGATCGACATATTTCTCGTGCAGAATGGATTGTCAGTCAAAACACTTTCTTTCTTCTTTAATGACATCCTTCTTAGGGGGAACAGATTGCTTGCCACACCTTACTCTGATGGAAAGAAGCATGAGAAGTTTTCTTCATTCAAAAAAGACGTTCTGTGTCTTGAACTTCTTCACATATCAACAAGATATTGAGTATATTAATAGATTGACCGTATAACTGAATACATACGACTGAAATGCAGAAAGTTTGTGTATAAAGGTTATGGGGTTTTTAATTGGCATACCACTTGTAACCACAAAAGGGAAATTTTTACAGTATTTATAATGCACGCATTGATACATGTATGGGAGGAATGCTAACTCATGTATGGTAGTTCATCTGCTTTCAGAGCCTGTTTGCTTATTACTGTCTCCCTGCAAACGGTGCTTTAGGAACACTAGCTTGCAGTTTCATCATGCAAGGATGTTAGCGACACCAAGAGTATTTTCATTTCTTTTCTTTTCATAGTTAAAGCATTTCTATAATTGCAAAACTCATCTTTAATTACCATTGTTATTTCTACAGTGGGAAGCTCACCCTCTTTTGGAATGTCGGTTTTGTACTTAATTCTTTGCCTTGCCAGCTTGTGTAATTCTGCATAGGCAATTATTAAAACATAAATTTGTCTAGCAGCAGAAGAACCACAGAGGTTTCCACATAAAGAGGAGCAACTGTAGAATCAGGTAGGAAGTGAAAAACTTGAACTGGTGTGGGAAAAAGGAAGAGAATATTTATGGGAACATATGGTGGGAGTACAAAGGGTGAAAGCCTACACTTCTGCGCCCCGCCATTCACTTGCCTTGGCTGCCATGAGGCAAGCCAAATCAGTTTTCCGTACGTCAGATCACCCATCTCTTCAGTGAAGACCACAGCACAAACAGTAGGATAGTCATGAAATACATACAGCATATCAAAGTTATGATGCTGTTATGAAATAAAAGAGTTTAAAAAATGATGTCTCTGTCAAATAATACATTGCCTTTACAGATTCCACCAGGCTTCTATTTACCCATTAAAAATCTGGCAGGAAAAAGAGGATAATGAGTTGTGCTAGTTCTTTACAAAACTGCTTTAAAAACCAATTTAAAACCCAATGCTGTTGGTACTGGGAGGGGTGAGGTGCCTTCAGCTGAACTGCATTAGCAAAGCTGAAACCTTATGTAGATGTGTGGAGTGAGGTAATGAGACATGGCCAAGAACTGAAGGCTCAGGGATGTTTTTGGAGGGTGGGATAGTTGAAGATGACTCTCAGAGAGCTGGACTAGGTAGAAGAGGGTTGGTGGGTTTTTTTTTTTTTGTAATTTTATTTGTGTGTAAGCTCTTTTGTGCTTTGAAATGCTTTATATCTATCTCTTGCACAAAAACCTTGCAGAAGGAAATACTTTCAATTAAGGATTTGACAATAGTGACGGACCTGCTGCTTTTTGCATACTTCATATTTTTAAGGCAGAAATTAGTTGCTATCCTGGGTCCAGAATTTAACTGTGTCTTTTGCAGGCTTCCGATTCTGCATTCGCTGCTCAGCATCTTGCTGGAGTCTGTTTAAACTGTATAACCTAGCTCAAACTGCCACACTACTAACTGTGTCCCTCCTGGAGTTTATCTGTCGCGGTGTAGAGAGTTACCAGTGAGAGCAGGAATAGCAAGCTGTTACCAACAGCCTGGACTCTGATCCTGAGTGACAATCTGAATCATGCTTACTGAGGCTCTTTGTTATTGTCTCCTCCTTTATGAGTGTTCATATAGGATGTAATGCTAAAAAAATCAGAGGGAATGATACTGGAGTGTTAAACTAGTAAGACCAGAAAGCTGATATGTGGGGGTATAGTGAGCTTTTTTGGCCTGATGATCAAGTGACAGAACTAATTTTTTTCCTGTTGGTTGTATTTGGCTTTGGGTTATGTTCTCCCTCCAAGCTTTCAGTGAGAAAAGCATTTGTTCCTCAGAGCTTAGTTTCTGGCTGGAGATGGAACTCATTACTGAAATTCTAAAACTATAGTCACTGGTGTGACCAATTTATCTGAAGAAAACAACCACAGAACAGTGAGTGATGTACAGTGTGGTTTGGAGTGAGTTACTGTACACCCTGAACTCATAAAATGCTGTAATATTCTCATGAGCATACTGATCATCAGGTAAAAAAGTATATGCAGCCATATGGTATGGGATTATGTAAGTGTATTATGTAAAGAAATGCAAAAGGAAAGTGTGGTAATTTTTTTGTGAAAGGTAAGTTTTGCAGCTACTGTTAGAGCTATATTGTTGCTCTCTTCTGGTCCATTCATGCCTACAGTCATAGGCTGTATTTAATTTATTGGAGCTATGAGCAAATACATGTTTTCTCAGGATTTGCAACCAAACTGAATGCATTCCCAAGCGTTCCCAAGAGTTTTCAAGTCTAAAATGTTCAGATAAATCTCCAGTCATGAGAATGCTGAACCAAAATACTGTAAAGGTCATTTTACTAAGGGGAAAAAAACAAACACCTTTTATGTACTGGAGATTCCTCACACTGATGAGAGCGCATACAATGGTGTTTGTTAGGAAAGGAAAATAAGCATGCACAGTGTAAAGTATTTAGAATTACTAGGCTTTTCATTTTGTTTATCATTTCAAAGATTAGCTAATCTCCATAAAGACGGGGGAAAAAAAAAGAAACGAAAAGCCATAGTTTTGATATAAAATTATTTTGGAAAAACAACTGTTTTGAAGTTTATTTCTGTGCATGAATACTAATAAATGCCTGGCTTTATAGGTAGTCTGGTACAAGTACAGCATGGGCTTACAGGGTGTGCGTGGTAGAAATGCGCTTTAAGGACTGTCTATAGACACGGTATTCATTTAATGAATGCTGTCAGCTAGAGTGTTAAGTGCAGTCTGCTTACTGAAACATTTGGAATCTGTGCTGCTGAGAATGTGACCTAAAAAAGTTGTCTTTAGACTTTTATATAACCTCATCTTGACCTGGCTGCATTTCAGCTGAAGTTTTCAACAGTCAGTAACTTACACTCTTTCATGTGAGCAGCAGGGAAGACTTCAGACTGAGGGACAGCAAGTAGAGAAATTAATTGTCTTAAAAAGGGAGGAGGAAAAGGATGGAATGAGGAAAACATGAGAACAGAATCACTGTGAAACTTGGTGACAATGACAGTAAGATTATTCTTGTTGTTTGGTTTTACCCTGGGCCCTGTAAAACTTTAATCCAGTCGTGCGGGGAAAGGGAAGTATAGATTACTGTAGAAATTATGCATACAAAACAACATACACTAGAACATGCTTTCCTAGCATGAGGCTTTGGGATCAGCACTCAGGATGTGCAGAATGGGAGCAAATATTTGTTTTTTAAAAGACCTCAGAAAGAAATACAAAATAATCCTCTTGAGATGGGAGGAGTATCGCTGACAGTACGAGTGTGTCATATCACATGAAGAGTAGAGTGGTTACTTGTGTGTTGCAATGGCCAGAAGTACGATCAGTTGCTATGTTGCTAGAGAACAATACTGGTTATTTTTCCTCCTGTGGTGGTCTTTTTATTTTTTTCCCTCCTGTCAGGTTTAGAATCAGATACTATCTCTGATAATTTGTTTGAGGGGTAAATGTAGCTGCAAAGAGCAAGACTCTTTGCAGTTGTATGAAACCCTTAACAGGTTTTTCTACAAAAAAACCCAGGCAACCCAGCTTTTAATTTTGGCACTGATTAAATCATTAATTGGGTTTTGGTGCTGTTAGTAAATTGAACAAGATAGTATTTTACTTTTTGAGGCAAGGTTATTGTTCCAGATAAAAGCCTGTTTGAAGTTCCATTTGGGTCAGAAGTTGATGTCCATTCAAGGGAGATGGGAACACAGAACAGGAGGAAGGATAGTAAAATACTTTAAAATGCTTAAAGTGTCTTGGGCTCACAAAGGGTTTGTGTAAGTAAGTGAAACCTCCTGGTTTGTGTAAGTAAGTGAAACCTCCTCTGATTTTTTCACCTGTACCTTTTGGTGTAAGAAAACTTCAAACGTTGCTTGACCTTTTTTTTTGGTGGCATTTTGGTGGTCTAATGTGATTTACAGCTTTAATCCAATGACTTGCAAAAGCATGTAGAAACTGAAGGTCAAAATATTTTTTGGAGATGGAAATTTTGGCTCTGAATTCCTTCTGGGTAGTTTTGGCAAATGTGCCCTGTGGTCTAGAGTGCCATGCTTACTTATGTGTTATTTGTATGTCCTGGATATTAGTGATCAGACTTACATACTGTCCCCAAGGGAGGCCTTTGCCATGTCTTTTACGATGTCATTGACCTTGCTTAGCCAGAAGTAAACCGACAAATACACACTGACACTTGTAATTATTTTAAATGATATGACTTATCACTCAATGTGGCAAAGAGAAATAGTCACTCTTTCAATTTTTTCTCCAGCCATGTACCTTTAGATAACCTTGTGATGGGATAGGCGGTGGCCAAAATGCCATCCTTGAGTTCCGTCATCATATTGCCACTGGAAAATCTCCTTGCAATAAACAACTTTTCTTCACCGCTGCCCACTCAGAAATTTCTTCATGTGTTAACACAAGCAAGTGCTCCTTGTAAGTATATTGTGTATGTGAATTGACAAGATGTCTTAATCTCTTTCTAGATTGGATTTTAGAGAGGGGGCCCACGTGTCACTGAACCAGCTGAGCATTTATGCTTTAAGTGTCTGAAAATTACATGCAGCTTTTGTCATTGGCCAGTAAAGAAACTTGGCTTTCTTCCCTGTCAAAGGAAGTGATATATTCTGATGGCAGACTCAAAAGACATATGGCCTCAGCTGGGTGTTTGCTATTTACATAGACAGGGAAGACTGATGCGGGATCTTACACTGGTGAAAATTAGGTTTAAAGAGTTAGGATCACAAAATGCCATGCATGAAGTAAAGATTTTCTTGGTGAGGTGCCAAAGATGTTATGCCAGAGCAAGATGAAATTCAGTCCTGTGACATTTTGTTCTGTTTTCAATGTATACAGATTTTACGATGAAATTTCTGGGGTCATAAAGTTTCTGTATTCCAAAATTCTTCAGGATGTGTGCATTCTCTCTCTCTCACGCACACGTACACACGCATGCATACTCGCACCCTCCAGAAGAATCAACACAGCATGTCCCATCAGTGTGGCACAATTACATTCATTAGATGTTCATTTTTGCTCCTGACCTCTACCACCCCTTCTCCTTTAATTTTCATTGTGAAGAAACGGCTCTAATAGGGGGTTATTCCTGGATTAGTTGAGCTCTTTAGCATATTGTCTATGGCCTTGTTTACCTTGCAAGAGTCATTCAGCCTGAGCTGAATCACGTAGCAATGACACAGAGCACAACGGCCTGGAATTAGCAGTAGGCACAGGAGCTCAGGACTATTAGCCTGGCTTAGGGAATGGCAGTGGTGAAATGCTGCTGGCAGGTTATTTAAGCTGGCAAGAGACTGAGAGCTGCTGCCAGAAAACCAGCAGAGACCAATTTCTGCAAAAGATCAGAATGGCCTGCCTGAGGGAACTGCTGTGGCCGTCTATCCTGTGATAGATATGGGGAGTGATCTCAAAGTCTAGTCCGATTGGTTTTGAAGAGCAGAAGAAAATAGCTCTTCAAGTTGCACTGTCCAGCTGTGGACCTGGGTAATGGGAGAAATGGGCTTGAGCACAACAGAGATGAATGTAAAGCTCTTAGGCAAACCCCGTCCTGTTCTACCAGTTCCCAGCTCCTGGGCCTGGAGAACATCACTGACGATTTAGATCACGGACAGTTTTCACTGTGGAGACCTCGGTATGGAGTGAGGTTTATGTTTTAAGTTCCGATAGCAGCCGCAGAAATATGGATGTCTATTTTGCACATTTATCCTATTTCTGTTCTGGTCTGCAGTATAAATTTATCCTTGGGCCGAATCATTGCCTGTACTCAGGCAATGTACTCATGGTGTGGTTCTTGATGCTTTTTTTTTTTCATTTCTTTTTTTCTTTGCCGGGAACCGTGCAAAAGGCCTACAGTTCAGAGTCAGAATCTTGCACCTTCCCCCTCTAATGTCTTTGAATGCTTACTCTGAGAGTTGTGATTCTGAGCTAATTTAAAGTTAGATTTTAATGTTTAAATTCACAACTAGCCTCGCCTTCAAAATAGCCATTTACAGTCATGAGTAAGAGCCTCATGTCAGCCTATTTTTTATCTTGGGAAGTGAAAATACACATTTCTAGCATGGCAGATGGCAATTGTTAGTTATACACTGAATTTTCTTTCATTCTTCTCCCTCCAAATGTCATAGGAACCAAACTTATTTCATTTTGTCCCAGTGCGGATTTTTTTTTTCTGAGAGGCTATTTGGATTTGACTGTGACCACAGTACTCTTGGCAGGCTTATAATAGACCCATAAACTCCCCAGTTGTGAGCGGCTGTTGGATGAAAGTGTTAGTTTAAAGAATAGTTTGAGGGTATTCGTAGAAAATTCTGAAAGTCATCTTACCCAGCAGATTTTCACACAGTGGGTTTCGCATCACTGTCACCGTTTCCCCCATGATTTCCCCATATAATCCGTTTGAGTATGAATCTCATTAACATATCTTTGTTTATAATTGTCTTCAAGGCAAAAATGTGGAAGGATTGCAATTCCGGAGTGTTTTAAATCCAAATAACATGACCAAAGAAAAGTCTGGAAAACAAGGGGGAAATCAACACTGGGTAGAAAAGGCAGGCTGCTAGCAACGTGAGGAAGGCGACTGGACTCTCCCAGAGCTTTTGCTGAGCCCTACCAGTCCCAGCCTGCTCCTCTGTGCTTCTCCAACATGGCTCCTTGCTGATATGCAAGTCTGGAGGGAGGGTGAGGAGTACTTGAAGCATGGAGAGGAATTTATCTGGATTCCAAGCCACTCACAGCCACTCACTTGAAATCTCCCACTGGCTTCCATGAACTTTTTTAATCAGGACCCGGCCCTACTGCAGGCTCCTGAGTGAACCTTCACTTCCAAACAGAATTGATGGCTTTGTTTTAGGCCAGCATGTTGTAGTGAATCACTCATCCATTTGTTGCAGCGTGCGCAGCAGAACAGCTTGTTCCAGAAATGAGCCTAAACCCTAAATACCAGAACCAGGGGTGTTCCTCTGCGATGTCTGCACCAAATCCCTTCCCTTTTGCCATAACCAGTATCTGTCCCCTTAAGTCTCTGGCAGCGTGATGCTATTGACTAGCACTGCCATTGTGCATATCACAGGGAAAGCTAACAAACACAGAAGTCAAATTTTAGAAAGTCTTCATTTTGCCCAAGAAAATGAAACCAAAAAACGCACTTTACCCCTTCCTCCCCTGGCCAAAAAAATCTGATTATGAACTGCTGTCTCAAATCTCTTTCAATCCTGTGTGAGTGACTTTAGCAGGCAGGACTTTGGGGCGTTTTCAGTTTGCAGGCTAGTTGTTTACTAAATCTTACAGCGTTTGCCTTTTCTTTGAGAACAAGCTAAAGCTGGGAGTGTGAGTGTGCTGGGAGATTTAGTGCATCTGGCAGCTGCAAAATAATGATTCTCAGCCAGTGTGTTTATGAAAGAACAAGGGGAGGAAAAACTTACAAAGTATATAGTAATAAACAGCGTGGTTCCAGTGTTGTCCTTTTCCAAGCAACCGCTACAGTATATGGCATCTGTGAACAAACGTTAGATTGGTATTAAACTTTTGCAAAAGGTTCAACAGAGCTCTCTCTCTCCTTGCGCGCTTCTGACCTTACGTGTAGCTGGCTTTGTTCGTGTCTTGCTCACTTGCAATTTCTCTCTGCGAGATCGACATTTTCAATCATCAGCAACTAGCTCACATATTTTATTTCAGTGAAATCTGCTAATTTTGCTTTTTGGCAGAGTAACAGAAAATTGGCTTCAGAACTTGTGAAGAGCTGGAAGAGGAAAAATTTTTGCATGACAGGATCAGGGCACATTATCCTTTTGAGCGAAGTCATTCAGTGATGGAAGTATATAGCCCGGCCCATGTGCACCAACCTCTCTCCTGTGCTGTTTTTGTATGCAGATACCAAAGTCAAAGCAAAAGCTTGCTTTCCCAACAAAACCAAAGAAAACTTTCTACAGGCAGCATCTCGTAAACCTCCAGTGAGCCATCAGCATCTTCCAGGCACTTCCAGCTGGACTCCGAAAGAAACCAGATCCTTCCGGCTTCAGGCATTTCTCTCCTCCCCCCAGTTTCCCTTTCCTTGCTCAGGAGTTGGGCTGACTTCCCTGGGTTTTCACAAAGTCAAAACTCTCACATCACTAGGAAGAGAGACTGGGAGAAAGCATTTGACCATGATGGTCCATTGGTAATTTAGTCGGTGAGGTGGTATAGGGACAAGAAGTGACGCTAATGACAGTAGCGTGTGATAGAATTTACTTTTTCATTTGCTTTTCGTTTATGCAATGTAGCCAGATGTAGCTAGGACAGATCCCTTGCAAATCATCAGTAAGTTAGTGCCTACGCCAAACTCTGGCTGAAGGTTTAAGTAGCCTAGCACACTGCTCTGAAATGTTGCTTATCATGTTTTCCTTTCACAGCTTTTGTGGTACCCTTCAGGTTAGATTACTCATTCAGGATATTTTTTCTGTTTCTCAATCTATGGTATCTCTCTTATGCGGAAAGGCTGAGAGAACTGGGTCTGTTCAGCCTGGAAAAGAGAAGGCTGAGGGGAGATCTGATCAATGCTCACAAATATCTAAAGGGTGGATGTCAAGAGGACGGGGTCAGACTCTTCTCAGTGGTGCCCAGCGACAGGACAAGGGGCAATGGGCACAAACTGGAGCACAGGCAGTTCCACCTGAACATGAGGAGGAACTTCTTTACTGTGAGGGTGACAGAGCACTGGCACAGGCTGCCCGGGGAGGTTGTGGAGTCTCCTTCTCTGGAGAGATTCAAAACCCGCCTGGACGCATTCCTGTGCAACCTGCTCTAGGCTAACCTGCTTTAGCAGGGGGGTTGGACTAGATCATCTCTAGAGGTCCTTTCCAACCCCTACCATTCTATGATTCTATGATTCTATGTATATGTATGCTTACTTCTAAATAAATGCTAAAGCTCTTAATGATCAGTCAGATGCCAGTGCAAAAGTTCAGTTCTTGAAATGTGCATTCCTTTGTGTATTGTCACTTTAAGTGGACTGAGGAAGTCTATAGCTTTACTGCTGTTTCTCGGTGAGACTTTAAAAGCCTAAATACATTCAGATGTGTTGAGTAAGGCTCAGAAGAAATGTTCTCCTGACAGTATTTTAGATAGAAGCTATTTTAAAGTGAATTTCCTTTCAGTATCAGGCTCTTTGGCTTCTTAAGGTTAAGTGTGTATACCTTGACATACATGAAATGGGGCTGCTGTGTTCCTGCGGTCTCATCCAGAGCTGAAATGACCATATGCTTCAGCTGTAGCATTATGCCCAAGTATTAGCCAGGTACTTTGGTGCAGAGAGGATTATTGGGAAATGATGAAGTCATTGCAAAATCTCTGCAGGTCTAAGGAGTAAAAGAAATCTATGAAAGATTAATTAGTATTATTGCATTTCGATACATATAATTTAACTAACATCGTTTTATATCCTGGAGGCAAAAATATTTTTCTTTTTGTGTCATACAAAAGGCCTTCCAGAATGCAAGTCTTCAGCACATATTCATGAATCCTTGCTCCCCAAAGAGCTAATGAACTTATTTCTGGATTACATTCTCTCTGTATGACAGCAACATTTGAACTACATCACACTGAAAATGCAAGAGTCGTAGAAATGACAGATGGAGGTGGCTCACTAGATCTCGGAGTTCTTCCATTAGCATGGCACAAGATCATCCTTCAACATGTCACCATAATGCTGAGATAATTCATTTTCTCCCCTTTACAATACTACATTATATATAAAAAAACCAGACAATGGATTCCCTAAAGCTCAACAGGTGTCCCTGAAGTTTGGTACTCCCTTGAGCAGAGATAAGCCCTTGGAAAACAAATGAACACAACAAAACTAAACTTTCCTAAACCAGGAGGTTTTCCACAAGTCTGATGACTAAAAGAACCTTCCCTAAACCCCCAAAGATCCTCTGCCTGCCAAAAATCCTCCTACCTCAGCTTCCCACATGCTTAAAGTAGCAAATAATTTAAAAATTGTTTTCTGTAAGCGACTTTTCTGATTTACTTAAATGTTGCAGAACCAAATACTCTTCCAATTGAAGTGTCTTTTGAAGGGACATGTGAAAATGTTTTCTGTTACAGATCTACGCTAAATGGATTGTTATGCCTACTTCCCAGCATGACACAAAGTCTTACCGGCTTCTGTTGTTACTTTTAGACTTCCTAATTCTATAAAACATGAAAATTCAGGATAATTTTTTTGTTATATGCCTGGGACTGAAAATGCGTAGGCATCACCTCGCCTTCGAATACAGTATGGTTTAAAGCAAACATTCTAAAAATTAACTTTGCCCTCCGAAAATCATTAATAACCTTCAATTCCAGATAAGTGATTCAGTTAGCAATGTTGGAGACTGCAGGGATGAAAGCAAAACGGAGCAGGAATCCATTGGGTCCTGCCCTATCCATTGACACTGCCTTATAACAGTGCCTCTTGTAGGGCTAACACATGTTTTTCCCTCGGTGGTAAAACGTTTTTTCTTCTGATTTTAAACAAAAACATGCTCTCAATTATTTGGCAAGTCCTTAAAGATGTTATTCTGCACTTAATAAGGAGAGAGTAATAACTCTGGTGGGTTTTTTTCCGCAGTTTACCATGACTAACTTCTGAGCGTAATGTCTACAGGAAATGTTAAGGCTCAGTAGAATGCATTATTTTTCGATAAAACTGTGACATGAAAAATGCCATTTCTGTGCATTATTAGTCAGTGCTATCGTCTTCCATACTGTTGTGTCTGCCTCTCACAGCTGAATGAATCGATTCCTGAATTATTTAAAGATACTTTGTCGAAAAGCCTGCGTCACCTTAGAAGGAATTTAAATTGATAGTATCAACACAGTTATTGTGTCATAGTTGGTTGATATGCTCAAAATTACTTTTAGAAAATTGGAAAAAAAACCTATGGGTAGATCTTCCTGACTACTCAGCTCAGATATAATTTCAGCAACAGTTTCTAAAAGTGTTCCAGAATGATTTTGAACAACTGAAGAATCACTGAAATCGTCGAGATAAATGCTATTGGAAAACTAATATGTTTTGAGCTAAACTAGATTTTTTTGTTTTCCCCCCAAAGGACAGGAAAACCTAATGCAAGAAAACGAGGCTGTTTGCCTGCTTAGCATTCCATCGTCTGTAGAGCGCGGCGGTAATCTGATATACAGCTGACCTAGTCCCATGCTACCGTATAGGGCTCGGTGGAACTGCAGTTCAAGGCTCTGCTCTTTGCTCCCAGGCTGGCTTTGTGCTTGGTCTCTTGGTGCTTTGCGTTACATCCTTAGCCAATTCAGCAGCAGCAGTATTACACATGCTCATGAGGGAATCTCTGTGCAGCCTTTCTTCCTAGGAAGGATAGGCTGCCTCATATGGGAACTTGCATGTGGGAGGAGTACACAAAAGAATAGGATGATTCAGAGTCCTTAGAGAAGCAAAATGTAGCAGCAGACTGATTGTTGGAGCTCTGTCTGGGCAACCTGGGTTTGATTCCCGATATGGCAGTGCAAAACCTTAGCCAGCTTCTTGATGATCTTCCCATCAGACTTCCATTTGACTTCCAGCCTTTCCAGGTCTGCAAGCCTGTAGGGCTATCTTTGTTGGAGGGCAGGAGATGAAAACAAACCAGCCAATTCCAAGTTTTGGTTCAGTGTAGCTGGTTGGTTTTATGTTAAAAGATTTGGCTTGGTAGCGTCTTTTTATTTCTTCCCTATTTTTTTTTTAAATAAGTATTAATTTGGCATGTAAATATTTCCATGTACTGCTCTGGCATTTGCAGTTCCACCTCAGCCCTTGTGTCAGCTTACACTTCCAAGACATGAATAGCTGCACTACCATGAAAAAGGAGATGAGATTACAGGTTTCCTTGAGGATATTCAACATCAAGAGGCTCATGAAAAGTTCCTACAAGAATTTCAAGAAATCCCAACCCTTTTCTGGCTCAGTAAATTCCTACATGTTCTTGAGTCAACCCAGTCTTTTGTAAGGCCTCATATTTCTGGAAAAGCTATCAGTGAACAACATCTGCTTGCACCAGTGCCTGTTTTCTGTGAAGAACTTTTCATTGTTGTTTTATGGCTTCCTCATATATATCCCATGTCTAAAGCAGAAGGGTGACTGGAGATATCCCACTGTCTGTCATGCAGTATGTTAACACCAGAAAGCTACATGATTTCAGCAGAGGAGATATAGGAACTTTAGATCAACTTGTATGTCTGGAGTAACATTTTAGATTTTGTAATTGTTTTCATAGGTGTACAGAAAAAGAAGCACGGATATATTTTTCTATATTTGTCACCTTTTGCTCCATTAAATCAGGTGAGTCAATATTTTCATCATGATTTTAATCAGAAGGTGTTTATGTAAATAAATAAGCCAAGCTACTCTTTCCCTTTTAGTGGCTCTAGGTTCCTGCAATTTCCTCTGAGACTCCAGCTGAGTCAGTTGAGAGTAAAACATACACCACCAATACTACACTTTTGTATATGGATTTAATTTTGGGCTTAATACAGAGGGTGAATGATGTTACTATTCAGTCTTTTCTGAGTTAACTTATTTAAGGCAGGAGGTGCTTTTTGTGTTCCCTGAAGTAGTAATTGCGGGACCAACCAGTGTATTGTGATTCTCCAAATTTTAAAAGATTAAGGCAATTTAAAATTTTATATTAGATAATGTTGGAGCCTCTTAGTTTTATCTTCTTTTTCTGTGAATATTCCTCATAGTGTTGCTAGATGTTTTAGGGGGTCTAATCAGATCCAGTGGTCTAGATCTACATGAATTAAATATTCCCACCCACAAACTAAACAACTATGAGAAAGCTCTACAAAGAATTTAAAAAATAAGAGAGTGACAACCTAGACAATGGTAGAACCAACATTGATTTTAGCTTGTCAGTAAATATATGCTGACGAAAAATTCCCTTGCATTTGTTCTCATTGATTTTTGCCTGTTTTGAGCCAAAGAGTTAGAGTCCAGTAGCTTTGATGTTTGCAGTATCATAGACCTTGGCGTTACTAATTACTTGATGGCATGGGAAAGTGCTTGCCTGTCAGAGCTGGAATTTTACCTGCTGGTGTGAGAGTGTCCAGGGTATGCTCTGGGCTCCCTCAGGTCTTTTCACTCCCCCAGCTCTTTTCACTGTCCTAAGGCAAGCAGTTGATACCAGAGGAGAAAGCATCAGGAGAAACACAAAACTTTTAACTCAGGTGTCTTCTAGGTGTCTTGCTTTCATCCAAGACGGTCTTTAGGGATCTCACATATGGAACCTCTGAATAAGCACAAGCAAATTTTAATAAAGGAAGGTATTTAGTGGCCATCATGGTATGAATAATTTTCCCTTGGGATAGATCTGTTATCACCAAGTGGTAGAAACGAGACTAGTCATCGATCTCTCTGAAGATGGCTGCACAAGCCCTCATTTGAATGGACTCAGTGTGTTGGGAGGTGATGTAATTCTGAACTGCCTGGAGTTGTTGCAAATGTATTAAATAGGAGGCTGAACAGGCCAATACGAATTCTTTTTTCCCCCAAGGTTCAAAGTCTGAAAGGAGCAAAATGCAAAAGACAATGAGTGGCTGGCTGGAGAAGGAGCCCTCAAATTCTGTGACATCAGCACCATCACACCATCAGCAGCCAGAACTCCAGTTTGAGAACCAGGTGTAGCACAAGGTCAAGAAGGCAATGTCTAGGGCAGAAGCAGTGCGTAGGGTGGTGTCAATGAGTTGATTTGTCGACTCAATGGATAGCTAAGGATTCTACAGGGAGGACTGCCTGTTCCTGCCTTCTGCCCCAGAGATTTACTTGCAAGGAGTACAGTCAGCTTTGCATGTTCTTAGACGCATTGTGGACTTGGAGAGATGTGAAGATAGTGAATTCGAACTCAGTGGCATTGTTGTGTTTTTCTGGCAAGTCTTTTCTTAATCAGTATAAATGATTTCCTTCTACAGCAGAATTGAATCCAGATCAGAACAGAGGATCTTGGTCTGCTCGTTCTGTGGGAGGGCTCAGATTGGGATGTGGCTCCAGCCTTTTTGGCTTAAACCCATTTCTTGTCTGTGTTGTGGTTTTATGAGTTGATATAGCAAATATGTGACATTTGCTCTCCTTTTTCTTCTCTTGGAGTTTTTAAAGAGATGAGGGTTCCCGCTGTAGTATGAGGCAGAAAACAACAGAAGAAGAAGAAGTCTGAATAATAATGGGCATTCTGTGCAGAAATCTCCATGCCTGGAGAACAACAATTATTTGCAGCCTCCTAAAGGTTAAGGATGTGATGGATGTTAATGCATAGACATTTGTGGTTATTCATGAAACAGTCCCTTTCGGGGAAGAGCAGAGACACAAACATGATTTTCCCCAGTGGATGTTACCAAGCTGAGAAGTCCCTTTCTGTATCTCAGGAGTTTCTAAACGGACAGCATTACTAGCACAAAGAAGCAGTATTAATAAAGAATCTCAACACAGTAATATGAAAGATCAGATTGAGTTCAGACAAGTTCTTTCTGTTAGTTATTTGGAAACATGAAAATGTCATCTAAAATGGAAGTTTAAAGATCCTTTATTGGACACACAATCCTGGTGTTTTCAGTCAGATGGAGATCTGACTGATATTACGACTTTAGTACTTAGAGACCACTGATACCATCCCTCCATCTGGGACAGCACGGTCTCTTTAAAAATACATTTGCTAGGCAACATCTCCATCTGCTCATGACCGCAGAGAGGAAATAGTTTGGATTCTGGAGAAAAGCTTCAAATACCAAAAAGCAGGTAGTCTACTGGTGTGTTAGGAAATTGTCAGCGTTGTGTTGTAAGCGGGATTCGTCACACCTAGTTTTAGGCAACTGAAAGTTAGGCAACAATCTCATCTTGTTGCCTGGGCATCTCTTCTATACAGTAGAGAGATGGACACTTCCAGCAAGAGACTCTTCTCTTTGTAAGAATAGTGGCTAAGATAGCTGGAAGGATTCCCTTTCTGGGTGGTCCTGTCTCTTTCTGGTGGTTATAGAGGTAACATGGAAAACTAATATGTGCTAGACACCGAGATTTTAGACTAACTGAATCCCTCCCTATATTTCTTCCTGTTGTAGTGTGGAGAGGCAGTGCCTCAGCTGATTGATACGGATGCTGCGGAAGGTATTAAGTTGAACAAAGCCAGTCAGGAGTGGTGGTCTATATGATTGTGCATCAAAGTCGGTGACACTGTATATTTCACTTAAAAAAATCAGAACAGGTAAGCAAACAGTGCCATACTAAAGTATGAAACACGCTTCTGTCTGAGCAACAGGAACATTATCTGACCACTTAAAATTCCTCAGAGCTGTGTGGCTGTTACAAGGGTGATGGTTAAAAGCAGTCCCATGTCATTTAAGACTAACAGTTTTAAATATCTTGATTGCTAAAACTACCAACAATACTTTTGTTACGCTTTTGATGGGTTTTAGTTTGTTGAGCTTGTAACATTGTCACCCATGTCCCCTTGGTGGACACTAATTGTCATAAGTCACGAACTTCAGGGCCTATCCAGAATGTTGTCTCAATAAATGGCATATACGCAGAGCTCAGGCTTTTGTGCTGGGCCTTTGTGCAGCTTTGGATCGTAAGGAATAAGAAAAGATGGATGCTGAAGAGACTGGTTTTCTTTACTTTTTTGTATTTCTTAGTAATAAACGACAGGTGAGAATTGATCCCTCCCTTTGTCCCCAGAGTATCTGAAATATAAACAGAATCAACGTTTTTTGCAGAGTGCTTTTCTCTGTTGTTTTATTTCCTTCATGAGATGTCAGAAGCAATTAAAAAGAAGAGAAGTTGGAGCAGTTCCCTTTTGGCCAGAGCCAGCTTCACTCATGCTACAGTGACCTGGCTCTAATTGATACTTTCCTTGCTGCCAAATATCCAAGATAGCCATCTAAGTTCAGCAAAGAAGTACTACAGTGTGTGTATAGGCCTCTTATATGCTTCTGGTGCATCTGCTCTCTTATACCTGCCTAAAAATGACAGCAGCATCAAACTGCTGCCGTTGAAAGGCTTGTTAATACTGGAGCACTCAGAACCCGTCTTACGAAGATATCGTGCAAAATGCAAAGAAATAATGCTCAGCTACGTATTTCAACCTTCAAACCTCTACCAGTCTTCATACGCTTGCACGTATGTCCTTGATCCACAGTCATGTTCTGAGAATGGGGTTGAGCTGTGCTGCATATTTTACATGAAGTTTAAGCTAAGGAAACAATTTTTCTCTCATTTTGANAACTGCAGCCGTTGAAAGGCTTGTTAATACTGGAGCACTCAGAACCCGTCTTACGAAGATATCGTGCAAAATGCAAAGAAATAATGCTCAGCTACGTATTTCAACCTTCAAACCTCTACCAGTCTTCATACGCTTGCACGTATGTCCTTGATCCACAGTCATGTTCTGAGAATGGGGTTGAGCTGTGCTGCATATTTTACATGAAGTTTAAGCTAAGGAAACAATTTTTCTCTCATTTTGATTGCTCGTATTCTTAGAACAGGGTTTGAAAGGCAGTGGATATATATGCACTGATAATTTTGCACTTAGATTTCTGTGTCTGCAGAATCCTGTCCACAGATCCTGCTGCCATTGGCATATATGAATTAAATGCTATCTGCTAGGCTTAGCCAAGTAAAGTTTCCTGCTTGCAAAGGCAGGACTTTGAGATAGAAAGTAAGATGTCTCAGGTTAAACTAGGGATAATTTTGGTGGATGCTTTGAAGTCCCTTTGAAGCACTGCAGGAGGTATCACACAATCATACAGGGTTTGTTACAACCAAATAGAGCCAGTATTACAGTGTTAAAACTGAGAGATAAATATACCCCAATTTAAAAGGACTAGATGATTCTAAATGCAATTAGATAGCTCATGCGTGTCAAGGAAAAGCTCCCAAATACAGAATAGCCAGCTGGGAAAGGCAGGAAGTTACAGTGATGCATTGTCGTGTTACCATTTTTTTCCTTAGAAAATACTTTGCATTTCCTCCTATAAAGTTGATTATGTATCTTGGCCTTCACCAAGGACATTGCTTTTAGAAATCAGTTTTGTCTGTATGGAGAAAATACGGATGTGACGGACTCATCAGACTGAACCTAACCAAATTTTCCTCTACAAATATTGGCATACTTTGGCTGACCTCAGCAGCACAGTATGGATTCATACCAGCAGAAGACATGGCCCACTCTTGAGAATAATAACCTTTAGTTCAACTTGTTTTTATCCAAAGGTCTAAATGCTGGTTCCATTTGCTGGAAGCCATCTAAAGAGCTCCTATATCTTCAGGTACCATACCGAGCGTTCTGTTTATTACTTAGCGCTTTTACTATAGACTAGCCAAAAAAAAGACAAGCTTGTACTAGTTTTCTGCGTTTTCCCCGCAACTAATTTCTTATTTTTTTTTTTTTTCCTGCGAAGACCAGGACATGGTAAATACTAGCATGTGGCACGTTCTGTAGCTGGATCTGAACTACCACCTCTGTGGTACATCTCCATGATGCATGCCTCAACTGTTATATCTTAGCTACGTGGTAGCTAGGCAGAATTTCAAGGCAGAAAGAGTTACATGCAGATGTCTGAGGAAAGATGAGAGTGCACTGCTTGCTGTCACTGGCAAGTTCTCAGGCTTACATATGTGTTTCAGAGGTAGGTACTTCCCTTTAGAGAATTTTCAGTAGGCAAGAGACAGCAAGCCTACAATTACTTCTGCGTTTGATTTATTATTTAAACAAGTGTTTCCGATGCAGATGTAATTTCCCAGTTTGAGATTTATTATTTCACCTGTCTTTAAATAAGAATGCCAGCACACTGCCACTGGGAGCAGTGAGGTGTCTCGTTTCATTTTAACTTGTACAGCCTGCTAGCTTTGGTAGCCTCCACTGAAAGTCTTTTGGCTTTCCACAGTGATATTTTGCCATAACTACCACCTGTGTCTCCTATAGGAGCTGGAATTTAGGAATAGCAATACTTTTCCCCTTCCATCGTGGCACGGATGGTGCAGGCAGATATTTTTCCCTACACTGATTTTTTACATATGGTACTGAAACTGAGCACCTATTCATGCCCCCTTGCCCCTTAAAATAAGGCTTACGATAAAGATTTACATGACGGATAAGTGAGGGCATTCTGAAAGTGGTTTGTTTTCATGCCTGGAAGAACATAACGCATCCACATGTTTGTGGATCCACTGATTTTTATGCATAGCTCCCTCTTGCCCATATGTCAACACTGTTAGAGTTATGAAGTTGAATACCTGGTAGGAAACACCAGAGCTTGGGTTGGCTCTGTAGGCTTAATTTATGGGTTGGGGTTTTTTTTCACATATTCATTTCAGAAGTTTTTAATAATTGCTAATTATCCTTTAATTTTACTGCTAACAGAACAATAATAAGAATAAATAAGAAGGACTTGAATAACATTGTAGGGAAGAAAATATTCAATGCTGTTTCTGAAGCAAATATGAGTAGATGTTGTATTAGCTCAGGGTATACTTTTCCAGTAGCTGATGAAGAAAGGAATTTTCCTCATTTCCATGTGGAAAACATCATCGTTAGTTCTAAATTTGGTCAGAGCTATATTTTATTTTCTTACTAAAATGCTCATTAACTATAATTTTATAAAAGTATAAATTCTGACTTTGATTAAATGGGAGCCATTCTTTTTTCAATGTAGTTTGTACTTTTTAGCTTTCAGAGCAGAAAATATTTCCTTAGTTTCTCGCATACTTTTGAGGAAAATTATCTTTTCCAGACAGATGTTTTGAGGGCTCCAAAGAGATCAAAAAATGACCAGAATGTTCATTGAAGTGTTAGGACTCCAGAATGGTGCTACACAATTCCTATGCTATTACCACTTCACGAAAAGATAGTATTTGTTGAAAATTGCTCCTGTGTAGCGTTTTAAAGCCACTAGATTTGAGGATTTGTTATAAAATAAAGGATGTACTTACACGTTAGTTAATCTGCAGGAGGGGCCTAACACAGTAACACAAATATATGAAAGAGTAGCATGTGACGTAACTCAAAGAAAGAGATCAAGAGTGTCTTGTCCAAATTTTCACTTTAAAGTGTAATAGCCAAAGGATAGGAACACAGTAAAATAATATTTGTTTGTCAAAAGTACTTTTGGCATCTGTTCTTTATTGATGAGAATAATATTTATTGCCATCTGGATTTCCTAATTCATTTTTCTGATATTGCTTATCTGGGGTTGCCATAGGACACAAACAGCTGCATTAAATTCCATCATGTTGTGTCACTGTGGCTCATTTATTTTTTCTTATCTATGAAAATTTCTTGTTGCAGATAATGTTTCACTTGTTCCCTTTCTGCAGTACTTTGCTTTCTTGCCGAAGTAGCGTGGTCTGTCTTTTTTTTTGTCTTTTTCTCTGTCTTTTTCTCTCTCTCTCCCCCCTTTCTCTGTTCCTTCTTTTCATTATTTTCTTCTCTATCCCTCTGATTGCCTTTCACTTTTCCTCTTTTTCTCTCCTGTTTCTTAGCTAAGTAGCTTTAGATAGGTTTTAGCCTTATCTATGTGATCTAAATGTATGTTTAATATTGCCTGAATAATAATAATAATGTGTNATTATTTTCTTCTCTGTCCCTCTGATTGCCTTTCACTTTTCCTCTTTTTCTCTCCTGTTTCTTAGCTAAGTAGCTTTAGATAGGTTTTAGCCTTATCTATGTGATCTAAATGTATGTTTAATATTGCCTGAATAATAATAATAATGTGTTTTATAATGCGAGACGTTAGTTAAACTTCATTTAAGCTTCCCAACTGAGATTTCAGTCCACTTAATTCAGAAACTTTGACCTGACGATGTTGGGACAGGCCTTTATGGCTGATTCCCTGGAACTGTATAACTACGTGAACATATAAGGGAGGGAACACTTCATGGGTATTAGGATGCCTAATGTATTGGCTGTCTTCAAGCTTTTGCAGAGTCTCTGAAGCCCAATAGTCCTGTATAAGATTGTGGTACCTACATGCAAAATAAAGACTTGCAGAAATACGATTTATTAGTCAAATATGAAAAGTCGTAACGAATACTATCTTGACTATATTTTTTCCCTACTAGGCCAACATCAGTGATTGCTCTTTTAAAAAAACTATTTTATTCTCAAACTAAATCATACACACAGCACTTCCTTTGAAACTGTGGTAGTTTTTTTCCGCAAACTGGGTATTTTAGGAGTATCAATTCAGATGTAGCTGGAAGTCTTTCAAAAATGTAGATTCAAATCTGCCTCAGATTTTGGGTCAGACCACAGTGTGGCCATTTTGTGCATATTTATTTGAAAAATGCTGTTTTTTCGTTGCCAGTGGCAAAAGCTAAAAACCTTGTTTGTTTCATGAGAGGGGACTTCTGACAATGAAAATGGTTATTGTTCCACCGTAGAATCTTTGTGTTGCGCAGATATTTAGCTTTCAAAGGTTTTGCTCAAAATTCGTGTCGTTTTAATCTTTCAAAGCAGCATGCAACATATTTCTGCAAACATAACAGACACTGTTCTAGCCACTTAGGACTAATTATTTTAATATAAGATGGAGAAAAGAGACATTCCTTTAGGACAACTGCTAAAAAACAGGGGAGGAGACTCTGAATTTGGGGCAGATATCCTTGATAAAAGTTTGACTCTCATCTACACCTGAAGAGGTCCAGCTCTTCTGTGGTCCTCTAAAATCCATCTGAATCTCATCTAACCTTCCCTGTACCCGTCCCTAAGGTACGTCTCTGGAAATGACCCATAGAGGCACAAGCTCACCTATCGCAAAGGAACGGATCCAGTAGCTCTGCAGGGTGCTCCTCTATGGGCTGTGATGGGAGCTGGGTGTTACCACAGCATCATAAGGGCATCGAGTTAATTACGTAAACATGGAGGGGGAGCAGAATGCAGGACAAGCTCTGGTGCTGTTCGTGGAGGTCAAAGCTGAGGCAGAGAGGATGCGGACATACTCTGGGCAAAGCCAGACTGACTCTATCTAAGTGTCTGGGGAAGAGATGGAGGAGCTGACTGGGGAGACAAAGAGATCTAGGGAAATACACCTGGTTGGTATGCCAACAAGAACAAACTGCATTATCTAGGTCATTGTAAAGGGATCAACAACCTTATATTGGGTGAGAGAACAGTTGCTGCTTCCTAGGTGCAAGCTAAGAAGGATTTGTCTTGGGAACAAATAAATGTAAGCGTGCATGCAGGAGCTGGTATTAGTGTAGTTACTGCATGAATGGAAAACTGGTATGAAAGATGCAAACTAAATTCTGTCATCAACTGTGGAAGAGGAAAGGAAAACAAGAGAAGTTGTGAAAATAAATGCATGTCAGCGTGCTGCTTCTTAAGCTAGCATTAGCATTAACAGTGTTTTCAGAAGCAGCCATCAATTCTGAAAAATACAACTGGCCTAGGAAATATTTTCTGCATGGGTTGTGGCAATATTTAGTCCAGAGAACTTGCAAAGCCTCTTGAAAACATGGGTCCAGCATCTGGCTGTCATGGATAGAAAAGGGGAAAGAGTGTTGCAAAGGCACATCAGTGATGGTTCTATGCAGCTTCATCCTAGTTCAGCATCCTGTTTATACTGGCCTGAATCTTACTCCACTCCTGGGTAATGATGCTAGAGAACATCTCATGAAATAGGATCTTGAATCACTCTGTCAAATTTCTCAGCAGTGTAAATTTCCCCTTTGTTGTGCTCTCACTGGTTGCTTACTATCAGTTGTTAATCCTCTCATAATTCACAAGGTGAATAGGTAGTTCCTTGTAGAATGATGCTTTCATATCAGCCATTTAGTTCTACTTGGCTCTCTGGCAGGTGATGTCGCATGAGGAGAATCTGGAACTGGAAAATCAAAATAAAATTCATAATAGCGCTTCATTAGAAAAACAACTGGATTGAGGTTAGGTGGTTAAATGGTATAAACTGAGCTACAACCTACAGTATACATTCTTCTCCTGTGTACACAATCTGCAGTATACGAGACCTTTTTTGTTTTCCTGCTCCAGTGAGATGTTAATGATACTTACCCCATTGACCATAGGCATGCACACATTTGAGAACCTGAGAACCATGCTGGCTTGATGTTCTTTTGATTTTTTTTTTTTGTGTGTGTGTGTGTGTGTTGAGGTTTGGGGTTTTTTGGAGTGGTTTTGTGCTAATTGAAAGAGCAGATATTTCTTCTAACTAACATCTATTAACTTTTGAGACTAGAAGAAAACATTTGCTGACGGGCAGTGGGACATGGGGCTGCCTATGTTCTTTTAAAAAAGATTATCTTTCCCCCAAAATATATACACGTATAAACAGTGACAGGAGCAGTGAGTGGCCAAACCAGGTGCACGTACAGATTTTATCTTTATGGTATATTCCAAGAGGTACTGAAATATGTGTTTATCACTGTGCTTACAAAGATCAGGGGAAGGTTGTTTATTGGTTAGGGTTACTTTTGGCTATTTCTGAGAGTCAGCAGTGTAAACAGAAAGGACGATTAATACGCTTCCATAATAAGTTTACTGCATAAGGCCATGGCAAGGATTCACAGTCACTTCTTAGGACAGATGTGCATTGTAAGCATTGTAAGCCAAACAATGGCTACTCGATATTTTATTCAATGAAATACGTTATTTGTATTTCTTTGCCATCCCTCCCCGCCAACTCATTTTATGTTTTAACCCTGTCACTGATTGTTCTTACTTGTATTGAATTTTTTTTGAGATCCAAGGTTTTTTGTGTGTTTATACTGATCCTAGTATTTTTGGTGCTGCTTAGTCAACTCCTCTGTGGCAAATGAAAAATATTCGAGAGAAGGAAAGGAAGGACTTTGTTTCCTGGGGAATCATTACACTAGCAGTCGTAGTCAGAGGCCAGTCTCTGCTGCCTCTCTTGAAGCCTTAGCTTCAAGGCTGTTGAGAGGATTCTACAGCGGAGACGGAACTGGGATGCTGAGGGGAGCACCCTGCTGTCACCACAGCCTGTCGTGCTTGACATTAGAACAAACATATTAAGGGGTAAGAAGTTGACTTGGGAGCTGCAGAGATGTGTGGTTAACAACACGAGCGTTTGTATGTACTGAGGAGTACGTATCTGCATGCAGGATAGAAACAGGCACCTCAGCATTTAGTCAGTTTGGCAGCCAACAGAAGTAAACATAAGGTGTTATTTCTTTGATTTCAAAAAGAAAGAAATATATTCTGGAGGGTTCTAAGCCCTACATGCTGCTACATTTAAGCTCTGCATTCAGTTTTTAATGCTACTTGTCTTTACAATCTGACTATAACCTTTAAACTATGCTTGAAAACATCCTTCTCTTTGAGCATCAGGTGCAGTGGACCTTACCTGTGCAATCACTGGAAGAGCAGGCAGCATAAAAACAGAGGGGAATGCCACCGAGCAGACTGGTATAATATTTCTTTTAAGCCTTACTTAAAGAGAAAACTTCTCTCACAAATTAAGCTCTGAGGAAAAGCAAGAATTAAGCCTTTCTTTTAGCTTTATGACATCTCTTAATAAAATAAGTACAAAAGTGAGTGTTCAGTTGTCTTTAGAATTTCTTATATTGCTTATAAAGGTATAATTTCCCTTCCTGTATCATGTCACAAAATAAAGCCAGGTTCAGATGTGGACTAATTAAACACTGAATTTTCCTCTTATTAAAATCTGAGCAGAATTTATTACAAGGGACTTTCCATAATGACAGGGTCTCAACTCGTTGTGCGGAATCTTGGCAGAGACCTTACAGGAGTACTTCTGTGAACTAATTCTGTTCTTCCTTGAGAGTATATAGGATCAGGAAAGGAAATGTGCAGGTGTCAATTGCATGCAAAAACAGCAGCAGAGGCTGTTGCAAGTAAGATTCCTTCCCTAGTGTTGCTGTAGTATAACTACACTAGATGTGCCAGATTTATTCCTGCTGGAACTTAATTGGAGTATTCTGGCAGATCATTTTAGTGTCAAGTCACATATGGATTTTAATATCAAATCCTTACTTAAGTGCTTGGAGACTTTAGGAAGAAAGGTACTGTACCTTCTAAATATGAGCTAGCTGTACTATTTTGAGTTTATTTCAGAAGTTCTCGTTAAAGCCTTAGTGATTAAAACCTCACCTTTGATACCAGGTTCTACTTCTGTGATAACACCAGGGCAACAACAGCAGCAGTACTTTCTGACGGATGAGCAGGATCAGATGAAACAGCATCCAACATAAGAACTGACACCCCTTCCCCACCCCACCCCCTGAAAAAAAAAAGAAGAAAAAACTTGCTGCTTTTTTCCTAGGCTTTCAAAAGCATGATCTTTTGTTTTTGTTTTTGTTTTCTTTTCAAATGAAACTATTAGATGTGCTGAAAACATTGCTTCTGACATTATTTCTCGCTTGGCTTTGCAAGGTTACTATCTCAAGAAAGGGGATTATTATCAGATTGGATTTGTTAGCATCTATTTGGAACTCCCAGCCATGAACCAAACACAAAGATCTTACAATGTAGTTCAGACATCAGCAAATAGAAGAAGACAAAAATGACCCTAGCTTTGGGTAGCAAACATTACTTTTGGAGTTTGAAGCTCTGCTTTGATTTTCTGTCTGCTTGTTGCAGTTCAGATATTCCCCTTCTACCAGTGTATCGCAACGTGTGTTTGTGACCATGCTGTTGCTCCTGCTTGCCCTGTGTCTGCTTGTTTTGGCAGTTTTGACAGCAGAGAACGCCGGGCCTCTTTCATGTGGTTTGTGTCACATGTGCTGCTGTGCGAGACACGCGCGGCTCTTCGGGAGCGTTCGCCGCTTGCTGCTTCTCATGCTCTCTTGTACACTTCCTCTGCAGATGGCTTTCCTGGCTCCCATGGACCATGTGTTTTTTCAGTTTCTTTTAATGTGTGTACACCCACCCCATGCAGTTCCAATGAAGTATGTGTTGTTTATTTCCTCTGCCGTCCAGCTCTGAAGCTTTAGATCTAGGGAGGCAGTCACTAAGTGCAGGACCGATCCTTAACATAACCTGCTCTTTTCCTGGGGTGCTTGTTCTTCTGCCTCTTGGAAGCGTGGAAGTCTCCACTTGTTCTGTTTTTAACCCTGTCATGACTAATTTTAGCTGTCTTACCATCAGGCTTCCATTGTCCATGGAGGGAGGTGGATGAGATAACCTCCTACGGCAGGCATCTAAGACAGGTGAACAGATCTGTCACTCTCAGATGACCTTTGTTTCTCTCCCCATTGACACAGAGGAAGCCTAGATGACAAACCTAGGCTAATTGACCCACTTTGAGATAGCAGTATCTAGGTAGGATATAACCCTCTCCAAGGACCCAGCTTTCACGGTGGTATGCACGAATGCTGTATGCTTGCAAGCTGCTGGGATTTTTTCATCAGCTAATCCTCTTGTCAGCACTTCCCATACTGCTTTACCCATGAGGAAAGAGTGGAGAGCTGAGTGTCAGCAGAGGGGCATGTGAGTATAAAAGATAAGGACTAAGAGCTTCCGTACATGTGGGTCAGTTCCAGACTCACGGGAGGTATTTTTCACTATATGGAACAGAGTAACAGAGTGGCCTAGTTAAGAAGGGCAGAGTATTGGTGAGAAATTAGGGCAAAATAACCCAAACCTGATAAATAGAAACCCCCTGGAACGGTAGGAGGACAGACCTCTGATGCAGAATATTTCGAATGCAGGTGGGAGATTTAGCAAATCCCTGTAAGTCAGGACTACGAGTGGAAGTGAGTAAGGTGAGGCTTTTCATAGCGTTAGTGGTCCTCTTGACTTACTTCCTGAAAAAGCTGCGTGTGTGCCATATGCTTTATTTATACCAAGAGCTATTCATTCCCCATAAAACCTGATGTTTTTATGCAAAACCCTGCTGGTTTTGTTCAAGAGCAAAGCTATCAGAACCCGGATAGTTTAAACCATTTCTGCTAATTCATGAGGTTTCTCCACAAATTGTTTTCGGAGTTTGTGCCACTTCTATATTTAAAGGTGGGCATTAGGTAAGTTAACAAGACACGTCTGTGAGAAAGAAGGCTTCCTCACATCAGAAGCAAAAACTTGCTTTTGATAGAGCTCTTAAAATATTCCAGATTTTTATATCCTGAAATACTATTGAATAGATCAAATAAAACAGTAGCAGCAGTGGGATTTTTATTTTGGCGATTGTCCAGCAGTAAGAAAAATCGTATAGATATAGACTACTTCTCATTTTCCTTAGGATTAACAAGCTGATCCCGTGTATGTACTATGTGTGATAGTCCCTGTGATGCCAATGGGAGCTTGGCACATGGACCAACTGCACAATCCATTCCCACATGTAGGACGCAAGGGCTATAGTGAAAGAGATTATAAAACAGCAAGGTTATTATCTGGAGAAAAACTGGCATTGCCCTAACTCTGCAAATCCATAACTGTTGCAACATAAGGCAAAGAGGACAAGGCAATAAATGTGGATCTGTGAGATGTGGGGGAAATGACAGGCTTGGAAATGTGGTTTCTATCATTGCTTTGGTAAGAGAGCAACAATAGTAAGAGAGGTATGATATGTAAGGGCATCCTTACACTGCTTAATTTCCAGTTTCATCTGTGTCCATATCTTAGGAGTTTCCTGTATGAAGTTGTTGAAAAAAAGTCCTGCATAGCATGAATTATATGTAAGGATCCAGTCCTGTGCTCATGCAGCATCCTGTTGTAGTCACTGGAAGTCAAGCCTGTGAAAAAGGCAAGACCGGGCATGTAATCTCCCTTTAAAAAATGGTCTTTCTGTCCCTGAAAATTGATTAAAAATAAAAAACCCCAAGCTACTGTTCTTTGCCACTGGCACCAGCTCTACGGGGCATCAAAGCAACTGACTGCTCGTAATCTCTAGACTTTTCCTGACTGACTGCAAAGGTCATCTTGGAGTGAGCTGGGGAAACTGAGAAGAGTTGTCTGAAGGCCAAATAAGGTGAAAGTTGCGGTGGCTAAAGTTCAAGTTTATTTACACAGAATAAAAAAGAGAAGTGAAAAGTTTGCTGACTTATTTACTTTTATTTTAGAAAGCTTTGGAGTGGTTTGTGTAAAACAGAATAAAAGGTGGGAAAAAAAAGGAAGTAGAATGTTCCGTGATATAACAGAAATAGCAGTTTGGCAATCTTGACTTTTTCATTATTTATCTCATTGTAACCCAGACAGTAATATCTGTGATGTTGCTGTTATTTTCTAGCTTAGGAAATCTTTGAGGTTGGGACTTCCTCTTTTTTTCCCTCTTGGAAAAATTTCTTAGCATAGTCTTGCCGTTATGGAAGGAATATAAAAGCTCTGTTCAAACAGTGAAATGAAGGAAGAAGAGTTTCATGTAGGTTTTTGTTCTATTTCATGTTTATATCCTAATCCTCAACACGAAAATAACCGTAGATTCTCTTGCATTCCTTACAGCATCCCACAGACTAGTGACAACATGTGTGCTGACTGTTTTGGTCTCAAGCACTCTACTGACTGGCTTATTATCCGCTGTCAACCAGAATACAAAATAGCTGGATTTTGCTTGCTGGTCTCTCCCTGGGCACTAATTTACGTCTCTTTATTCTACCCATTTTATTTAATTTTGTAAAAATTCATCTGTCTTTAAGATCTCCACTCGATGTTCAAACTTGGCTGAAGATGGCCAGAAGGATCAAAAGTTCATGGGGCGCGTGCAGACAGACAGTGAAATATCTTGATCGCTTAGCTGTCCCTCCTCTAGAAAACCAGACCAAAGATAATGTCAGGTTATTGTTCACTCTAGAGGTTACTGGTTAGCCGTGGCTGTTGATACAAAACAATTCATGAGCATTCATCAACCTGTCAAAAACACTAAGCAAGATTAAACCAATAAATCAGTTTAAATCTCTAAACTCTAAATTTTATTCTTGATAAATAGCATTGAACCTTATGCTTGCTTCCTCAGATGTCCAACAATTCCCTTGCTAATAGCTTGTTAGTCACATCTTGGTCCATGGTTACTGGAAGCAACATGCTCTGGTGAACAAGATGCTGGAAGGGACCCAAGAGCTCTGGATTAGATTTCCAGCTCTGTCTCCTGTAATCGCTCTTGTTCTGTTTTCCTTCTATTGACTGCTAAAATCACCATGCTTGTGTCATACATAGGGGGCTCCCAGTCCCGCCTTGAGCCTGCTTGTATCACACTTACATTGCAAGCTTGCAGGTGATCTTGACCATGGGTTACAGAGAATTCCAGCAGATACTGCTGGTGAGCTTGACTATTCTGGCAATCGTTCTCAGGCCACAAATCAATCCAGTCTTCCTGTGCAGTCTCCTGTTCTCTGCAGTGATACAATTGGCTATACATGAAAAAAAAGGATGAAGTTTTAATTTTTAAAAGCTAATGTCACAGGATGATACTAAAATGAATAAACACAAATATAATCAAAATATCCCAAAGTTTATACACTTTCACCGGAATATAGTGTTGTCATTCTGATTTAATAGATGGCAAATAACAAAAGGGTCCTTGCATTGCAACATATATGATAAAGCAAATGAGAATGATAAAATATCTATATTTTATTGACTTTTTTTTTTAACATGGATCAGCTGTAAAGGAGAAGAGGACTCCAGTGTTCCCACAGTTTGTTTTGACTACTGTGATAACTACAACTTAAATCATCACCTTAGGAGAAAACCTGTTTTGATTCTTCAGGGAAGCAAAGTTCAGCAGTTTGTTTTCACACAGGAAATTACTGTTTTAAGGGATAATATTAGGTATCGAGAACCTTAATTGCTAATAATTCCTTATTTCATTATGACTTACTTTGTCATAAAAGGTTTTAGGATTCTGTCTGGAAATAATCCTCAAATTTGAGGGGGATTTGGAGCCAGAACTGATGAAAAGGGACATCAAAGATAACCCAGGTAAGGTATGCTGGTGAAAACAGTTTTCTCTGTAGCACAGCCGCACACAGTAATCACAGCAAAGCTTCCTTTGGCATAATGATGAATATTAAAAAGACTGTTTGTATTGTAGGTTTGATACATTTGATATCTTAGGACTGAACATCTAGCACCAGATGATATTCGAAACTCTTCTTCAGCTTATTTATATTAATGGATTGATGCTGCACTCCAGTAACAGTGTTCAAGAAAAAGAAAGTCACAGGTTTGCACGTAACCGGTTGCAACAAAGAATGTAACATAGTACTACGTTACAGGCTTCACAAAACTGCTGAAATCTGGCACCACTTGGGTCCCTGCTTTATTAAATATTTTACAAACACCGAGAAATTGAATAGTGAATGTCTTAAAAGCCTTCTAATCTAAGCAGTTATGCCAGCGTGGATGACTTTCTTCCCAGAGCGTGACACGTCTTGATTGCGCAAGCGTGTAACACAGCCTTTTCCTACGCATATGGTCGTGCTCCGTTGAGACACCTGTGTTGGCAGAAAAGAAAGTGTCAAGGACGCAAGAGACATCGTCTTGCCAGACGTTCTTAGTTTGCCTCTTACTGCTTCCAACCCCATTTCCGTTAACTGAGATAAAGCAGTGGTAAATGATATCTTTGCACAAATGTAATAGGTGACCGGATATTGCTAAGAACTTAAACTCTACTACTCAAAACCAACCAGGGCCCCAGAGGACCGTAGAAGGGATCGTGCTGTGCTGACTGTGATTTCATCATGCAAACAGCGAGCCTTGCATAGGTTTTTTGTGTAGTGATTTTACCCCTGTTTCCAGCTTGCTAAGACCAGGCTGGTTTTTCCGAATTTGTAGACTGTTTGCAGCTGTTGAACAAAGACTGCGTCCAGTACTGAAGAGAGACTTCAGCTGAGTATTCACCTACTTGTGTGACACCTGGAGCCGGTGGGTTGTTTAGGAGCTGTTTACAACAGCTATTCATTCACTATTTACCACACAAGTTGCAAGTTTGTCTGGCAAAGCTGTAAGGTACGGTAATGGAGCTTCAGTATTTACGGCGTATGTCTTGCCTTTACCCTGTTGACCAAAGGAGTGAAGAGAAATATGAAGGAGGAGTGGCAGAGCTTTCATTTAAGCTTATTCATGTCATGCCAGTCACAGCTGCCAGACGGTTCTGAAAACATCAAGGGAGAGAGGGACCAAAAATGAGTTATCCATTGCATGTCTAGTGATGGCAAGCTTTTGAATTCCAGGAAACCAGAAACCTCAAAATAGCGGTGTCTACGGAGTTGAACAAAAGGGTTGGGTTTTTTTTTGTTTGTTTGTTTGTGTGTTTGTTTTGATTTTTAAAAATCTTTATAAAAAGAATGCAAAATATCTGGGCTCAGGTGAAAGAAGCTGTTGAGAATATGCTTCAGGAGGAGATACATATGGAAGGAAATCTCTGATCTTATTTCTGTTGATAGAAAGCAGGACTAAACCCTTTATCTGAATTGTATAAATGTGAAGAAAAACCCATGGTAGTAAGCACAAAGCATAATGAGTAGGTCTATTGAGATTGTTAAGATCTAGTGTTTCTTCAAAGTTAGACAATTCGTAGCAAGAACAGCAGTGGGGATTTTTCTTTCTGTAGTTCAATGAATTAGCAAGAGAAGGATCAAAGATGCCTCTGTCATCCAGGATTCCCATCTTGTATCACTTTTCACTGGCAAGCAGCTGGTAGAAAAGGGAAGGCTATGAGAAAACAGTGACCAAGGGAATGGGGAAAGAAGTAAGTAGAAAGGCTAAAAAAGAAGAGGAGAGGGTTCAAAGGTGAAAAAGATAGAGCTCCAGCAACACTGGTCTGCAAAGCACCCGTGTTTTCTATTTTCATCAGCATGCTGAGGTTGCATTTTGTTTTGTGTGGTCCTAACAGCTTTTCAAATTGTTTCTTGGGGACTCAGGGGCTTTCTGTAGAGCTCAGTGGAGCCACAGGGATGGACACTAGCTGAAGACCCCTCCCATGAATTCTCAAACCTCTGATCTCTAGGATTTAATTCTGAGAGGTCATTACAACATGAACACGTGCTTCAGAGTCCTCTGGTTCCTTACATTACATTACAGGAACATTACTGAAATATTATGTGCATGGGCAGAACTCAAGACAGAAACAGGCCACATCTGTAGGAGGTATTTATTTCCATATGCCCTTGCTTAAGCTTGTAGTATGCTGTTGCAAAATCGCACATGACCCGGTGAGAAAAGCACCTTTCACTGTAGTGCACGTAGTAACAGCAGGCCGAGAAATGGTGTAAACAATCCAGTTGGCGGAGCCCTGCCCTGCTTAGTGTTAAAGACACACACTGCCCCAAGAGCAGGATTGCTGTATCAAATATCACTATCTATGATATGTGAAGTCATTTTTGGGAAACAAAAGAGCATCTCCCTAACAGGTACAGATACAAACATATGCAAAAATCCCTTAGATCTAAGGATCCTCTGAGCCTTCCCCTCACTGTACCCCAGCGCCCCTTTTGTCCTCTAAACTGGTGAAAATGGGTTTTTCCCTTGGTTTAATACAATGAATGCGGAATAGATGGCAATCACGAGCCCCGTCATGGGCCTGGACTGCTATTGTTCTCTACTTTTTATCCTTTGTCTGTTTTACATTAATGACTAGCTTGCACAAATTTTGCCCAAGTATTCTTGTTACTATATAAAATGATAAGTAAGGACAAATCACAGCAGAGAGAAAATTTTGCCAGATTTAAGGCTAGTTTTCTATACCAAAGACAGAAATGGCACAATTTAATAAATACTGGTGACTTCACAAGAGCTCCTGTCTCTGACTAAATTTTTGTGGCTGGCTGCTGCACAGGTGTTGTGCATGCAGTGAGTGGCAAGGGAAGGGCTAAGTGGTGAGCCCTGAGGGTCCTCACCTGGCTGCTGTGATAGCTGGGGGGGGGGGGTGGGGGGCAGGAGGGAGCTGAGCGTGGTGGGAGCAGGTGTGGCTGTGCTTAGAGGGACCAGTTACTGCCTTCTCCAGCAAGAAGGCCAGCCAGTGCTCAGGAGAACCACTCTGGGGGTGACCTGAAGTGGGGCCTTGTTTCTTGGGGGAAGAGGAAGCTTAGCCGTGCCTGGAAGTCTCGAAGAACACCTGTGTTTTCTGAGGACCTACCCCACAGCACAGGGTAAGCAGACGCTGTCTCTGAGCCATAGGTGGACCGGAGTAGCTTTGCTCATCCCTTTTCTTCCCTGGTTGTAGAAAAGTGAAATCTGTTATGTGAGGCTCGTGGCAGGAGGGAAAGTAGAGTTGGGTGTAGAAATGGAGGAATCCAAGCAGTTGTAGTCAGCCCAAGTAATTAAACAGAATGCAGCTTTTGAGGAAACTTCTGGGACTCTTACATCAGGTACTGCGCTGAAGCTCGGCTGCAGTAACTGCAGGCTACGTGTCTCACAACTACAGTAGTTGGGGAGCGGCTGTCTGACCTGTTACCGCTTGCAGGTACAGCTAGTTCAGGCTCTGCCACGTACCCTGCTAGGGCATCGGCAGAGCTGAAAAAAACTGGGCCTGCTTTTTCAGGTAGGCGTATGGAGCAAGAAGTCCCAGTCCTGGTTTGAACTTGGACTCTGGGAGGGGAGGGAACAGCAGATTACTTTAGAAGAAAAAGGTTACATTCTGGTAATAAACTTTGGGGCCCATTGTTGTCTGAGGGTGGACTTGGGGACATTTAGCTGTGAATACACAGGTGCGTAGCAGGGTGTTAGGAGTTGGTACTTGGAATACAAAGATCTTTGTGACTCTCTGTAGGACCAATATGAATCTCACTGTTAATTGCTGATGGCTTTTTCTTTTGTAGTCTTTATCCCAAGTCTTTTGTCAGCTTGGTTTCACACGAGATAAGCGTACAGTGTGACCAAGTCGAGCTGTATTTCCAAGATGCTCTTGTATGATTTGCTGTCTTGGATGTTCCACCTCAGTCGTGTAGTAGAGAGCAGAACGGCTGCTGTACAGTGGAGAAGTATTGCTGCCTCTGGAGAGAGGTCACAGTTCTCACATTTACTCTAAATGTTTATATATATGTGTTGGTAGCTAATAGCACTTGTGACTCCATGTTCCTCCTCCTGGCAGGCTGCTGTTTGGTCCTCCCAAAGCCAGCTCTTGTGCAGGCTGAACAAGGCCGGTTCCCTCAGCCTGTCCTCACTGGGCAAGTGCTCCAGCCACCAACCATCTTGGTGGCTCTCTGCTGAACTTGCTGTAGTTTATTGATGTCTTGCATATACTGGGGGGCCCAGAACTGGATGCGGGGTGTAGATATGGTCTAACAAGTGCTCTGAGTAGAGGGGGTGATCACTTCCCTTGTTCTTCCGGCTCCTGTGAATACAGCCCAGGATGCTGTTGGCCACCTCGGCACACTGCTGGCTTGTGTGCTCCTTGACACCCTCCCTGCCCACCAGGCCCTTTTCCACGTTACTGGTTCTGTCAGTCAGTCCCTGCCTCCCTCCGTTGGTGCAAGAGCCTCTTCCTTCCCAGCTGCAGGTCTTTCCATTTGTCCTTGTTGAATTTTACGAAGTTTCTGTCAGCCCCTTCCTCTAGCCTGCTGGGGTGTCCCTAAATGGCAGCCCTGACCTCAAGTGTGTTGACTGGCTTCCACAAGTTTGGTACCATCTGCAAACTTGACAAAAACTTGTTCTTTACATCGTATCCTCCAAATTGTTGATGAAGATGTTAAACAGGGTGATCCCTGGATAGAGCCCTGCTGTTCCCCCATCTAGCCATCCACTTAGACCATAATGTCCCTACTTGGGCACAAGAATGCTGTGAGAGAGAGTGCTTGAAAGCCTTGCTAAAGTTGAGGTAACTGATACCCCCTGCTCCTGCATCTACAAATCCAGTCATCTTATCACAGAAGACAATCAGATGGGTCAGGCATTATTCACTATTGGTAAATCCATGCCTCTGCCTGTTTGCAAGTAGAAGTAGTCATCGCTTGCATGAAACTCCCACTTCAAATAACTGAAAGGAGTTTATGCCAATTTTATGAGAGGAGAGAAGCTGCTTTTGTGTAGATTAGTCTATAGATTTGTATTTAAGTCAAAATACAGGATTAGGTAGAGCTCCACAAAAGAACCTGCCAGTCTTCAGTGGATGAGTGTTATCTACAGAGACAGATATGGATATAAACTTAGAAATAAAATGGTTTTAAACCAAAATGAAAGTCCACTCCCTCTTTCTTTAAAAAATGAACTCTGAAAACTTTTAGTAATATCATTGATATTTTCATTGTTTAAAAAGTATTTTAATTGCCTAAAAATGAAAAAGTTTTGATCTTGGAAAATGTTATGAAAAACAGCATGAAAAAAGGTTTAAAATTCTGTGAATGATTGACTTTTTATTATTTGCTTTCCTGTGGCCTGCCTAAAAATCACCAAACCTACCTGTATCAAATCAGCCAGAGAGGTACATCCTAGATTTGAAGACAAAGAAGGTCCTGGCTTTGGTTCCCTACTACCGAATCTGAAGGTGCTAGTGAGTGTCCAAACAGTGGGGACACATTGCTGTTAGAATGCTTCACTCATTAGGACTGGATGAGATCCCAACCTTTATCTTGAATATACAGCAGATGCAAATGAGGAGTCATAATGTTGTTCAGACAGGCTTAAAGATGAACAAAATAATTGCAATCAAGAAGTAATTGTAGATATTTACCTACTTTTCTACCCCACAGCTTATCTGTTACCTCTTGGTTTTGAGTTCATTTATAGTCAGGTTTTTTCACATTATGGCATTCAGAGCTAAGATTTGTTTAATTTTGAGAGTGAGATTTTGTATGACTTAATTACAGAAGCTTCAGTAAACAAAAGTTATACCTTATTAATTGCTTCTCCTTGATCTCCTACTCTTGTAATAGATTTTAACAACAAATAAACTAATACTATCCTTATAAGTAATAAGGCCAGAAGTCAGCGAAGTGGTGGTGGCAGTATTACTAGGTTAAATCTGCAACAGCTGTTTTGTCTCTGTGTGACGTTATGGAGTATGCTGAACTATCCTTCACCCTGGGATTCTTTCACCTCTGAAATGCAACCAGCAACGGAGGCACCGGGGACAGAAAGAATTGTGACAATTAGTAATAACTTTTTATTATTACCGGGTAATAATTACGACTTAACAAGCAACAGTTAAATTTGCAGTAAAACAGTATATGTTTTGATACTTTGGGTTTCTTTACTTTTCCTTCATTGCATCTGACAAAGCAATGAGGATCAAATAGAGAGACAGATTCGTTTGTTGCATAGATTAGTGCCTCCCGCACTTTCAAGAAAAAAGCCAAAGCTGAATTTTCTTCCTTCTTTCACCAATTTGTAATCAGAGGGACTGTCCTCCTCTGATCTACTGAGTGAAGCTGTGGTAGACTTGCAGAAGTAGTTATTGGGCGCTGTGTTTTCATGGTTAATTTTCAGCACTTGAGAGGCTGCAGTAGTTCACTCTTTTTACAAAGACAAGAAATTTTACCTGCCCTTTAGTTTTGTCTTGCTAATGTGGAGTAAAGTAACCAGTAGAAGTCATTGGATTAAAAAAAAAAGAGGTTACAGAACACGGATTGAACAAAATACATAATCTGAAGAGATGAATTGTGGAATGTCATTTGCTTGACCTGTTAGTTTGAGAACTGCCACTAACGCTGCATTGTGATTTAAATAAAACCTGTATTCTGGACATGGTAGTTTGGAAAGGGAAACGGATGATTAGGAGAGCAAAGGAGAATTGGTAACAATCCCGTCTGTAGAGGAAATGAACAGGAGAGGAAGGGGTACGCTTCGGTATTGATTTGAGAGGCTTATGGTGTGAACAACCAGTGATGAAACTTCTTTTTTGTGTGTTCTGTTGTCTAATTCACTAGTGGAATTTGTCATGCCTTGTTTCTCGTATGTGAATGTCTCTTTCACAGGTTCAGATTTCCGGTATCATTCTAATTAGCATAGTAAAACTCCAGTGAAGTTGCGGAGTTTTGAAGTCTGTAACTTAGCGGTATGGTTCACTCCTGCTGTGTTGAATAGCTTAGGTCTCATAATCTAATGAAGTCTTATGGGGGTTACTTATTTACTTTCTTTGTCTTTTGAAGTAGATAACGGTTGTATAGTGGATGATTATTCAGCGTGAGTTGGTTGTTTCTACATTGCATTAAAACAGCAACCCACTGGAATATATTATTAGAATGTCCTTCTTAATATTTACCAAAGCATAATATGATGAAATATTGCATTTCTTATGTTAATGAGCAAAGAGTGAAAAACGTATGCTGTATTATGGACTTTCCTTGTTACAAACTGCAAGCTCTCGATTTAATTTTTGAGGGGTTTTGTCCTTTGTTCCCTTCTGGAATCATTTGATCATCATGATATATACTTCCTTGCTTCATTATTTTATATGTAGCGTAGTCAAGAAGAAGCCTTCAGAGATACATATACTCTGGGACAGCACGTTTAAAAATCTTGTTAAGATATCAGCTCTTTAAAAAAACAGAAAAGAAATTTTCTCTTGGCCCAAATCCATGGCAGTATTTGCCCCGCAGTACACGCTGCAGGGGTGAAATTTGGTGAGGTCTCAAGCACTGGAATGAATTAGTGTAGTATGCATAGTGACGTTCCTTTCATTGAAGAGTGGGCAGCAGCCTGGAAAACTTGATGAGTTAAAGGGAAGGCACGTATGGTAGCATGTCGCACGTCATAGGAAGTTACAGCCCATGTTTCTACATATAAGGCCACGGTTCCGGTGCGAGCAGAGTATTTGTAGAAAAACATCACAAAAAAATAACCCATCGTTGAATCTTTGAGCGTTCCCAGATTACATCTGTACATTTTCCAACAAACAATTGGCCTACACGTTTCACTGAAATATGGAGATTCTTTGGTTGTGCAGTCATGCCTTGGCTGATACGAGGCTTCCTGTGAAATCTGTAAATCATCAGTACCGAGATAACAGAAAGAAAACCTCAAAAGATTATTTAAGTTAGCTATGTAAAAATACGTCTTCTCCCAAACAGGACATCTCCCTGGAGTATTAATGCATTTATATACAACATTACAGCTGTTGTACTGGATTGTAAACAGTTAGCAACTGAGAAACTGGCCAGAATAAAAGAACAGTAATGGTTTGATGACTACTTGTCCTTTATAAGTAGCAGCTGCACTTCCTCTTCCTTCAGTGATATGTGTTGTTTTCCAAATGAACTAGTTAAATCCCACTTTACTGCAGTCTGATCATCTTAAAGGTTTTTTTCCTAGAGCTGAGCTAATAAACTGATGACCCCTGCCTAGCTCTCAGTCTATTTTCAGCTGGAAGTAATTCCTGTTCTTTACGTCAGGCTCAGAAGGGGATGACCAAACAGTTGTTGAACTCTGCTCTGATCCCAGAGGCAAAACCTGTCTGTTTGGAGATGATGAATGCAAGGAGATGCCATGGGCTTGCTAACTGCCACTAGGGAGGACTTCAGTCTGCAGTGTTGGTATTCTAGAACCTTTAATTAACAATTAATTAAGAGAGTACTCATTTAAAACAGAAGAAAATATTAGTTGTGGAGTCCTCTGGATTTAAGTATTTTAGCAGAAGCCAAGTGAGTGGGTTAGCAATGGAAATAGGCTGCGGTAAATTCTTGGCCACCGCATTTGTCACCCCAAATGTCACAGGAATAAGTGTGTTGACAGATGAGCTGCAGAAAATCTTGCTTGGTGGTTTGAAAAATGAAAGCCCTAGTGCTCCCGTTGCCTGCTGGAGGTTGCTGTTTCCATAATAGGGTCAGTGGGAGAGAATGGTCTAGGTCTGCAGCTTGAAGAAAACAGCCAGACTTTGTACTGGGAAGGCTGAAGCGTTTGCTGTGAAAAGAGTGCTGCCATGAGGCTGGAGCTCGGTTTGACAGAGCTCACCTCTTTGCGTATTAAGACTAAGGAACGCTTACTGTGATTACTTGGATGTTTGTCATTCTGTGTCAAGGTCTGATTCAGAAAAGCACTCCTGATTAAAATGATACTTCAGCTAGTACCCAATCTTCTTTGAATCGGTTTGGGTAGTACTGTATATTTAAACAACGTCAGGCTTAATTGCTTTTCTTACACAGAGTCTAAAATTTACCATTGTATGTTAGTAATACCAGTAACTAAATAAAGTCAAATTCTTGTCTGGGTAGCACAGCTGCATCATTTAACAGTTTCATGGATGTTTTACAATGCGACTTTGATGGGAAATTACCGTCTTGAAATAGAAATCTTAGCAAACATCCTAAAATATAATTCAGATGGTAAATTGAACACGACTTAACTCAAGTGTACAAACACAGCAGCTCAAGATGTAGCGTGACCTTAACTGGTAAAACTTTTGACTGAACATTTCAAATTTTAAAGCATCGTTCTATATCAACCTTGATTTAAGCAAAACATGCTGCTGTGATATAGTTATGAGATGGTGAAGAGCTACTTTTCTACTGAAAATTAGTCTTCAGACCGCATTTATCTTTTATTCTCTAGTATATAATTCCTTTAATATAATTCCTGTATTTCGGAAGAGTGGCATGGTGAACAAAATCTACTAACTTACTCACCAGGTGTCTTTTGTTGTTCACATAATATTGTTGCTGTGAAGCTGCTTGATGAAAAGGTTCATAGTGGTTTATTAAAATATGACTTAATAGTAGTAAAATGCTGTGATAAATCAGGTCTTTTTTTCTTGCAGCTTTCTTTAGTAGGATATTCTTTTTATTTGAGTGGTAGATATGATAACATGACTTAGTGAATTCCAGGGTCTGTATTATTATATCTGTGATTTTAAAGAAACAAAACCCAAAACCTCAAGAAATCCTGTACCCAAGGCAAAAATAATGTTGTGCAGACAGCATGAACTCAGGAAACCTTTGTTTAATAAATAAATAAAAAGACAAGGCAGTGAATTGTCACAAACATTTTTCCCTTAGTGCTGCTTATTAGGACTGACTAATGTTAGTCATTAATGAACAGGAAGAACTTTCCCCATACATGGTTTAAGCTGTTGAATTTGTTGACTCATCTGTGTTGAATGCATCATGCCATGACTTCTCCATTTTATATATAGATGTGTACTTGAGATTCCTGATGCATAAATAATCATTGATGAACTGCTTGTAACTGAAGGTTGTAGCTATGGAAGGGAACGTCCCAATTATTCTCTGTAGGACCTGGACCTCACCTGTGAATGACTACATCATAAAAATTTGGGTATGAATAACAAAGTTATTTCGGGAAACTTTGCTGCTTTTTATTCACCAGAAGAGCCCCTTTCACACTAATGTTCTCAAAGCCATTCCTTTCCTTCCACTGCCTCCTTGCTCCAGGATGACTTAGTGCTAAGTCATATAATGAGTAAAAGCTGCAGTTACCTTTTTTGTATTCTAGTGAGATTAACTGCTAGCAGTGTACACAAGACTCCAGGATTACCATCTTCCTACATCCGAAATGCCTTTGAGACTTTTTAAATACTAGTTTGGTTTTTGCACTTCAGACAGACTTTGTGGGGTAATATGGTATAAAAAAAAAAGACTGACCTGTTATGCAGCCAGCTATGTCTTTGATTTTATGCTGTAACAGATGCTGTGTTCGGTTCCCTTCTCTGAAGTACCTCACATGCTGACTTACAGCACACAGCCTGGTTATTGGTAACTTCTCCCTCCACTACCTGTACCAATCTTGTTCGGCTTGACATCGTGACAGATGGTTGTGATGACATCTGAGCTGACTCTTGCCTTTTAATGGCTGTTCTTGCCTTTGGACAGAACACATTTGGTTTTAGTCTGTTGATTCATTTTCTGGAAGACTTACTGAAAAAGCTTCTGAAAAAAAAAAAGCTCCTGAAAAAGCCTGCCCTTTCCCCTATAGACAAATGCCAAAATTCTTACTTGGAATTCTAGTATACCGGAAATGATTTTTGATCACATAGGAAAGTAGCCTTCTAACCAGGTGGGGGATGGCTAAAACCACTCAGGCTTCTGTCTGTGACCTGTAGTAAACTGAGGCTGTGATAAATAGGTCAAATGCTTTCCAGTACCCAGCTACTCCTTTTTTCTCTCTTGCCCAACCAAAGAATAAAGTAGCTATTTCCCAGAAGCGAAATGTTCTTTAATCCAGTTGTATGAATGACATTATGATTCCATTGCCTTTTCTGAAAAGAATAAATTCCAGGAGCAGCTCACTAAAGGAGTTCATCAAAGGAACAGCGCCTTAGCACACTTGCTGGAGAACTTGCAGTCCTTCCCTGTTTGTGGTTCGGTGCGGTTGGAGGAGTCTGGCACACAGATGGTGTTGTGCAGAGCTTTGTCGGAGAGAGTTAGGAGGAAAAGAGAGTCTAGAGACAATGACAAAGCAGGATGAGCGGACCAAACATCTTAAAGATGTCTTACACACTCCCTCACCATATGAGATTGTGTCAGATCTTCTCTCATGTGCCTTTACAAAAAATTTAGTGAAACGGATTATTTGGAGAGATTTTAGGGGAAAGGTTTTACTCTATAAAAGAATTCTGGAACTTTGATCTTAACTCTCCTTCACCTCTTTGTTTTTCTGTGAGTTTAGTTCTTGTGTGTTGAGTTTTGACTAAAGGTGATGTGAATATTACTCTTGCAAAAAAGTCCGGTCTCTTGAAAAGAATAACGAAAGCCCTATTTGCTTTGGTGGCAACAGGCCTGGCCTGTGTTTAGTAGAAGTGTGTTTATTTTTGCAGCGTAAGGGCGAAGTCTTCGTTTTGCGAGGACTGTTACTAAAACCACATTCATATGCAGGATATATGTTGCCTACTACGGGGCCTTGAAAAATTGATTAAAATGTTGAGCTGGTAGGAAACCACTGTGGTCTTTTTTTGTTTAAGCCCATGGATTTTATGAAATTTGTGTTTGAAAAGCATAAAACTGGAAGAAGGAAGATTCAGGTATCTGAGGAAAACTACCTGGAGGAAAACTACCACCGAGGAAAACTCGGTGGAATGAGGAGAAAATGTGTCGAAACCCTCTGGGTCGAGACAAGGACAGGGAGGGTTCACTCACCANACCGCCTGCTGGTGTAGCCCCTGTCCCTGCTACCAAAGCCCTGCCACACGGGTAACAAACAGCGAGCCTACTGCATAACTTCCAAGTCTTTCTGTTCTTATGTTGTCCTCGGTTTTTTGCTCCTTTTTGAGTAAATATGAAATCTCTCTGGTTACACTGAAGATCTGACTCTTTTGACAAAACTCTATTGGAGTGGTTTGGTAGATTATTTCAATGGTGTTTCTTTTAGTTGTGAAATTGCATTCATTCCTTGAAAGGAAGTAAACATCTCAGAATAGGTGTATTTCGTATATGATCGTCTTGCTATCCAA
>VZSC01018612.1:115487-127401 GCA_013398225.1 Steatornis caripensis
CAAAGCAGAGTAGGATAAGGAGACACAAAAACCAGATCTTAAAAACACTTTCCCTCACCTCTCCCTCCTTCCCAGTCTCGAGTGCCCTTGCTCCCGATGTCTCTCCCTCCTCCCCCCTCAGCGGCGCAGGGGGACGGGCAATGGGGGTGCAGTCAGTTCACCAAAGAGTGTTCCTGCTGCTCCTTCCCCCTCGGGCGGGGAGGGCTCCTCACACGCTGCTCCCGCTCCAGTGTGAGGCCCCGCCCACAGCAGACCGTCCCTCGCGAAACCCTCCAACGGGAGTCGTTCTCGTGCGGTGCAGCCTCTCAGGAACGCACCGACCCAGCGCGGGCTGCCCACAGAGTCACGGTCTGCTTCAGGAGCAGGCGCCTCTCCTGGCGTGGGGCCCTTCATGGGCTGCAGGTCCCTCTCTGCTCCTCCGTGGTCCTTCATGGGCTGCCCCACCTCGATCCTCCGTGGGCTGCAGGGGCACAGCCTGCCCTCTCCCTGCGGGCTGTGGGGGAATCTCTGCTCCAGCCGCCTCCTCCCCCTCCTCCCTCACTGACTCCAGGTATCTGCACAGGTATTTCCCTCACATCTCCCTCCTCCCTCTGCTGCAAATCTTAATGGCTGTTTCTTTGTCCTGTCCCCTTCTTAAATCCGTTATGGCAGGGGCGCATCCACTGTCCCCAAAAGGCCCGGCCTCAGCCCGAGGCAAAGCTGACTTGGAGCCGGGGGAGCTTTGAGCAGCTTCTGACAGGGACCGCCTGCTGGTGTAGCCCCTGTCCCTGCTACCAAAGCCCTGCCACACGGGTAACAAACAGCGAGCCTACTGCATAACTTCCAAGTCTTTCTGTTCTTATGTTGTCCTCGGTTTTTTGCTCCTTTTTGAGTAAATATGAAATCTCTCTGGTTACACTGAAGATCTGACTCTTTTGACAAAACTCTATTGGAGTGGTTTGGTAGATTATTTCAATGGTGTTTCTTTTAGTTGTGAAATTGCATTCATTCCTTGAAAGGAAGTAAACATCTCAGAATAGGTGTATTTCGTATATGATCGTCTTGCTATCCAACAAAAACAAGCACTTTGCCAAAATTGTTAGTATAAATGAATATAAACTTTGAGGAGTATTTGTGCAGAAGGTACAGGGACTCTTGTAGGTAGACAGGGTACTACTGCTGTCAAATGAAGATGATTGCCGTCTAAAAACATTGTCTAGTTTAAATAGCTTAAGAATTGTGATTGCGACTCAAGATGGCCAGAGAGCCAGAGGATATGTTGTCATTATTTCATTGTTTTCAGGGATTCAGTGCCAGCTTACACTGAGACAATCTCCTCCAACTGTCTCTGTCTGTACTGCAACTCAATAACTAAAAAAGTCAGGACGTTACTTATAAATCTTCATACGAGAGAAGAGGTGAAAGGAAACAGCTTAATATAGATGCAATTTATATTGCATTTAATTGGAGCATTCAACAAATAAGTGAGCCATGCCTTCTGTTTACTCAGTACTTTGTAGTATGCAGTGAGTTTTTTGGAGTGGCCAAGCGCTACGAAGAATGTTCCTCAAATAATCAATCAAAGAGGAACTCCAGCATTTTTAAGTAACAGCATCAGCGAGCTCCAGTGGATACAAAGCCAAACATTTCGGTAGTATTTTGGCTTTCCTTGGTGTTACGGATCTGAGATTGCTTTACAACAACCCGTATCAGGTAGATTGCTATTTTTGTTCGTATTCTACAAACTGTATGTGGCACAGATGTTAACTGATTTGCTCCAGGCCATACAGTAAAAGCCCAGCTGTGCTCATTTCCAGTGATCTGAGCGGTCCCATTATGACAGTGTTTGCAGGATCAAATGTTCTTCAACTTCTGTAAGGTCGATATGATTTTGGCAAACCCTACAACGACTTCCGAACTGGATACCATTCACCTAATTTTCTAGAAATGTAAATTAGTATGGCCTGACTGAGGCCTCAGCTGACGTTTCTCCTTCATTTAGGCTGATAATTTTGCTTTTATATTCCAGGTCACATTATGTCCCTGACATTAAATGAAAATGATTCCAGTAATGGAGTTGGTAAGCCTTCTCCCTTGTCTGTTTCTTACAAAAGTAACAGCCGTACCGCATGCATAGTGTCTAGCTGCTTAATCTGTTGTGTAGCGCCTGGCCACTTGCTCTGTTTTGAGGAATTTCAGGGAAAAGAAGCCCTGACAGATGATCTGAAATAAAGAAGAAAAATCTAGAGCTTTTTTTAATACTCTCCTTCTAGAAGCTGGCAAGTTAACCTTCCTATCAAATTATTATCTTCAAACCTGTGGTTCCTTATACGCATCCCACTCTGCAAAAGGAATCTAATCTGTCTGTATCCTGCTTATTTTTGGAGACGTGGATCTCAACCAGCAACTGCTTTTTTTCTTCTGCCCCTGCCTCCCTTTTTTTTTTCTCCTTTTTTTTTTTGGCAGTGAGATTGGAATCTGGGCTTGGATTGCAAGTAAATTTTATGTCTTTTTCATATCAAGCCCTCTATAGGGGGTCAAACCAAAACTGCTGTGTGTGTGAGTGGATGGGAGGAAATGCACCGAAGGAAGTCGCAGTTCCATGTGGGGGTCAAGCGAGTGGGCCAGGTGATCATTTATCTTTTCTCCTCTTGTCTGGAGGGAGTTTGTAATCCCCCATCTGAAGCTTTTGCCATTCTCTCTTTATGCTACCATTTGCTGATTATTGGTTGCTGAGGGTAAGTATCTTACTAATTAATGTATTTATTCAGAACAGATCTGGGAAGCGAGGTTCTGATGTGAAGGGAAGGTAATGGGAGAGGAAAAAAGCAGTCTCCTGTTCCGCTTGCCTAATTTGTTTCACTTTCTTACATTAGTATGCAAAACCAGCTGCCGTCATAGGTCAAATGGGAAATTTGACTCAATGTCACGTTTTTGCTGCCCCAGTTCCATCTACATGCTCAACAGCATTTTGATAAGCCAAGGGTGGGGCGGTGAGAAACCTCGGGGCGTAGCTTGGGAGAAACAACAAATGCTGGGGAAAAAACCCCAAACAAACACCAAAACAGAATGGACGCTGTTTTGTCATTTTTTTTTTCATGGAAACTTTCAGTCTTTTGGAGGACTACTAGTTAGGGGGAACATTTGAATCTAGATTAAGTAGCAATATAAGAGGTAGCTACTATGTAGAAAGATGTCAGAAAAGATAGTCCTCATAAAATAATTATTTTGGGGGGATAAGGTATTATAAAAAGTAAGAGTAATATAGAATATTCAAATAATGTGAGAATGCTTCTCATTTTTAGATATTTATATAAACATAATCACCTTAGAATTTGCTTCTAAAGTATGAATATCTGTGTTGTATACGGGTGTTCAATGTTTAATCATACACAGTAAATTGAAAAGGCATAATAATGCCATGTGTTGTAAGAATGTGTAGGAAAATTCAGGTTGGAAAGGATCTCAGGAAGTGTCTAGTCCAATCTCTTGCTCAAAGCAAGGTCAACTATGAGGTCAGTAACCAAGTAGCTCAGGGCTTTATACAGTCTCGTCTTGAAAACATCTGAGGCTGGAGATGACACAACCTCTATGGGCAATCTGTTCCACTGCCTGACTGCCCTCGTGGTGAGGATTATTTTCCTTGTACCCAGTCTGGACCTCTCTTGTTTCAAACGATGCTTCTTGTCTTGTCCTCCCTACATATACCACTATGAAGAGACAAGCTCTGTCTTGTTGATACCTGGCTCCCCCCTCCAAGTACTGTCAAGCTGTTAGGTCCCCCCAAATTTCTCTCTTGTGCATGCTGAACAAGCCGATCCCTCATCCTTACCTTGCTGGGAAAGTGCTGCAGCCCCCAGCCAGCTTGTGGCTCTCTGCTAAACTCGCTGCAGTTTATCAATGTCTTTCCTGTATTGGGAAGCCCAAAAGGTATTACCATAAGGAGAATAGAAAATGAGACCATGATTTACCAGTTCTTTGTTTATGTTGAATTATGTTTTTTCCTTCTTATTCTTTACTTACTATTATTCAGTTTTTTAAAGTTTTATTTGGTTCTATGACTATTTAGGTCCTTGCTTCTTCATTGCTTGGTTTTGACCAACAAATTAACTGATGATAAAGCTCTTAAGGTTTGAGATGCTGTGCTCTCTTTTCCACCTCTACAGTGGATGTACTAAGAGGAGGGCTGGGCATGAAATCTATTATCACTGAATACTTGCTTTACAGACACCAATGTTCTGTAAGAGTGTACATGACGATAAATAGACAGCTCTACTCATTTCATCCTTGTCCTGTCACCAGGAATAATTTTAGGGCACTCCAGAAAGATTTCACTTCTCCTTTCTCTCAGTCTGCAGGATCCACACCAGTAATCTGTCCTTTGCTTGTAACTTCTTAACAGTAAAGGCATCTTACTGATGTTGTGTATGTCTTGGATTCTTAACTGACCGGCGGTAATGGGAAAATTGTGGAAATTGATAATCTCTGGCCTTTGTCAGCCTGTGAACAAGCCTGTCCTAAGTCTCTTCATGTGGGTCACGTGTGTGATGGCATGTAATAAAGCCGAACTGTGGAACTTGGACCAGCTTGGCAGCCAATCAACCCTGGCTCATTAAGCACACTTGCACTCTAGGGAAGATTCCTCTAAAGCCTGTAGTCAGCTTCCTTGGGAACCCAAATGCTTGACTGTAAAGATGTCACTACCTCACACGTCTCCACACCCTCTTTTTTCCACCTTTCATCATGTTTAGCTCACTTCTGGTTTGCTGCATTTACTCAACTTTATCTCATTTTTCTGAAGTTAAGACTTCTACACTAGAAAGAACTGTGATACTCCAATGACAGAAATACTGTGAAAATCTAAGCTGGCGGAAAACCCCACCATATGGTGGCTGTGATATCCCAGTTGTTTGGGATCTGGTTGTCTCTGTGAATGTCCCATTCTCAGAACGACTGTGTGTTCATAGCCGGAGCTCACAATAAGCAGTGTCGCTTCACTCAAGTACAGTTTTAATGATTTTTTTGACAGTGCCCCGTGATGTCATGTGGCACTTACCAAAACTCTGGAGAACATAGAGGATAAACTCCAGAGTCATAAAGTGAGGAGTTTCGTTGCTACTCCTGCGGCTGCCCTGCAAAATGCTGGGTGAATCCTTGTCCCCATGAATTATCCTTCACACTGCAAGAGCTTTGCTTGGTGAGTGAGCTTGCTTAACTGCTGCTAGAAGGCTTAAATTTACTGTAATAGTAAACTTTTTGCTGAAAAAAGTTAAAGTGTCTAGAAACTGAAAGAGATCTAAGAGCGGAAGAGGTGTAATATATTAATATAAAAGTATACATACAAAATCTTGCAGGCTCAGGTTTCATAAGAGACTTGGCCTGGAGTAAGTTGTTTTTTCATACTAAATGTAAGCAGTGTTTTGCTGCTGCTGTGACCTTGCTTGACTTGATCTAATAAGTTATATTTTAGTTGGAGTTTTTTGTGATGTAAAAGAGGGTATGCATATTTCAGTAACGCTGTCATTCAGAAACCTCATGCCTTTATAAGCCATTCTCTATTTTTGGCTACGGGTTTTGTGGAGGGTGGGTGACACAGCAGAACTTGATGATCTATCCAGTACATTCTGTACTTTGAACAAAAACTGCAAAAACCCTTTCTCTGAGATCAGTTTGCATTATTTCAAGCTGCTATCAACATAGATTAAACAGTAGTATGGATACTCCCTTCTGAAACTTCTATGTGTGTTAGAGTTTGAACTGATGTAGTTTAAACAAGCATTGTGTAATGCAGAAGATATGGAAAGGCTTTTGACTTGGGATCCCCAAATGTTCAACGCGCCTTTGTCCATGAATGCCACCTTTAACATTCTGGAAGAGTTCCTTACAGTGTGCTCCATTTATTTTTTTGGCATGGGGGAGCTGTTGACTTCAAACCGAGTGGCTGAAATGACCTTCTGAATTCAGCTTGAAATGATTAAGCTGATACTCTCTGTCCAGTCTTCAGGCACCACAGTCTACAATACTAAGTACCAACATTTCAGCTGGTATTCTTAACAAACTTCATGGGCAAGAACATACTGTAGACTGCCTTCCCTTACAGAAGGTCTTTCTAGTCTGGCACTGAAAAGAACCTAGTGCAGTAGGAGGTTAGGAATGGCTTGTCATAATAGTAGTGTGGTAGTTTCCGGAGGCTCGCTTTTCTACTGCCTGCAAACATAGTTTTGTGGAAAAATGGGGTTTCTACATTTTTTTTAAACTGTGCGTTAGCATGTCTATTTAGGAATTTTAATAGCATTTGTGATTTAATTGTGCTTCAACGTTACACCATGAATGTTGCCCTTTAGAGACAAATGCAAGAGAAGCAGTTCCTGGCAGGTCTCCAGCACAAAACCAAAGCTGTTTCCGAGAAACTTGTTGCTATCAGCTAGACTGCCTGGAGCGCTTTCATCCTCAGCTACTGAGGGTGAAATACAGGAAACTTGGTCCAGATACTGCAGAGGAAAAAAGGAGTGCGTGCCCAAGAAGTGAAGCAAAGTGAAGCTTTTCTGAGTATTATCCCAATGTGCTGAGAAATGAGACTCATCATTTGCTCACTGTACTAATGGGCCTTTGGCTCTACAGCAGCAGTACGTTCCCATGACTTGTGTAAAGGTCTGAGTCTTCAGTTTTCCTTTCTGAGAACCTGTTACGGATCATCTTAGCGAAAAGATGAAAACAGCACTAACAAAGAACTGAAAAAAGGGATGTATTGGTAGTAAAACAGAGACAAGAGTATAATTTACCCAGAGGTATTGTGACTCCTCGCAAAATACAGACACGTTATGAATTTATAAACTTTAATTAAGACTCTTCCATTTCTGATCTCAGCAATACTACAGACGTCTTGGATTTGATGAAATCCCTAAATTACAGCTTCAGAATACATAGTATCACACTGTAAAAGAGTAAAAGAAATTAAGATATTTTCAAAGAGCTATAAACAAAAGGCTAGAAAGAGCTGATTAAAGATACCTGTCTCCTTGAGACAGAGCGAGCTAACCCTAAGCATGCAGTAGTCATAGTAAGAGAATAATTTTTGAGCACCTACCTGTACCAGTTGTGAAGTGGGGTAAGGAAAAAGATACTCCACCAAGACAGTATAAATTAGTACAAAGATGATATGAACAAACTGGTTTGGGAAAGTTAAGGAGCAGCTCAAATTTTCCTTTCCAACTTAGTCTCTTGAACTAAAGATAACTAAATGTTCGGTGTGGGTTTTTTATTTTTTTTGCTTTACTCCAGTTTCCTCCTTTCCAGGAATGCTCTGCACTGCAGGATCCTACAGAAAAAAGATCAACTTTTTTTCAGAGAATATGGACAAGTCTGCATGGAAACTGTTTTAAATATTTGAAAAGTAGAATGGACGTTGATAATCTAGAATTCATTACGTAAATGATAACTCTGAATACTGCAGTTTCACTTAAACCTTTGAAGAAATGCTTCATTTAAAAAATAAGGACTTCTAGGTTTTTAAGAACTCATTCGTCATAAAAACGCAAATAAATATGGCGAATGGCTGAAACGCTGAGAGAAAGGCTTTGCTTGAATCACTGATGAAGCAAAAAATAAAATCCAAAACCTTTACAGAGATCTCTATAGAAAGCTGGACCTGTTGAAGTTTCTGGGTTTTGGAGGTCTAGGAAATTCTAACAATCACCTGCTTGCAAACAATGGAAACTTTTTGAAATACATCACTCATGGGGATTTTTGTACAATCCAAGGTAATTGTTGAGCTGAACAAGGAGAACATGTATAATGCGGGTTTAAACAGGTCTTTAAATCCACATGCAATGGCTTCAGCATTCCTAGTGACCATTCTATAAACTTCTGAAAACATCTATACATTTCAGTGTTTCCTACGAATGGTGACCAGTAAATTTGTCACTGTCCATCTTCTCCTTCTTGTAATGTTTTAAATTATTCAGATTCCATTTTTAGACTATTCTACATTCCTTTATGTTAAAACCGTCCTGTGCTTAGAATCATAGAATTGTTTTGTAGTATCACAGAATCATAGAATTGTAGAATCAAATTGTAGAATCATAGAATTGCTTGTAGTACTCTTAGAGATGGGAACTATTTTTTTTTGTAGTTTTGGCTTTTGTTTGACAAATGACCTCTTCCCCGTTGTTTTTGAATACAGTTAATGGCTCATGTGGCTGTCTTAATTTAACGTTATCTCTAAATATTACAATGTATGATCATGAAAAACATTGTCATTAATTTTACAGCATCATCAGTTATATCTACACTTTTCTATAACTGTTAATTATTTTTGTAGATCTTGTTTATTGAACCCAAGGCACTGTTTTATGCTGTGTCTCTAAATAAAAATAGGTCTTGCGTAGCGTAAAATAAAACCTCTGCAAAAAATGATGGATTTAAGAACAAAAGACGTTAAGGTTTCAACGCAACCATCTATGCGGGACTAAATGTACCGCCGTATTTGTCAAGATGAAGAATGTGCAGGCACTAGTTTCTGCTTTAAACCTTTGCTTCTTGTGTGACCTCTATGGGAACGCTCATCTGCAACTTGTATTGCTGACTTTAAAAAATGTTGTCAGGAAGCAGCCGCATGGCAGAAAATGCCTTCCCTACATGTTTAGGTTTTCTAGGCTATAATCTTGCAAGCATGATTCTGTAAGGCTACTAAGGTGGTATAACTCAGTCAGACTTCTCGTCTCACTTCGTAGATGTGGATAGGCAAAATTGGTTCAATAGATATTTCAGTTCCTTGCGTGTCTTGAGAAGAACTTGAGACCAAATCTAGATGTACCTCCTACGAGATCTAGAGACTGATTGAAGATACAAATTAAAAATCACCTTTTGTAAATATTGCAGAATCTAGCATGCAGTTGCTTTTCAGTAGGAAATATTTAATGGAAGTATTTTGTACAAAAAGAGAAAATATTTACAATGAAAATGCTGTTAAAAGTTTGTTTCTTTTTTTTAAAGGAAAATGTGCAAAAGTTTTGGAAAAATCCAATGGAAACGCAGTGCAAGATTGTTTTTCAAGTGATTGTAAGGGCCAAATATTTTTGAAATTGTATAAAATACACCTGAACTCACTGTCAACATTCTATATTTTGCCTGTGTCTTATCAGAACGAATTGCAGAGGTGAGGTTTGGTCTCCTAGTATATTTAAATTGTATTTATAATTTATCTGAAGTTTTGCTTATGCTAAGCCCCAGTGTTTTTTCAGTAGAAAACCAATTACTTGGAGTGAATTTGGAGTACTTTTCCAATTCTTACTAGGCTATGAGTCAAATGAGCAGAAAACTTTTAAACTTTTGAGCCATGGTCTAGGCCTTCTCGTGGAAACTTTAGCAAGTGAAAAGTGGAAACTAAGTGAGGATGAAAGAAAATGAGAAATAAGAATTGGTTATTTTGAAAGAAATTGCATTGACAGAAAAGATCAAAGCATTAGACGTACAGACACGTCTTTGGAGTTAATACATCTTTTCAGGTCTCATGCTTAAAAGCTTTGCAGGAATGGAAATGTAAAGTTGGGAGAAAAAGCCCTAGCTGAGAAGCTGTGTGTGGACCCGGCAAAAACTTGGTTCAATTATCATATTATTTAAACCTTGGAAACTCCCATCTCAGTGCTACTTCATGTATCATGGAAATAGATATAATCACTTTGCTTCTTCACACAGAAAAGGCAACAATACTATTGCATAAAAGATGAGTGAAAGGTTAGGATAAATGTTCCAGAACTATTAATACATATATATATGTATTAATACGAATACATAACCTTTTTGAAATGTTACACTGCACGTAAAATGATACTTGCTTACCAGTGTAAGTCTTCCTGCACTTAGAATGACATTAAAACTTTAATGGGTATGATACTGGAAAAATGGAAGGGAACCTCAAACTAAATATAGATTGCTGTTGTTCAGTGATGGAAACAGCATCAGACATGTTTTTCCTGGAATCATATTAAATATGATTCTGTTTTTTCCCTAAAAATCAAATGTATCTGTGACCCAACTGGACATATACAAGGCAGGATTAAATGCCTTCTGATGCTGCATGAGGATTTTTCAGGAATTACTTTTCTGAAGGATACATTGGGATTATTTTTATTCCACAGGTGGAAAACGTGGCTTTCCTCTTAAGAGACCAAACTTTTTATTTCCTTTGTGAATTATGGTTTTGGAACTATCCAAGTTTTCTTGGTCTTCAGCGTTGCTTTATAAAGGATTGCAATGTGTGCTTGAGAAAGCAAGAGCTAAACACCTATCTAGTTTTAAAGACTGCTATTTGAATGGAGGGAAGGCCTGTTGGACAGGATTCTAGTTCAATGGGCTTGTTGGTTTATTGTTAACGTTTATTAAGAATGTTTTAGTCAGTCTAGCATTGGTTCCATTGATGAAAGAAAGTATCACAAGGCGTGCTAGAATGAAGAGTATCCTATGAACTTTCCACTCCGGATCCCAAGTGTGTGCATAAATCATGGTTCAATACTGATAAACTGTTTCTGGAGAGCACTAATGTAGGCATTTGCCTATTTTGTTGTTGTTTACTGAAATTTTAATTGTACCAGGATTACTTGTTAATGCTTAAGGACTTCTTTTTTTTCTTTTTCCTCTGTGAAACTTTACAGCAATGAAGAAATTTGTTGTTGAATATATGTCTAATGTAATTCTCACCTGCTTCCCTAAACTCTGTGACACAGGTTGTGGCTATTCAGCTGTACAGCTTAACCTAAGCTGTTCCCAGCCTCTGTTACTTCTCTGATATGCTTGCTTAGCTCTTTGTACGTATGTATGGAGCGCCAGATCGTCAAACTGATGTAGGTTAAAATAACCTTGGGGAATAGAGGGGTACGGGAGGGTGTTTAATTTTAGCGCTGTCTATGGTCAAGGTTTGATTAAAACCATGAGCTGAACACATACAGCCCTGCAGAAGCCCTGAGATCAATAGCAGTCAGGGACTGCAGCTTCAGAGATGGAGTTGCCGAGAGGCTCTTCAGCCTTCTGTCTTCAGAGGTGGCAGTTTCCATATGCATCAGGCATTTATTATTAGCACTGGCATACACCTCACTGCTCTGAGTGGTCTGCAGTTCTCAGAGCTGGAGCTGTCACGAAGCATTGCTTCAAGTATAAAGAGATCATGTCGTGTATTAAGTGTTCTTGGATGTGGCTGTATTCTCAACCTTTCAGTGACTTGCAAGTATACCCAAATCAGGCATGGCGCCTGCACAGTCCTTGAAAAAAGGAAGCTCCTGGTAATGGTTTTTAGAGGGATTTTATTGAATTGTTTTTATAACTTCGTTGTAAAATTATTATAAGTAAAAACAAATTTAAAGCAATCTTTCCCTACCACTTTAAAAAAAAACCCTGATCCTCTGTGTTTCTGGAAATGGTACGATAGCATTGGGGTAGTTCAGGTAGTATTTTCTCGGAGCAACATTTTCTATAAGCAAGGGTGCTTTCCCAATGTTCACAAACATGGAAAGTGAAAAGTAAAGGCTCTTGTTTCATTATCATTAAATGCAACAGACTGTAACCTGATGTTTTTTTATTACACAGAGAAATTTAATCTAAATGATGCAAACAAAAAAAAATGCGTAGAGAGTATTTCATGAACCAACCAGTGAAGTTAACATAGAAAAATTCCAGATAGCCAAACAGCACAAAGCAGCTAGTACTACTATTGCTAAAATAGTACCGAGACCCCCGATCTTTTTATAAGTTTATGCATGATTGAATAATAGAGTATACTATGAGAAGCGTAGTGCGTACACCCTAAATCACTGTGAGCAGACGTAAAGAATTGCAGGACAAAATGACATTGATTGACCCTTTATGAACAGGGTAGCCTCAAGCTCTGATTCAAACACATGTGCTTGCAAAAATGGTAGTCTTCCCTCGGTTTTGAGGGCTG
>VZSC01018612.1:131381-149983 GCA_013398225.1 Steatornis caripensis
CTAGCCTAGTTCGGGGTATAAATTGGAGATTAAGCACTAATTTCATGTAGGAGGATAATTTTCAGTGAAGAAACCGGCCAAGACATTTATGTGTTGGTAGTTACCCTGCTGCTTCCTTGCTGCTGTTTTCCCTGAATAATCATAAAACAGTTGAGTTTGAAAGGGACCTTTGGGGATCCAGTTCAACACCTCCTGCTCAAATCAGGGTCAGCTGGGGCAGGTTGTTCAGGATTGTCTCCGTTTGGTTCTTAATAATTTCAAGGATTGAGATTTCAGTTTGTGGCCATTGCTTCAAGTCCTTTCACTGTGGCTCCATACTCCTTACTCTCACCATCAGGTGTTTGTATACACTGATACGATTTCCTCCTAAGGCTGCGCTTTGCCAGGCTGAACAGTCCTAGCTCTTCCAACCTTTGACGCTATATCAGAGATGCTTCAGTTTCTTAATGATCTTGTGGCCCTTTGTTGGACTTGCTTCGTGTCCTGCTTATACTAGACTCGGCACTCTTGATGTGGTCTTACCAGTGCTGATTAGAGGGGAAGGACCACCTCCTTCAGCGTCCTGGAGATGCTGTTCCTGATGCAGCTCAGGAGGCGGTCGGCTGCCTTTGCGGCAAGGGTGCATTGCTGGTTCATGCCCAAAAAGGGTTGAACATGAGAAAACATTGAAACCCTTACTAAACAAATCTAGTGGAATTTTTAAAACCACGTGTTTTGCTGAAGAACAAAGGGAAGTTCCCAGAAGTTTTACTAGTATTAGATGGATTCCAAGTGCATTAATGTGTGGGGTTTTTTTGGAGCACAACTACTCATGCCTTGATTTGGCTGCTCTAGTAATTATCGGTCTAACAAGTCAGCATTGGAGTCATCAGGATATTGTCTATACTGATGTGTATGAAAGGAAAGGAGGCGCACTCCAAGTGTTTTGTGTTGCACTTGCTTGCAAAAAAATCAAAAAAGGGTAAGATCTGCTTTTTACCTCCATCTGTCACTATCACTTGCTTTTCCTTTCCTCTTCTCAGAGATGAGGCCATGGAAGCAAGAGTGGTCCTGTGCTTGCAATGTTCACAACCTTTTGACAGCAACTCATGTAAAGCCAGATATTAATATTATTTATATGACAGTCTGCTTTTTAAATATCTAAATAGTGTTAAACAACTGTCTTTTTTTTTTATATGCCCCAGTTTTTCTTCTGTAAAATGCAGGAAAGTATATGTCCTTAGTACAGAGAAGCAAATCAGAAACTATGAGAAGCATCTTTTAACAAAACGGAGAATCTTTTCCGTTTCAGCTTTTTGGACTCCATCTTGTTCTGAAATGAAAGCTTTGTCAAAATAATGCTTCACTCTAGTGCCAGCATTTAATCTTATTACTTAAACTCTCTGTTGTATTTTAAAGACTTTCTAATTAAATTTGTTCAAAGTTTTCCCTCAGGACAAACTGAGTAGGATCTTCAGGGTCTAATCTGTTATTTTGTATTGATATTCTTTAAATCCCTTGAGGGTGCTTTACTCTTAAACACATGTTTATTTTCATGCACTAATACTACAGAGGGGCTTATCTTTAATAATATTTTTATTAGACTGTTTTATCATTTTTAATATTTTTAATGATCTAATTAATTTACGGAGTGGTAACTCTTTCACCCCTTTGAACTAGTCATTTTATGTGAAAAAGATAGGATTTCATTAGGAAGGACTTAGACACATAGTGCCCCTGCTAATTTTAGTTGGGAGGATAACTACTCAGCTCTGAAATGTGAGGCTCTTTAGGCCTTTTCTAAAGTCAGTTGAAGTCCATACTGTATTGAGCCCTGAAACTGGAGGTCTTAGTACTTATCCTGCAACAGTTAAAGAGAAGTCAACCTATGCTATGGGTTGCAGTCTGTATTAAATATTTATCTTTGTAATTTTGGTTTTTCTGGTTTTGTATTTGAATTTGACTGAAGTCCAGTTTGCTTTGCAGGGTGACCTTTGTAAGAAATGTGAGCAAAAGTTTCTCATTGTTTTAATTTCTGTGTATTAAGCACATTCCTTCTAGCTCATGTTCCTCCTTCTCCTCTCATTGCTCTACCTCCTATGCAGTGTCTCATGACATTTTAATAGTATTTTATGTCTACTTTTCCTCTTTGTGGACTAATGAATATCCTCACACTGTGCTGCCTCTGCTGTGCTGAGCTAACCATTTTTGAAAGACATTCTCCCATCAGTGCACATTTCTAATACATCATGGCTCTTTTTACTATGTTTGCTTGAATCAATGGTATATGTTGAAAGTAAGATACCTCTTTGTGCTGTTATTGAAAATATTTTTTTTTATTATTGTTGACACTTTGGAAGAAATAAATGTTAGCCTGTCCATAACGTTTGGTAATTGTGACTATGTTCACACTATTACTTGCCAAATTTCAGCAGACTGAAGGCCTAGCGTTGCACTGAAAGACACATACAAAATTCAGGGAAGTATTGAATTGGAAGTACTTTGCTTTACCTTAAGCTATTTTGCCTAGGGAATTTATTGTTGCCAAATTCCTGATGTTGAGCTATTGTTCTGTCCAGGACTCCAAACCTGAGTATGTTTTTGTCAATCTGGAACAAGAAGACTCTAACTGATTTCCTAATTTTTAAAAAATATTTCTAGCCCTGCTAGTATATGAGTAGCAATCCTACCAGGTATTTGCTGCTCCCTTGCTAATTGTTTTACCTAGGATTGTGCCATACCTGCTTGGCAAAACCTGTTTGTTCATTTCTCATGGTCCTTCTTTCTCTTTTTCTCATCGTGTTGTGTCATAGAGCTCTTTCATCATCCAGGTCTTTTAAAAATGCTTTAAAACAAATTATTTTACTCTAGTTCTTCTTTCTTTGTGCCATAGTCTACAACTTTACATTTACAGGTGTAATAAAACTGGCAGACCTCAATTTCCTAGTTATGACATCTCTTTTCTACACTGAATTCCCAGGTTTATACCTGTGACGGACTACACATCTATTTTATTCTCCAGCTAGATAAATACATTTACTGTGTACCTTTCTCTATATATGCCTAAATTAGATGACAGTAGTGTTTTCAACCAAGACTGAGTTAGGCTAGAACTAGGTTTAGAACCACAGGGTATTAAGGAAGGAACTGCGAACTGCTTAAATAATTCAGTAGACAAAACCTCTTGAATAGTTGCCGCATCCTCTGTTAATTCAGATTGTGGAAAAGGCCTGTCATTTAACCATTGTTAATAAGATTTGTTTTCTAATGGGTTGCAACTGCTGGATTAAAAATAGCCCCAGTGAAACCAAAGAGAATTTGTTTTCATTTCAAGTCGTCGTGATTTTTTTCTAATGGAACTGAACTGTAAGAGACAACTCAGTTTTCTTCTCATATTGGAAAACCAGAGCCTTAGCGTCATTTACACTTGAATGCCTTTGTGTCACCGTAGAGATCTAAAGGACTCTGAGTATGGATAGGAAGAAAGACTTCCGGAAGTTATAAAGAACATTAATACTATACAAAGCTAAATAAAAAAATACCTGTATATTTTTTTGCAAAATGAGGAGTATCAAAATAAAGAAAACATTGTGCTTTGCTGAATGCGGTAACTCATTTCAGAGCAATGAAAATTTGAGTCGGAATAGTCGTGCCTTCACTATACCTAATTAGGGAGAACATAAGTAAAATCAAGAACTCTTGGAAAATTCTCCAGTTTCATCTTTGACAAGGCACTAGAGAATTCACCCTTTTAAAACACCCGAGAAGGTCCTCCTTAGACTCTCTGTATCCTGGAGATGGATGCCCAAGCCTAAGGACCTATAGAAGCAAAGCAAAACCGTGATTGATAAATGAGATAGAAAATGAAAACCCACACAAAAAAAGCTTTTCTATTAAAAAAAAACCCACCATAATTTCTTTGACATCCAATGACTTGATTTTTTTTTTCCCATAATCTAAACCTCCTGTTTCTGCTATCACAAAATGGCATCATAGATCTTTAGATCTGCACGACTAAATATTGCTCAGTGTCAATACCGGACCAGAGTTATTTTCTGAGAGCAATATTGTATTTAGAGGGAAAGTAGAAAGCATTTTTGTGGCATGCTGATGTTTGGAAAACAATGGTTGTTTAGAATTGCTCAGAGGACTGGAATGTCAGAAGTAGTCCGGGAGAAAATGGATTTGTTGGCAGAAGACAGACAAAGTGGTCAAAGCCATGTGCTAAGTGCAGTTTGTGACATGGCTTTTTGATTTGCTCTATACCTAGTGCTAGCACACCTTTGGCTTTGGTTAACGTGCAACAATACCCAGCTGTTTCCATAGGCTGTACGATTTGAAAACGTACGTTTGAAATGTGCATTGTCATAGCCAGCAGCCACAAGCTGAATTCCTGTAACATTATCAGCATATCTAGAAAAGACTCAAAAAACTTTTTGGCTAACAGAAATTTTAAATTGTCAGTAAACTTGATTTGCGGAATGCGTTTTCGCCATGTTTTTCCAACTTCTTGCGCACGATGAAAAGCTGTGGGTTTTGAAATGAATAATATACAAGATGGCTCTGGTTTAAACAACACTGAAAGTTCCAGCCTGCGAGATTCTTGGTGGGGCTTCAGTGAATGATCTTATTGGAAATAGATTTGTTCCATAAACCTAAATTTGGAAATAGGAAGAATAATACTAAGTGCAACCAGATTGCAAAAGTAGAAATCCAACCACAGTTATATCAGGGCAGCACTGGACAAGTGTCGTTTGTTTTTCTCTTAGAAGTCAAGCAAATCCTCAACTGTTTCAGAAAAATTCTTGGGCTTTCAAACCAGAAGATTGTTGATAAGGGGAGAAGATTGGGGCACTTTAGTGGTAAACACTGGCTGGTAAAATACTCAGCTTCTTCACTTGGATAATTGGAATGCTGTTTTGCATAAAGAGCAAGATTGCTTAAGAAAGTCTTTGTTTTATATCACACGTGAGAAAAGCAATCACGTGCAAAATTTGAAAGTAGCTGAGATTTAACCTGTTTCTGATACAATTAAAAGCTTCGACCTGAGTTTTCGTAAGGATTTGTGACTATTTTTTTTTCCTCTTTGCAGAATCATGTCTGCTTATGTTTTTAAGTAAAAAATAGGTAAAACTTGGAAGGAAAATAAAGAGATAGCTTTTTATTTATCGTACTTTTAAATTTGATTGAATCTCAGACTCAAAATAGTGCCCAGGAAATGCGGTGCTATCTTGGGAGAAGCAAGAATAAGTTTTACACTGATTCTTGGAAAATGGAAAAAAGCTTTTTTCAGATTGCTCTGCTATGTTAAGCAGCATCTGCTACATCAGAGTAGATGCACGTATGTTGCAGAATGTGAATCTACCCATCTAGGGCTTCAGGGATGCTCAAATCTTGTTTCCTAGCTTGCAAAAAACAGCTGTGTCGACTTCTTTGCTGGTCCCTTTATACGGCTGCTGTGCTCAAAGAAACATGGTACTGCTGTGGAGAACCGCACTGTGTCATTATCTTGTCTCTCTGGCTATCTAGTTTTTCCCACTAGGCGATGGAGAGAAACACGCATGTGTGTGGCATGCAGTAAGAAAGAGGCAAATGGTTCAATACGAACACTGTTGTGAAGCAAAGTGCTCAGGCTATTGCACACCCAGGGGTTGCCTAGCTCTTAATTCTATTCGGAACCAAGGAAATACAAGTGTGGCTCGTGGAACAACCTTGTCCTGCTCTGCAGAAACCATGGCTGAGATCGTAGGCCATCTGTGCAGACTCGCGAGCGCTTGGGTCTTACTTCTCTTTAATTTGATTTTATACCTGTCTTCCTTCAAGAAGTCTCCAGTGGTATTCTGCATGTCTGCCTGATTAAGCCACGGATTAGTGGACCAATGCCACTCAATGTTTAAAATTCTGAGTGGGGTACAAACTGGATTTAGTTCTTACACAAAAAAGGTGATACTAATGTTTCTTGTCCCTTGGTGTTTCTAGGCACGCTTCCTTCATTTTTGCTAAAGATCAGTTTGGATCAAGCTCTCTCTGTTTTGAACGCGTTGGAATCGTAGTGAAGTCAGTATCTTCACTTCTAGGGTAGAAACTTTAAAAAGTTATTTAAACCGCTTCTCTCCAAAGCAGATTTGAGAATCTGTAGAAGTGAAAGATTTTCTTTTACGATAAATAAATGTATCTTTGCTCAGACGACTGATGATACCTGTCACTACCCAGAACATCAAATTTACAAACGGAGCAAACACACTTAGGCTGCTGCCATCCCATACAGCTGCCTTTAGAAGCAGATTCATGTTTTGTGGGTGAAACCTGTTGACAGAGACTTAACTGCTTTATGGTTCTTTGGAAAATGATACATGACGTGTAGAACATGAAAGAAGTCTTGGAAGTGTAATTCATCTAGATTTGATCTGAAGCAGAAAGAATGTACAATTAGGACAGACTGAAGAGACAGACCTCTTCTATAAAGTTTTCTCCTGTGTTTTCATATAGTCTATAGAGCAGATCTCAAGTGCAGCTTCGAATGAGAGCATTTTCAATATTTTTTTTTAAACTTAGCAAAAGGAAGCAATAAAAATTAAAAAGACTGCTGAGAAATTAACCAACTGTATTATGAGGACACAAATGGAGATTCTAACTGCTAACGGTAGTGGGAATCAGTTTGCTGCACTACTTTTATTAAAATGAAAGAAATAAAATATGAAACAAGTAAAAATTTGACTAAATTTGAAACAGCAGAAATGAAGTAGACAGCATAAGTAATTGAAGGACGATCTTGGAGTATCACAAATATTAAGTAGAATTCAAGAAATTGAAGAAAAGTAGATTAACGAAGTCAGTGGCAAGAAACTGATAAAATGAATATAATCTCATGCTTCATCCATTAGTAAACAATAGAGGGCCAAAATTCCTTCACTGATGGTACTAGGCATGAGGGATTACTTATTATAGCTACCTCTAAAAATAAGTTCATCTATAAATAGAATTTACTCTGGTCGTTGGGGAGGGAGATGCTTTTAAATCCAAGGAAATGTTTGATACTGTATAGCTGCTGTTCGTAGAGAATGAAGACGAGTGAAAATAATCAATCTCTCAGCAAGAAAAGAATATAGAGGATGATAATGTAGAGGGTAATACTATTGCTGTAATCAGTGCATTCTAATAGTAGCAACTGATAAATACAAAGAGGCTGCATTTGTACAGAGAGACGTAGCATAGAATAATTATAGATGAACCACGGTTACTGTAAAAGCTGTGGTAATGCTGCTGAAACAACACATCCTCCAAGACTGTGTGCAAAGACGTTGGCAAAGGTGCTGAAGATTGACAAAGTCAGTATAGCAGGACTAAAAGAAGCTGGTGTATCATCCATCATTATCTGTCAAAAGCTTGCATTACCAGAACTTTGTAAGTACCCCACTGCCTATGTCCGGAAACTCTATATTGTATGTAATCTGAAATACAAGGTAAGCTTGTTTGAATTTATTTCTTTATAATGTTTGGCAAAAAGAAAGCTAAAAGGCTTTCTAAGGAAAGAAGACTAATTTTCCTAGGAAAATTAAAGTATCTTTTTCTGAAAAAATAATTTGGTTTAGATAATCCCTCTTTCCACACACACACACAAAATTCTAACCATTTCTGCAGATGTTTATTGAAATAGGGAAAAAAAATTTTTTGTTTTTAATTTTAAAAAATCTGTAGAAATCAGGTTCCTTTTTCTCACGTCTCCCCCATCAGTTTAATTCATGGGCACTTCCTTCAGTATTTTGAGAGGCACATGGTGATCCCTTCACATTTTTTAAAATGCATGGTTTATTTTGGTGCCCTTCTGAGGGAAGGCTTGGCTGAAGAGTTGCAGTTCTTTAAGGTGGCGTTGGAATTTCTAGAAATGCAAACACCATCTCGCCACAGAAACCATCAGCAATTCCAGCATTTTTCTACTCTTTCTTTCACCCCTGTTTTCTAAGACTGAGATACAGAAGGGCAAAAGTCCCCTAAATTTTCTACTCTGACAAAACCACAAAAATAAAATACAATAATCTGGAAAAAGTGAGGAACAAAATGTGGATATGGGATTATTATTGCTCCTACTACCATCATCGTCATCGATAACTGGGGTGGTATTATGGTTACAATTTTCTTTCTATTTATCACCAGTAAGTAGGTATGTTGGCTATAACAATAGGAAAATATGACTTTAAGTTGTTTTTGCTCTGAACCTTTCAGCATGCAAATACAGTCACCTAACATTTAAAAACCAGCTACATTTTTGTAATAAGTCAAAGGCCCAGCTTTACCTTTCAGTTGTGATAGTGCAAATGTTTTAGTCATTGAAGCCTGAAGGAATCCTCTCGGGGTGAACCAAACCTAGTGAGCCCTGTGATTTCAGAAGAAAGTGCATAGACACAGTTATTCCAGGTAACCCAGGTTTAAGTTCTGAAAAGCCTCCAATAGGTCCTGCCCAAATTTCTGACTTGCAGGAACCTGGAAATTCAGCTGTTCCCTGCAAACTGCTGGCTCTGTGTTCGTTAGGTTACCACTAACGGCTCTTCTGCGACTTTTGTGCTTTCAAAACTCTTTTCCAGCATGCTTTTTTTTGTTAGTTAAAATTTCTGTGTGTGGGAAGGAGAAACAGCTGCAGCAGTCCTTGTCCTGAGGACTTAAGTTTGCTGTAGGCAACTTCTTGCTTTCTTCGCTTATTTTTACTTGCTCTTAAAATTTTTGTTGTTCTTTCTCCTGGAGCTTTCACTGTCCTTGGACATGTGTTGCATCTTCATGCCAACTAAACAGCAGCTATTCCTGCTCTGGCTTTACATATTAAGCCTGAATTATTTCAAGACTAGAAGAAAAGAGTTTTTAAGTCTTTAAATACTTTAAAGAGTTGGAAAGCCATCTCAGAATTCAGGTTCTGTGATCGCCAATTGGTCATTATTTATCTAGAAATGCAACATTTACATCAGATGGGACAATTCTCATCAAAGTCCAAGGGTTCATGTCCCTGTTTTCTCTGGTGGGCCAGAATTGCCTGTGAAACTGCATATCCCATGATGGATTGTAATTATTGTTTCCGATGACGAGTTGGTGTTTGTACGGGGGAAGGAGGCTCGTGCTGCTTGTGTCGTTGAAGCAGAACAAACAGGGCCGTAAAGGAGGAAGGGAGGCTGAGGTCTGAAACGGCAACATCTACAAAGCATTTTTAAAAGGATGTTTATTTTTGTTTAGAATCAAAATTGACTTTCACTGACAAAAAAAATCTGCTTTGTTTGGCATTTCACATTAATTTGGCATTGGGAAGAATCCACCTTCAGAATGCCCCTGCCCAAAAAATAAAAATAGAAAGGAACTAGTGGTTACATGGCAGCTCTTGGGGTGCTGCCCCCATGAACTGGGGCATGGCTGGGACAACCCTTAACCAGGCCCTTACAGTAGCTGTTTTACAAAGATTAAGAGCCCAATTAATTCTATTTCTTTTTAACAGGGCTGTTTAGAAATGAGAGTGCGGAATGTGGAATTATCTCCATCCCGCCCTCCCTGGGTGGCTTGCAGGAGCGTGCCTCGGCTCCTTCATCTGTAAATGGTTGTAACAGTCCTTGTAGGACTACCCCTGTAATATGTAATTAACTTACATATGTATTTAACTCCAACGCAGTAAAAAGCTTTCCGTTTGAATGTGACATTTTAGAGCTGAAGTGTTTAAACAAATACACTATGAGTAAAAAATGCAGATCAATTTGAAAATAATGTGATATATCAACATCGCAGGATGCTATACGGATGTATCTAGAACACCACATAGACTATTCTGGCTGAACCACTTCCATAGGACATTCTTAATCAAAAATATCGCATTGCAGGAGTGATGCTTATACCAGGTGCAAGAATTTCTTTAATAGATGTTATTTTTTCATCTGTTGAAAATACTGAAATACTCTTTGTCTTTTCAAGGTTGATGACCTTAGAATGTTTTGGAGTTTAACATACAGGAAGGTATTGGATTTACTGGTACCTCTAAACATAGTCCTTTGTTCTTCCCTTGTTATCACATCAGACTGCAATCCTCGCTTCACATTTATGGGGCACGTAAAACTCCATTCCATTTATCGTTCTTGATGTACATCTGGTTGCACTTCCTTGGAGCGAATTGTTTTCAGCTAAAAATAATTCCTGGCTTATAGATATGTTTGTTATTCAGCAATAGTTAATATTTTTCTTTGGTAAATAAAGTCTTCTCTTCAAGATTGCTTTTTCCTAACTCTCTGCAGATCGTTATGACATGCTACAACCATGGAGTGTTTGAATGTTCAGCAAAAGTGCCTGTGGTTAAAGGTTACTTATTTTCTAGCAAATAGAAGTCACTTGGTTCCTACAAATATTACAAACATGTTAGCATCTGCTTAGAAGCATAACCTTTTCAGCATCGTGTATTTTCTTGACACTTTCAAGCATTTGCTCTTTTTGTTTATAAGTGGGGTTTTTTTTCCCGAAAAATGCGAAGGTAATATAACTTACTCTTCACAAGGCCTTGTAAGATTAACATTTCAGCTTTGTGTTGCTGGTTATGGACTCTCACAGTCACTTATCCATCTAAGTCTAAACACATACACATACATGCAGGGTATGTGATGTTAAAGGAGCAGTATGACGCTTTGAGAAGTTAGGGAATGTCAGAATTAAGCTTCAGTCTCCTTATGCATGGGCATACACATACTATTTTTAACTATAGGGAAACAGGCTGTTTTCTCCAGAAGCTTCCTGGCTCATTCACATTAAAACGTAAGTGGCCTTCATATTTAACAAGATGATTATCTTAAATTTTACTCTTACTTTGTGGTTGAATGTATGGCCCCACGTCATTTTAGTGTACATTATTGAAATCCTGTTCTGTATACCGAGTGGGTGTTTTCAGAGCAGACTTCTTCTGATGTCCAGAACTGTAGTCCTGGAATGCCTCATTGTTTTTCACAGTATCTCAGTAAAATGGGAGGAGGGTATTATTAAAGAAAGGAAATTGAAATCTAGAAGCATTAAGATCAGAAGTTTCCAGTCATTTGGGGCACAGTGTTTGAGAATGCGGCAAGTGCTTTCATTTCTCCTACAGGTGGGCATAGCCCTCATCTGACGGGGATGGGTGAAGGTAGGTTCTTTGTAAAGCAGAGTGGAAATACAGAAACGTCGCAGGCCATTATCTTGATGCCTGCGCTGTTTACAGGCTTTTTGCTGATGAATATTTTCAGAAATTAGAGAAAGCGGTATTCAGAGGCCAGGGTTCCAGTCTGTGTCTTGTACAGGAGCGTCCTTGGGAAGTTGTTTGCTTTTCTGTGCAGTTTTTGCTAAGTCTGCTGCTCATCTCCCTCTGTCTTTGTTACAGTCCGGTCTCTCCCCTACTCTGACTCCTTGTCCAGTCTCAGTCTCTGCTTTCCAGTTTCTTAATTTCAGTCTCATTCTCATCGTTGTCTTGTCGTAGATCTCTCATGCAAACCCAAGTCTTTGTTCTGATCCCATCCCTTGCCTAGTCACTACTACCTGGTTTGTTCTGGACATGTATTACCTCCCTCTGAGCCACCCGATCTCGCTTCCAAATTCTTGCCCCGAGTTTCTCACCCAATTTGAACACTGAGCTTTCTTGCCCGTTTGCGTTCAGATGGCATTCAGCAACTATTCACCTTTGCAATGTCAGGTCCTACAAGGTATGAAGATGCCCAGAGCACTGTACGTGAGGTGTGTCTGCTGAGCTATGCGTTTCCCCCTCAGGAAATGTGAAATACGGATTTTTATTTGGGCCAAATTTGAGCAGGTTCTTAGCAGAAACGTGGTTGTAAGTCACAAGAAGAGGGTCTTATAAAAAAAACCATAAACGAGAGAGCTTTCAGTTTCCTGGCTCTGCCTTTCCACGAGCCCTCAGGCAGCGTGGTTCAGCTGGGCTTCTCCTGGGCCTTGTAGGGGAGTGAAAGAAATGTCTCCTGTCCCTCGTGGCTGCCAGAGCAGAGTGTAGTGGAGGAACGACTGCAGTAGAAGCTGGAGCTGGGAGCCATGCATCTGTGCAGGTCTTACCTCCCCGGCTGGTCTCCTCTGTGGCAGCCTCCACTGCCTGGAGCCTGTGAGGAGTGCTGAGAAGTGCTCTTCTAGCGCTTGTGCAGGGGGTATGGGTCTGTGAGGAGCATGGAGGTGTTAGTGACTTGATTTTTACTGTCATGGAACAAACATCTGCCGCAGCTTGTTCTGCTGTCTGCATGCTAAGCCAGCCGTCGAGCCAGTACCGTTTCCACTCCTTTGCCTCAGAAGTCCTGAACGGAGGAATCGTGCCCGCTGTCAGGAGAGACGTGCAGTTTGGTCAGGAGGGGTGGGAGCACCTCATGCTCACCCCATCCACCAGAGCCCTCATTCCTGCTCCTTGCCCTCCTCTCCCCTCCCCGTGCCAGCGTGCGCTGCCCCTCTGCTCGCAGACCCTTGAGCTGGCGGCAGGGTAACGCCGCTGCTGCCATCAGGTGCTGCTGCCCCAGCGCACCCCTGCAGACGACAGCCTTTCTGCAAGCTGTCGTTAACTGATGTCAGAGTTTGTTTCAAATAAAATAGAAGTGCCCCATTTGCGCTGGTATTTTTCAAACCATAGGAGATTCTGAATCAGTTGTTATAAAGAAAAGAAAACTTCAAAGCCCTGAAATAAAGCAGAATTCAGATAAGGACGGCAGGGGAGGGGAGAACTATTCCCTGATCAGGAAAGCAGACCAAATCAACAAACTGTTATTTTTATTTCCCACAGCGTGTGGATGAAAGATGCCAAAACTTCAGGAACTACCAGTGCGCAAGCCCTTTAGGAGGTGTCTTGAAAGAGAAGGAAGTTTCAGGTGTCCTGCTTTTATCAGTCGTGCATCGTGACAGCTGCCTTTGAGACGTTGCTCAGTGTTTCTTTTACTGCCGGGGCTCTCGGTCATGTGTGCATGCTTGGCTTTCTGAGTGATACAGGTCAAGGGCAAAGTGCCACGCAACAGTTTTAAATTCAGTGGTTCCTAAAACACAGCTCTGTTGATGAGGTATCCAGCATAATGCCGTGCTTTGTTACTTTATAGAGTAATTTAAAAAAGATTAAAACCCCTTAAAATTTGGAAAAGATAATAAGACATGAATGTTTGGCAGGAATTTCCTAGATCAATCAGTTAAGCAAGCAGACTTACTAATTTTGTTTCCAAGGGCGTTTTGTTTTGTTTTGTATTTTCGTTAAGTGCTGCTGAAATCTCCCAGATTAACAGCATTTTAGAAACCGAAGTTCTTTATTGTTGAACGTACACAGCACCATTCAAGATCCAACAATATAGATCAGTTTTTCTTTATTGGACTCTGCTACTGTTTAAGAAACGGCCTTCAGTTTGACAAGCTTGAGAGATGGACTTGTGGGGCATTAAATGAATAAATAAACTATTACTAAGGTTACCAAACACTGTATTTGAGTAAACAGTTACTTCCAACAGCCGTAATTCACGTACACTTTAAAAGAAGCAGTACTGCTCAAATCATGTGAGTATTCGATAATCTAACATTCCTGTTTCAAGTTAAGTGCTGTGGTGGACAGCTTTCTGAATAGCGTATTTTTGCCTATTAATGGTTTATTAATAAACTAAAGTCTGGAAAATTGATCTGTTTGAGATTATATTCTTGCCCAATACTTACATAGAGAAACAGTATAAATCACAAAATACATTATTTTCTCAAACGAGGCCTTGGCATATACAGGCATCCAGCTTCTTTTGGAGTGAATCACGCGTAGAAGCTGAACTGCTCACTTCTGTGGTGACTCACTTCTAATATACGTTTTCGGTAGACCTCAGCTCATGGAACAAACAAATTCATCAGCACAATTTGTCCCATCACCACAGTTTATTTCAGTCACTGTTGGCTCTTATCACGTCGTGTTTTGTGTGAACGAGGGACCCAGATGCCTGAAAATAGGAATAAAAGTGCGTAGTGTGAATGGGATGAAACCTTGTCTCTGTTTAAATTCACGCACCAAGCTGCAAAACATTTCTTCTTGTTTGAAAACTTCAGGGAAATGCTAACCTCGCTTGGTAAAAGGAGCATCAACTGCTCTGTCGAAACGAGCACAAATTGTTTTGACTCTATTTCGGTTCAAAGGCGGTTTGGTATCTGAAACAATCTACGGCGTGTGGTCAGATATAATGTGATTTTTTTTTTTCCCCCCACTTCGTTATCAGGAAAAAACGGGGAAGATAACATCATTGCGTCGCTGACAAAAACTCTAGCTGGTAATACTTTCTGATGCTGAAATTCACAGTGTTTGTAGATTGTGTCTACTCACACATTACTACAATCTGAAAAATGAGGGACTAAGTTAAGTATCCAGTCACCTTTTAAACCCTTTCAAACCAGCCTGGCGGCTGAGATGTTGCCGTTGTTTTCTATTCTGTGTAAGGAGCTGAGTGAGGGAATCTGGATGTGAATAACTGTTTACATTTACCGTCTCTTTTTATTCTCTGAACCTATTAATTTTGTGTCTTTATTTGACCAGATATGTAGGCAACAGTAAAGATATCTGGAAAGGCCATCAATTTTGCAGTATTTGGTCTCCAAGGCAATTCCTTTGTGTTACGTTGCTATCAGAAACCAGTGGAATTACTAGTAATTTAATGTATTTTAGGGGATCGATGAAAAAGATGATGGTTTTTAAACTGAGTAATATTCAATATTGTTTTATATTCTCGTACCTTTCACTGGAATGACCCCAAGCATACCATTTATGTATTATAGACCTTTACGCGACATTGCAAACCGCAATGTTGTGGGATACATAAGTTATATGTAGGTGTCATTTAATATCATGGTATGCTTGTTAATCTTGTGCACAAGTGTGTATTGTATAAAATTATCACACTTACTCTTTTTTTTCGTCCTCATTGTAAACTACCAGTTACTTATCCTTTCAGTGTTTCCCTATGGAAAAGGACTATTTACTATAAATCCATCTTTACTGTCTCACATAATAAGTGACCACAGGAAAGGCTGCAGGAACAGCTGCATATGGAGATGGGAGGAGGTAGGGACTCTGGGACAACTGATTTCCATGCCAAAGGATTACAGCACAATTTTCTTTTCTGCTTCAAATAAGATGCCTGAAACAATGATGTTGAATCGTGCTTGCTTCGCGATTGGATTGTATCCCTTTCGTTGTTCAAATCTCCAGATAGCGATGATACTTGCCATAAATAATGCCTAGTTGCAGGGCCTTCCATTTTAGGTAACTGGGATAATGATTTGCTCAGAAGAATTTCTAGTGACGCTTGCTCATATTTTGGGGTAATCTGATGAAAAAAATCTGTTTAGTCTAAAGGTTATTCATTTTGCTTCCAGGCTACAAGGAGGACACAATGACTTGCAAGAGGTAGGGGGAGGAACATAGACATAAGGATTAACCTCTGCAATCCCGAGATATAGTCAGAGTGTTTTTTCTAGGATTACAGCTGGATCCTCTTGTATATTTCTCGCCAGCTCACCGACTCTGACTTAGTAACGCTTGGTTTAGCTCAGAACGATCTTAAATCAAAATGCAGTTGTGAGTTTGGAGGAGGTATCAAAGATTGAAGAACTCGGAGAATGAAGTCCGTTCTCTTTCTCCGAGATGGTCTTTTGCCGTGGTGTGATGTAAGTAGATTGTCAGACATCTCTGTATTATAGAGTGCTGGCCAAATACAGCTCCCTGTAAAGATACTGTTTGTATATGCTGATGTTATCGAAGACAATAAGGATGAAGTACTGAAAGTGCTGTCAAAGCATACGTGTCCAGGTGTCCCCAGGGTCTCCATTCTCCCCGGCGTGCTGACACATATTCCAAAGTTTCATTCTACCTGATGTGTCATTTACTGAATCATTGTACTCTCAGTCTGTGAAGAAACTATAATAGAGAAGAGGATGTTTGTTTTTCTGATTAGGGAGAGACATACCTGATTTCTTTGAGTTTCCTTCATTAATTTGTCATTCCTTGCTCAAGCTGGCCAGGCTTGGCATAGCTGAAGGTGACCTGATTTTGATCTCTGCCAAATTCCGCTGACTGTGATAGAAGGAAGTGCTGCAGGAATGTGTAGTTGAGTGGCGGGACAAAATTACTCCAGCCACTCAAGCTAGTTATGCACAATGTCTCATCTGAAAGATAACACAGTCGCAGCCTTTAGTTTGTTTAATGATTTTTTTTTTTTTCCTGCAAGTTTCCAGACTCCTAGTGGGATGATTCATCACACGCAGTAGAAGTTGCACAGGACAACGCAGAAGGAGGAGTGAGAATCTTTGACTATTTCTCAGTGTAATTCCACATCCTGTCTCGCCATAATCTTTAAGGTCTTATTTTGAGAAGGTTATTACTAAGAGACTTTTAATCAAGTTTCTGAAGGTTACATATTTTTGAAATTACGTCTGATGTACTGACGAAGGACACTGATTGTAACTGAGCGCTACATTCTTGTTCCTGATACAGAATGAGCCTGCTCTGGAAAAGGAATTGATAGTAATGAATTGATTAGAAGAACATTAAAAAGAACCCTTTCTAAAATGTGCACTTACTGAAGACTATTTAATTTACAGTAACTTTCCCTTCCAAACTTTCAGACGAGTTACCTGCCACACTGGTGTTCTCAAAAGGTGTGGTTGTGTTTTAAAAAGCGACTGAAAAAATGGTATATTTGGACCCATCTTTTCCACTGCCCTGTTGTTTTGAGTGTGCTCAGTTTACAATCTTTCTCCCTAAAAAACAGGTCAATTCATCCAGGACTGTAAGAATCACTGTAACTCTGCAATTTATGCATTCTGACACTCAAAGTGCAAACATTTTTAAAAAGTCTTCCATGCTACTCTGCTGCCTCTTCTAGGTGTGGTTTGTGAGAAACCATTAACGTACATCTTAATTCCAAGAAAAAACCCCTTGGAATTCCAAGAAAAATCGTGGAAAACTGTGAATCGTATTCTCCTTTTAGAAAAAACCCAAGAACTTCTGTCCTGGAGAAGGGTTGTAGCTTAAGGAAGCATTTCCTTGTTAGTTTAAATGCCTTCCAAATGATGTGCTGCTTTTGTGGAACTCCTTTTTGGTTGCTTAACTCTGCAACACCTTGAAACAGGAATTGCCTTGTTCGCAGCTATCAATTCCCTGAGGTGGTGGAAAGCTAAGTGTTGTGACAATGATGCTAACCCCCCTCTGTGGATCTGTTCCATACTAAATAATTCTTTTGATGATGCAGAACGTTGTACGGAGAATCCCAGTCTTCCTCCAACTCTTTTCAACCTTCTGGCACGTGATCTAATTCTAGTAGATAAATGTTTGTTCTTGTCCCTTGAGGCAGCTGCCCTACAATTTTTCATTCCATAAAGCTGTATGCCTTGCTTTTACGCTTTGTACCTAGGTGTAATCTGAAATGCCCAACAGATTCTGTAGCTGGTTCGTCCTGTCCTTTATAACCTGTGTTTCATTTTTTTTTCTCTGCTCAGGAAGATTTTCAGTTCAAATACTTCAGTGGGGGAAAAAAAAAGTGTGGTTGAAAAATGTGGTGCTGCATCCTCCTGCCAGAATTTGAGTAAAATCAGTGGTTAAGAAAGCAGTTCCTTCCAAGATCTTGATGCGGGCTGGTAGCTCATCAGTGAAATCTTTCACTTTTAACAGATTTTTAAAATGTGAGATACGGAGAGCGAGGAGAGATTGTAACCTTAGTTTGTAACAGCTGTATATGTTCTTCATGTCACGTACATTTCAGTCTTAATAGGGACCAGCAGACCAGCACAGCACTGTCTTTCAGTCTGATAAGTGTATATGCAAGTGCTTTCATTGAAACAGAGTGGTTTAAGACCATGCTAAAAATACAGCGTGTCTATACACGTTTTACTGAATCAAGAGTGGTTTGCTGTGAGATAACCCCAGTAGGGTTTTATCGCTGCTATGCAAGTGTTCAGTCGCAGGTAGAAGAGCTCAAAACTGTTACTCCTTTCATTCCCTGCCAGATGCAAATTTATCCTCTCACCTGGAGAAGATTTCAGCTGTGCTTTTTTATTGATTGAGTTAGTCACACGTCTCTCCTCTGTAGCTTCCTGGTGAGAAATACTTCTTCATTTTCATACTTAAAATCAGTGTACGTGGTTCCAGCCGTTTCTTGTTATATAGTTACCAGAGGTAACTACCATTGATAGTTTGTCCCAGATTGTGAGTGGTTTTTAAGCCAAGTTAATATTTTTTTAATTCTGCAGAATTTTAATTGTATACTATACTCTTGTCATAGACATGCTGTGTTCCCGTGAATTTCTGCAAAAAGAGAACTTAGCTTTACAATGCTATAGCAAAACAGATTGCTTTACATAATTGTCATGAAATCAAAGTGGTTAAGCCTGTCAGAAGAATATCTAATATGTAACTCAGCAGCTGAGATTATGCTAGAGTGAAATAATTTGCATATCCCACCAAATTAAATCGGGTAAGCTGTGGCTGAGTAAATAGAATGGTTACGAGTAAAATTTCTTTTGAGAAGGATTTTTTAAATTTTTTTTTTTTAGTATCCATGTATATTTTGGCTGTCTTTAGGAAATTGCTCAAATAATTGGAGGCGGAATAGTGTTCATTTCCAGGAAGTGCTGAAGTTATATTC
>VZSC01018612.1:159847-180604 GCA_013398225.1 Steatornis caripensis
TGCTGGCTCATGGTGAGCCTGTTGTCCACCAGCACTCCCAGGTCCTTCTCCGCAGAGCTGCTCTCCAGCAAGTCAACCCCCAGCCTGTACCGGCACATGGGGTTGTTCCTCCCCAGGTGCAAGACCCTACACTTGCCCTTGCCCTATTATAGTCCCCTCTTTACAGACAAGAAAACCGGGAAGAACTTGTAATTTCTAGCAGGTGTTATGCAGCCACATCTGGTAAAACCACGTGTGGCACTGGATACACTCGGACTTTTATTTCTGTGTGCTGATGCAGCTACTCTTCACCAGCACCTCCACAAAGCAGAAGAATGGGAAAAGTTGTGGGTGGGATTGTTCATTCATTTTTAGGGTTTCCCAGTGAAGATTCTGCCATACCAGATTATAGGACTTATCAATCTTTAAGATAACATAATGTAAGGGAATTTTCAATACATTTCTGTTTCTATTTGTTTTGCTTTCATCGATTGTCCAGGGAATTTTTTTTCTTTTAAAATTCCCGGGATGATGACAGAAGAGACATTGGCGACAAGTTACTATAGAAGCCTTAGTTTCCCTAGTGCAAATTCATATGTGACAAAGTTTGAAAATATTTTTTGTATTGCAACACTAAGGACATTATGGAAGTTAGGAAGGCCTAAAGGAGACATTGAAACTCAGTTAACATCCATTTTAGAAGAACAGTAGCATCTCTCATTTTGAGGAACATGTGAATTTAGATCTAGATTTTGACTTAAGTCTAACTCTAGCTCTAAGCTTTCTCAAGTTGTTGCCTGTTGCTTCTGTGGATCCATAAATCCCCATTGCCATGCAAGTATGAAGCAAAACCTCAACACTAACAACAAAACGACAAAATTTAGGTGCCAATCTGACAAAATGAACCCTCTACAAGATGCCACTTGATAGGCCTGAGAGAATTTATCCATTAAATTAGAACTCAAAATTCTTATGTTTCACGTAGTCTCAATACTAACACAGCATGCAGGCATTGCAGACCCCGGGATTCATGCAGTGTGTTAGGGAGGGCCAAAAAGTCCGTAACTTTAGACCGAGTTTAAAATTTGAGTTGGGCTATAGTAAATTACTTCATAAGACATGCTCATTTCAAATTGCTCTTAGGATCATCTCTTCGAGCCCCCTTCTTAATTCAGTTAGCCAGAATAACCCTTCAGGTTTTTATTCCCTGAAGCCCTGCCATAATGTGAAATGAGACTGAGCTATTTTCCTCAGCTGTGGTCCAGATTTTTTCCAGATTTTTTCCAGTTTTGAGTAACCAATGCTAGTGTTAGGACCACTTCTCATCTCCTTACTTTTCTCTATATATTTCATAAACTGGTCGTTCTCAGAATGGACTTCCAGCTTAGATCTTCCAGTCTGTGATGTAGGGAAGCCAGAAAATTTAGCTGCTTTAACACGAGCGTGCTCTGATTCTGTCACCACTGCATTAAACAAAGCTAACAAATGTTTCCAAACTGGAGCTTTTCTTCTTGAGAAAGTCACACATAATCATGTAAAAGGAGCTGAACTCACATATTTATTTGCAAGCTACTAGTTATGTATTTCATGGAAAACTAGCAATCTGTGAGGTGACTTAATCTTTTCAAAAATAATATCCTTATGTAGGATCCTCCTCTGAAAACGTAGTTTGTGTGTCTGACCTTTGAAGCCACCTTATTATAGAGCTCTGGCTGAAGCGCTGGTTGTGTAATCAAGCTAGGATTTGGTTTGTTTGTTTTTCTTGTGTTAGTCATGAATGGGTTAGGAATGAACTAGCATGGTTTGTGATGACAGACTTAATACACTGTTGTCCTCCAGCTTTTTCACAGAGTTCGTTCTGTGTGTGTGTGCTTACATGCACATATGCTTGCGAGAATTAATAAAGCTGCAGACATTTTTCACAGTGAGAAGTCAGTAGTGTCTCTGTTGGAGACTGCTCATGTTTGTGTTTGGTTGTCAGTGTTTTTGTTTAGCCACAAAACAGGATTAACTGAAAATGCTTCATTTCAATTAAGAGTTCTGGCGTAGGTTCTTAGACCAATTTTCCGGTCATCCAGATGCAAAGAAATTTTGGTATTTGCACCGGAGTTTATTCCCTGCACTTGTTTTCAGAAGACCGATACAAATCAGGCTTTGCCATACAAAACAGAAGGTAAAAAATAAGCAACTTCGTAAGCATTCCCACTTGGCATGGGAAGTCAATATACAGCTGACTACCAACGCCCCCCACACCCCCCGCCAGGTTGCAAACATCCTCCTGCCATATGAGTGTCATCCTTTGAGCTCAGGTTTTACTGGTGTGATAACACTGAAATTGTGTAAATGGTGTCATGTGTGTTTCAAGGTCTATTGTTAAAACCCAGCCCTATATAGGAATGCCTTTTTATTCCTCGTGCCAAATTTTCCTTGCGAGGGAAGTTCTAAGTAGTACATTGTTGCTTTAAGCTTTTAGGCTTTAATGTCTTTTTTTATAGCAGGTAGTAGGTACAGCTCCTTTTGTTTACTGTAGTAGTTGTTATTTTATCACAGAGTGTTTCAGAGTACACGTGAGGTAGGTTGGCAGCGGTTTTTGTCAGCTGCTCGCATAGTTTATTTTCATCATTTTCTGTGTCTCTGTCTAACTGAAGTTATGTCCTAGTCCAAGCCAAAATTCATGATGCTGAGACACACATGGTAATGTTACGATTATCTCTTAGTATTACTGGAAACAGGCATCAAATAATGTGTGATGGGTTGTTTTGAGTTCTTTTCTATCGTAAATTCTGTAAGTAATCTGGCAATTGAGGTGAAGCAAGATTATTTGAAAGTGTGCGTCATTAGAAGACAGTAAAAATTACTCTTTTTTGTACTTTCCATATTCCAGAAACTTATAATTCATGCTTGCTCATGTTCATCTGTCTCAGCTAGCGATGACAAACCAAGACAGAAAATAAGAACACCGCAGAACCTACATGAGATCTCAGACAGTGAACTTTTCTCTTAGCATCTATACATTGTTTTGCTTCCCATTTCTAGCTGCAAATGAAGCAGATGAAAAATGTAATGAGATGAAGTCTTTTCTAGTCTTGACTTTCAAATGTAAGCCAGGAGGCAGGATGATGACAGGTTGTTGAACACTGTGGATCGCTTTGATTGCAATCTTATTTTTAGTGGACAGTTTTGGAAGCTTCACAACTGAAAGATGTTCTCAGTTGAAGACAGAGCAACTGAGCAGGCACCACAACTTTATTTGTCCCTTCACCAGTAATGTTTTTCTCCAGGTAGAAATATGTAGAAGGTAGCATGTTGTAGGCTTGCTGGGCAGTATGTAGATTGAGTTTGCATTATGGATATTTAGCCACATAATTTTTTTCTAAATAATGTATAAATGTATTGTTATGAGAATACTTTTTAGTTCTTTGATCCAGGAGTGCAGGCCTATCGTATTTTCCAGCCTTATGTCAAGGCCAGATCCATGTGTCCACCAGTCCTTCCTCATGTGCATCAAACCTACACTTGGTTTATGTGGAAATGGAATCCTGTGCATGGACTGAGAGGGAATTGGGGCCATATTTCAGTAGAAACCTGGTCTGCATAACAGGAGAACAGTATTTCAGGGATCATGAAGGAACTGGATATCAAATCTTGATGTAGATTTTTCCAAAATCTTCTATGGGCAAAAGAAAAATTTGGAATGGAGTGCTTTAAGGGGGAAAGTGTGTAGGAGTAAAGTGGAAGCAGGGGAGATAAAGGCAGGTGGGATTCTGTGGGAAAGAATGAAAGATGAGCGTGCTGGGCAGTGGGAGTGGGATAGTGAGGTGAGGAGATCTGTGGACTGTGTGATTCCCTCTTTTCTATGGATACTGTTCAACAGGAGGACGGTAAACACGGACGAAAGTGGCAGAATGCGCACCACTGAGTGGTGTGGTGACACCAGCAGACCTGAGAGGATCTTGATTTCCTGGCGCTTCTGCTGTTGAAAGCGGAGCTCTGGAGGCCTCCTCCCAAAGTATAGGACCTTGTATCTTCTCTACTAAGCTCAAAGCAGTGACTTCTTTGAAAAGGCTTGCCTCAGGGTTTTGAGGTTTTTGTTCACTACTGATAGTTATGAAAGGAACTGAACTAAGGTTTAGTTCTCTTCGTTGCCGTCACTGAATTTGTTTAGTAAATTCCAGGCTTGGAGCAGGTTCTGGTTTTCATCATTGTCACCTGCAAACCAAAGGGTGAACAAAAGCTACCAAATTAACATTTTCCCTCCTAAATTTTAGTCCCAGAGTCAGGCAATTGGCTTTAGCAATAATATATATTACTATATTTTCTGCAGCTGATACTTTCTGACACTGCACATGATGACAACAAGGATTGAGATAAGATTTCTCGTGATAACAATTGTATCTAATAGAATCGAACAGTTGATTAAATACTTTCGTATCATAAAAGTAATACACAGCTTAGTGGTTGCTCAATTAAGGAAAATTATGTTGCGTCATCCTATTTATCTCATTGACTTAGAACAATGATCAGTGGAAACTCAGTATAATATACTTACCTGTTATGAAATTCTTGTCTGTGATTGTATCCATCCTAGAAAAGAGTACTTAAAGGTCATCTTCTGGATAGGGAAGCTTATGACTCATAAAAACCTCAAAAATCTGAGAATGATCAAGCATTTTTTGATGAATATTGGAAATATATTTTAATTATTCTCAGTGATGTATTTTTAATCATTTCCCGTCTTTGCATATATTTTTCCAGGGTTGCACAAAGTTCTGAATTCTTTGGCAGATGAAAAAACCCTTTGTAGTAATGAGTGATAGCACTTTTTACTACGCAAATATTTAAGAAGTTCTGACACTTTAGAGAGTTTCCAGGAAATATTAATCTAGTTGGATTTTTAAAACTAAACATACAAAAATGTGGCAGCAGTAGCTGCTGAAGTTTTTCCCAAAAAATGAGACAGTGAGGTTAGCAGAGCTAAAGGGAGGCTAAATTAATGTGTTAGACCTGATGTAAAGATCAACCTATAAGGTATGATGAGTGAGGTGCAGGAAGTGGGAAAGCTACGGCACCTTTGTCATCAGCAAAGAATTTCGTCTGTAGTGTTTGCTGTCTTGGCTCAAGAAATGAGAAAGTGTGCAGATGGGGTGTGAGAGACCTTTAAGAAAGCTGTATCCAGTTAGATCTTCTCAGCTTTTCCAAAAGTACTTGTCGCAAAATATAAGCTGAATGCAATTCTGAGAGATTATTTGAGCCATCTGACTGGCAAACATGCAGGGCTTATGGCTGTGGGAATGCCCTCCATGGGCCAAGTGAAACGTCCTCAACCTTAAAAAAGTCAGATACTTTTATTTGTAAATCAAAGAAACTTTTAAAATTTAAGAGTGTGAGGAGGAAGAAGCAGCAGAGACAACACGTGGTGAACTGCCCGCAACACACATTCCCTATCCCCCTGCACCGCTGTGGGGAGGAGGTAGAGAAAATCATGAGTGAAGTTAAGCCCAAGAAGAAAGGAGGGGTGGGGGGAAGGTGTTTTTAAGATTTGGGTTTATTTCTCATCACCCTACTCTGACTTGATTGGTAATAAACTAAATTAATTTCCCAGAGCTGAGTCTGTTTTGACCGTGACAGTAAATGGCGAGTGATCTCTCCCTGTCCTTAACTCGACCCATGAGCCTTTCATTGTATTTTTCTTCTCCTGTCCAGCTGAGGAGTGGGAGTGATACAGTGGCTTGGTGGGCAATATCTTATCATTTAATTTGTAACTCTTTTTTTTTATCTTCAGCTGTGCTGCATTGACATGTAATTTGTTCACATAGACCTTATAAAGGAGAAAAGCCTACTTGTCTATGTTTTGCTGTGGTGGAACCAGTGAATGAATGAGAAAGACTGGAGTAGCATGGTTAAGAAGGTGGGACTATCAAATAGAGAGAAATAAATTCTGAGGAGGGGCTATTGTGCAAATACAGACTTACTGGGAGAGACAAATGAAACTTGCCTGCTTATTAACCCGAGTCAACGCAGCATGGGTTCATGCAACGAGACACATCTGCCCCTGCAGCACTGTACGCACCAACCCAGAGCCCCTTGTGTAGGAGCAGCAATCATTTAGGTGAAACTCATTTACCATCATAAATGAGGTGTATTCACATCCGCTCGTTTCAAAGCCAGTAAGTGTTGGTGGTGGGGTAAACTCGTTCAAATTAAATATGACAGCAAGTATTATTGAATGACAAGACCCATTTCAATCCAAAAGCTAAGGTAAACATATCAGGATTTCCCGAGGGAATTTCCAAGTTCTGAAATCTATTCTCTTACTAATAATGCAGTATTAAAACATCGGGTTTTACTGGTCTCCAAAAAATGAATTCTTTGATGTTCTTTTTCCCTCCCAGGAATGTTTGAACGGCCTATTAGCACTGGTAGGCTGGAAGTGGGGAGTCAAATGACTGCTGGAAGCACAGATGTTCTTGAACCATGTGGGCTTACCTTTAGAATAAAACCTGCAAAAATATTTAGACGCTGACGTTCCATCAGTTTCATGTTGGTGCCTGAATATCTTTGAGGATCTAGCCCTTAATTGCTATAGTGGAGGTAAACAGAAACATCTAAGATAAGACAACCTGAGTGTTTTAAAGAGCCTGAACATCCGCATATATAATCAGCTTTGATAAGAACTCCACATTTGGTGGCAGGAAAGTGAAGACTAATTAGTACATGCAAGAAAAATCATAGTCCACTGTAATAAATTTGTCCATATGAATAATTTCTGCGGCTTCACTGTTTGCTAGTGATCCTCTGCACATGACGTGATCCTATCGCTTTTCTTGTGAAGTGGAAGGTAAGAAAGAAAATTATGAATAAGGTTTTGCTGTCGAGATATTGATCCCAGGTTGTGATGCCAAAGATATTTGGAATGCAGGAGAAAAATAAACTTTAATTGAAAGCCGCTTCCACATTTATTTAATGTGCGGTGCTCCTTGTTTATTCTCATGTGTTTCAGGCGAGGTGTGCACTCTATAATTCGACTGATAAAACTTGAGTTTCCTAGCGAAAGTAATATAACGTGCTAGATTTATCCACTTTCCAGTGCTTTCCTGATTTTTTTCACAAATTTTTTAAATGAGACTCACTTCAGTGATGATTCTAAATCAGTACTTATGTTTGTCTTTCAAGAAAACTCCTCCCCCTTCCTTATTTCCTGAATTTTTGAACAACCTGTCCGTGCTGCTATTTGGTATGTTGACCGTTTTCTTTTATGCAAAACAACCTATAAACAGTTGCTCCTTTTTACACATCTTATGCAATAATAACATTGGTATCAGCCTCAGTAAGCTGGAATTTCCTGCATAGTGGACATACCACACTGGAAGCGTCAGTTAGTTAAGCCACCAGATAAACCAGAGACTTTCTCAAAGCTGCTGCTTCCATTACAGAATATACACCACTTACACTTCCTCTGTGCAGTCTGTCCCAGGCAGACTTTAGCATGCTCTTTCAAAGCCAAATTGTCTGAAAGGCTGTCATTTCAACCTCATGAACGTCTCTGCTTCAAAAGATAGGTCCATAGTCTTGAGCAGTAGCATAAGGTTACATATACACATGATTATATTTTGGAAATTATATATTATTATATACAAATAATTATATTTGGTCTGTGAGATGACATTCTTTTCAGGGCAGTATTACTGGCTTACTGCGAGTAAGTAATCTCCTCTACTTTCTTAAGATTACTAACGAGGCCAAGCCAGAAAAAAGGCTCCAGGCTTGTCCTTTCTGCACAGTATAATCCACATATATTTATCTTGCCTTATTTTCTAAACACATTTCTGAATTTGCCGAGTATAAAAATCCCCTCAGCTTCCCTAGGGAAAAGCAGTGTCCAACACATCTGAGCAGAAACAGTCTCTATTATAACGGAACAACAAAAAGAAGTACACTCTTGGCATTGATCGTTAATGTAACTAGACCTGGTATAACTCAGTAACAAAATGTTTGGGTTTGCTACATGGAAAATGTGTTAGTAGTGTAATTCACTTTGTTATGATATAACTACTTTCTGAAAAAGCTAGAAAAAAATAATAGGATAAAAAAATTTATATTCTTACTCAAGCGAACTATGGTGAGGTATTAATTTAGCAGAAATTAATTCATCAGTTCTCAATCCCTTGGCTGAGAAATTGAATGATCAGATATGCTTAATGATCTGTTTTGGATAGAATGTGAAAAAACTCTTAAATAACAATTCCAGAAGAAATCTGCAAAGTTATGCAAGATGCGTACAATTATAGAATCACAGAAATGTTGGTTAGAAAGGACCACTGGAGGTCCCTGCTCCAGCATCCCACTGGAGCAGGACTATTGCCAAAGCAGTCAGATCAGCTGTGGCTTTTTCTATTCAGGTCTTGAAAACCTCTAAGAGGATTTCATCACCTCTCTGCTTAATTGTTCCAGTGATGCATTACCTTCCTGGTGAAAACGTTGTTTCCACTATCCAGTCTGAACCTCCTAAATCACAGTTCATGCCTATTTTCCTGAGATTTACCAGCTGCGACTAGCAAAAAGTTCATCTCCATCACTTTGTAACTCCCTTCACATAGCCATAAGTTGCATTTAGATTCCTCTCAGCCTCCTCTTTGTATTTGTGATGAGTTCTTTGCCGTTTTGAACAACGGGACAACTGGAGGAGTATCATCCAGCTTGTCCCCTCTAGCATTTATTTTGTGAAATTGCCATGAATGTCATCAAGAAAATGCTGTTACTCTCCCAGTAGATGGCTGTATGGGTGGAATCATCTATAAAGATGAGAGCCTGTGATTGGGATACTTCTGCTAGTTATTTGTAGAAAGCTTCATGCTCCCCCTCTTGACCAAGTAATCTGTAACAGACCCTGGGATCCTGTGTTCCTTCTTCCTCTTGATCTTGACGAAGAGGCTCGCAACAGACACTTCTTCACTTCCATACTGGAGTTCCTTGACACAAGAGCATGGCTCCCCTTCCTCTTGATCACTGCCTAATCGTCTCAGTCGTTGCCTGTCCATGACCTTGTCCCAGTTTGTGTGCTATCCCATCAGGTCTACCAGATTCTGCTCATGTGGCAGCCCTACAACTGGCCTGGACTTGCAGTTCTTTGTTGCTCAGGCTCTGCGAATTAGTGTACAAACACCTTTGGAAAGCCTCCTCCTTTCTCAAATATAGCACTGCAATCAAAGAAGACATATCTTTGCTGGTGACATGAGCTGTGTAGCTGTGTATTCATTGGCAGCTGAATGCAGCTGCTCCTTCTGGGGCTCTTGCCCTTGGCCAGAAAGACTAAAGATAATGCCATGTGAACTCTCATCCCCCTCAGCTTTGTCTCCAGAGCCCAACAGTAACCTTTAACCTGTTCAGGGTTTCCTCTGGCTGTCATTGGTGTCCGAAAGGATGCTTGTCAAGGATATTAGTCGGAAGGTTTGGAACTAGAAGTCTGTTCAAGTCTAAAAGAGTCTTAATGAAACTGTGTAATGACATGCACGTCTGGGAGAAGAGAAGTATGTTCTGAACAGGATGAATTCCATCCATTTTGCATCCCAAAGGAAGATGGTTGCAAATGCAGGTGACTGCATCTTACGTTGATGAACTGCAAGACAAATCAAATCATTAGAGTTATGAATATTGAATTAATATTTGCAAACAAAGAAGGCAGGAAACTTGTCTACACCCCAGGGAAACATATCTACAGTCACAGACTGTGATATCAGAGAGGTACAGAGAAACTGATTTAACAGTAGCCTGTCAGCAACGATTCAGTCCATAACAAATAATGTCAATTTAGCAACATTTAAAAAGAATGCTGGTGTTTGGTTTGCTTCCATTATATTCCCAAATTCCTGCCTGAAACATCAAATTTTGATGTTTCATGCTGAAGTAGTAGAAAAGAATAGCAGATACAACATCACGACATAAAAGCGCTAGAGTGACAACACTTATATAGAACTGTGCAAAAGGAACAACCTCACAAAGTAGAACGAAAAGTGAATCCCCATATAACTGTACAAATGGCAGAGGACAGTAAAACAAGGCTCCCTCTAAGCAGTTATCATCAGTGGATGCTGTGTGGTAGAGCTGATTTCAGAATGCAGAATACTTTGTCATTCAAAGCGGAGTTACGCAATAGGAAAGGTACATAAGTCTCCTTTATTCTTATATGCACATATTGTGGTAGGTAGGTATCTATTTACATGCCCACATCAATGTACATACTCCGTCCAACTAGCCCAGAAAGGGTTAATCAAGGGCATAGTTACCTTTCCAGTGGGAATTAGCTTCCCAATCAGAAAAGAGATACCAGGAAACCTGTAGCCTAGGGCAAAATGGGGGCAGCGAGTGGGATGTTGTGTTATTTTCACAGCTTTGCTTAGCCTATGTCTCAGAAGTGCTGCTGAAGGCAATGTGAGGTATGCAGGAGGAGAGAGCGGCTAAAACTGGAGGAAAGAGTAAGAAAATCTTTTGCTGCTGCAGTTACAATCCTTGAACTGTCACTCAGAAGGTGGCTTTTCCCTCGTAAAGGAGGAAATGGTAGCTGTTGTTAGGACAGAACTAGTAAGTGAGTGTGGAAGTAGGGCTATTTGGACTTGCATGTGACTTCTGATTTCCTCTTATGGCTAGTGTATGCCATTCCCCACAGGTGATAAACTAGCCAGGCTTGCTGTAGAAATCAAGCTGAGACTGAGCTCCTAGGCATACCTTTCTCTGAAAATTAGTGCTTCGGTAGCTGTAGAGTCTCTTTATTTTTTAAATTCCCTTTTCATCCATACTGTTCATAAACAACAGGAAGGATGAGAAGGGAAGGAAAACTCCTCATGAAGTTGCATTGAGGAATAAGCCAGAAGATACCAGAGGGGAGACTCAGCTTTATCTTGTTCGTTATGTTTAATGCAGTGAATTTCTGAGGAATACCAAATTTCACAGTTTGGTAAGAAGAACGTGATGTATGAACTGCTCATGGAAATATATTACGCTTTAGGTTGATACTGATTCTACAACTTCAAGATGATACAAGGTACTTCATTCATCCCCATTGAATCATCTTGTAGAGCTTAGTGATGCACCTCACGGGCTCCGTAGTACTGCAGATGACGCTAATGCCAATAGTGGGATCGCTCCTTTAGGAATTGACTGATAATAATCTGAGTGGAAGTGATTATGCAGTGAAACGGTTTATTATTCCAAAGTAACGAAGTTATAAGAAAATGTATCTCTGTAAAAACTGCTTGAGAAATCACTCTTCAGAAAATGTAAGAAGTTGATACATAATCTTTGGGAAGGCAAACTGACAGACAAGGGAGTGAAGTAGGGCTGTCATCTAACGAAGCAGCTGTCACAACAGTGTAATAGTAAACTACCTCCATGGAAAGTAAAGATAAGGAACAGTAAAGGACGTAACAAAGTTCTAGAAATTCATTATAAGGGGAAGAAAAAGGAACGCTCATTTACAAGGGCGGGAGTGCAAACTGCAGTTGGTACTGAAAAAGTGGCGGATGATTTCTCTGTTTCCATTTTCAGGCACTATGTGCGGTTTAAAAATTTGTGATATAGGTATTTTTAAAAGGAGACAGAAGAATAATCCTGAACACAGAAGTGACAGGTTGAAGGATGCCTAGATAAATATGATCACATTGCATGGGCCTAATGAAAATTAGTGCAGCATACTTAAGTCAATAATAAAACTACTCTCTGAAGCATGAATAATTATCTTTGAAAATCTGGATGATTTAAAAAAGGGAATGCCAGTCATTTGTAATCATGGATTCCAAGAGAGATGCTGAAAAAATTATTACTTAGTAAAAACAGAGAGAATAGTAAATTGATAAGCAACACGAATTTATTGAAAATATGTTATAGTAAGTATATCTATTTTCTGTGTTTTGAAATGGAAGTTGTCTAATAGAGCTGCAGATATGATGTATCTTGTGCTTAGAACAACTTCTGTATTGCCGTGTGAATTCTCAGAATTAAGGTAGAGAAGTCAGGTCTGTATAATGTTTTCCCTATAGGTTTTATTGTATAACTGCCTCTGTGAGAAATTATTAAGGATTCACTGTCAAACTGGGAGAGTATCTCAGGGAGTCAGTCCCCATTTATAAGCAATATTTTAACGTAATGATTCAAATTTTGGAATAGAAACTAAACTCAAGCTAGGCTCTTTGGATAGTGGCTAGGGAATCTATGCCGCTGCTTATTTGAATATTTGTGCTGTTTTACAAAGAAAACATTGATAGAGAGTGCATTCTCTGGGATAACTCCAAATACCAGAGTACCTTCTCTATTGCTAAAACAGTCCTTGTTGTCAAATCTTTTACAAGGTATTACAGGAACTGAGGTAGGGCAGAGGCCTGTGATGGTGCCTGACTTGCTCATCCCTGAAGAAAAGAGAACAGTTTGATTCTGAGACAGTAAGTGCTCTTCTGAATGATCTGCATTAAGGCCTTCTACACCAGGGCTTTAAAAATATCAGCAGAACTGTTTGCGGCTAAGATACTGTGCAAGATAATTGTTGTGGTTTAGGCTGGGCCGGCAACAAAGAACCACGCGGCCACTCCCTCCCTCCTCCTTCCTCGGCGGGATGAAGAGAAAATGTGACGAAACCCGGTGGGTCGAGACAAGGACAGGGAGGGTTCACTCACCAGTTATGGTCACAGGCAAAAACAGACTCAGCTTTGGGAAAAAATATTCAATTTAATCGGTCATCAACCAAAGCAGAGTAGGATAAGGAGATACAAAAAACGGATCTTAAAAAACCCTTCTTCCACCCCTCCCTCCTTCCCAGTCTCGAGTGCCCTCGCTCCCGATGTCTCTCTGTCCTCCCCCCTCAGCAGCGCAGGGGGACGGGCAATGGGGGTGCAGTCAGTTCACCAAAGATTGTTCCTGCTGCTCCTTCCCCCTCAGGCGGGGAGGGCTCCTCACACGCTGCCCCTGCTCCAGCGTGGGGGCCCCCCCACAGCAGACCGTCCCTCGCGAAACCCTCTGATGGGAGCCCTTCCCGCGCGGTGCAGCCCCTCAGCAATGCACCGACCCAGCGCGGGCTGCCCACAGAGTCATGTTCTTCAGGAGCAGGTGCGTCTCCTGGCGTGGGGTCCTTCATGGGCTGCAGGTCCATCTCTGCTCCTCCGTGGTCCCTCATGGGCTGTTCCACCGTGATCCTCTGTGGGCTGCAGGGGCACAGCCTGCCCCCTTTCTGGAGCTGCAGCGGAATCTCTGCTTTGGCCACCTCCTCCCCCTCCTCCCTCACCGACTCCAGGTATCTGCACAGCTGTTTCTCTCGCATCCCCCTCTTACCTCTGCTGCAGGTCTCTCCCTTCTTAAATCCGTTATGGCAGAGGCACATCCACTGTCCCCAAAAGGCCCGGCCTCAGCCCGAGGCGAAGCCAACTTGGAGCCAGGGAAGCTTCGAGCAGCTTCTGACAGGGACCGCCTGCCGGTGTAGCCCCTGTCCCTGCTACCAAAGCCTTGCCACACAGAGCCAACATGATAATAAACTGGATTTGCAATTCTGCAATTCACTGTCTTTCTTGTATTCTGTATCTAGTGAATGAGAAGTGGAAATTACAGGAGGAAACACTATTTCATACATGGAGGAAGGAGATGAGGGCAGGGAGATGTGGTCTGATGGGGCCTTTTTTCAGTTGTAAAAGTAATGGAACAGGTCTGGTCTCACTCTATAATAATACCCATCCCTCAAGATGGAAGAATAACATAAACAAGTCTGTAAAGTAGTGCTGTTAACCATCCCAACTGTACGGTAGAACTGAGCCTTTCATGTGTTGGGAGTGAAGAAGCTAAAATAGTGCAGATCCTCAGTGTCATTGGTGGCAGGATCATCACCATAGACATAAAACTTTCTGTTGTCTCCTGGCATGCTTGTAGTTCAGGTGTTTCAGTAAACCCTTGTTTCTGACAGACCTTGGGACAGGCATGTATAAGTACTCATATACAGGTGTATATATGGGAATAGTTATATGTCCTAGCAGTGGCACTGAAAATTCCCCTTAATCAGGAGAAAACACAAGCAACTCACTTTTATGCCTCTACAGCCCTAACAACAAAGAAACTTGAATTATTGTCTTCTGGTCCCACAGCACACAGGTATAGAAAATATACTTAGGTCAGTGGTTACACGGATGGATGGTCTTCATGGATGAACTTGACGTAAAAGGTGGCTGAACATGTAATAGATATACAACATATTCTTTAGAAAAGTTGGTTTTAGGGCAACATGTAATGTCTTTGGGTTTGTGTCCACAGCATGTTCTCAAAGGGTCGTGCTACATGGATTTCTGAAATTCAAAATGGGATGAAAACAGCTTTAGTCTACACTGCATTGGTGAATTTTGCGTAAGGAATTTCTCTGCTAATTATTTCAAGACTAGGCAGATCTAGAGTAATACAACATGTGATAGCAATGCAATACAGAGATTGTTGATTAACAGATAGAAAGAATTCCAGTTTACAACAATGTCCTCTGCCTTGCACTAGCTCACTTCCAAAGTTCCCTAGAGCATGTAATGGTTTCTGTATTATGCTCAGCTAGAAATTCCATACCTCTGACAGTGCCAAATCCATTATAAATTGAATTAAATATGTCCTCTATCGTAATTTATTGCTTCTAGTCTGTGAATTGCTGCAACAGTTTCAAACATCTGGACTTGTCATATCATATTATCTCAGAACAATAACCATAAGCTGAGAAACTGCTCGGTTTAATCGAATGGTATCTGTGCGGAGCCACAAAATCACAACCGAGAACATTCATACTTCCCTACTTAGCACCTTATGCTAGAGCAATTTACACTGTACCATTTTGTGCCTTCATCTTAGATCTTGAGTGGAGATTGATTTAACAGAAAGGAGTGCTTTGTTCATGGGTGAACGTTTTTTAAACATAGGGCTGGACAATTCTTGATCAGGGCAGGAAAAATCGGAAGTCACTGCTGTGTGGTATATAAGCCTTTTAGTAGCCATTCAAACAGAGTTGAATGTCGATCTCTAATGCAATCCATGTTTCGTGGTCTTATATCTGTTGCTTGACTAATGCTGTGTGAGAAAAACATCCCTTTACTGAACTATCTTTATGGGGTTTTTTTAAATTTTTATGAATTGTGATAAATACATACATTACTTTCTAAAGTTCTTTTTGTAAATTATTATTGTAATTTTTACAATAACAACCTACTTTTGGATGCGTGTAAACCTTGTATAACCCCAAACTAGGAACGTGGTGGGTAAGTCTAAGACTGGATTGTCCACAGCCCACCTATAGCTGCCACCGGCCTCTTTCCCTACTGATGGCAGGTCTGGGGAGAGCTAAGCGTAAGCTCGTCCCTACAGAATAACTTCACTGCTGGAGAAAGGGCATACAGGAGCCCGGGGAGGCGCTTAAGCACCACGTGGGAGCGCATTTTGAAAGGTAAGTGGGAGCTGTGTAAGCCGTAGCTAGGATTTTCAGAAGTGCTGATTGTATGTGCTGACACTGATGTATGCAGATAGTTTTCTTTCTGCCTGTGCTTGTGGCTGAACAGACACGCATGATGTTGGGCTGTTGTGGGCCAAGGCTGCTTGCTTGTGCTGACAGGATATATTAGGTCAAATTCAGCGTAATGCTAACGTGCCTACCTGACTTCTGGGCTCAGGCTGACTTGTGTTTGTCCGGGCTGACGTGCAAGGTCATAAACGTGTTTGTTTACACCTGTGCATGTACATATTCTGTCATATGAATTTTATTGACTGTAAATCCTCGAATGGCTCACAGATCTTTGAAAATTTTGCTCCTTGTAGGTTGTGAAGAATTTGATTTTGCATTTTCAGTCTGGAAGGCCAGAGTACAGTAAAGAGCACGCAGCATCACACAGATGTGACGTAGCCTCCGATCAGGTTTTCAGTTTAAAGGCATTGTGACTTGCTTTTACTTTATTCTAAAGTAACTAGAAACATTTCTGTAACTGAAATGTTGCATACAAGTTTACTTTTTAGCAGTTAGAAATAAAGAAAAAGGAAATGTGTACAAAAATGTGTCGATATCAGTATTGCTTATCTTCTTTTTTCAATAATTAAGAACGAGAGCGTCTTCCCAGGAATAAACTCTCGAGTCCATGTTTCTACCATAGAATATATGGCACAATTTGTTTGTTGAAAAACTTCTTTTCACGTGATGTGCTATTTTTATTAGCAAATTCCATTAATGCATCTTTTAAAAAGTCAGTTGACAAATGCTGCTTAAATGCATAACTGAAATTAACTTCAGTTTGAAGCTCAAATTTAAAAGCAACAGTGTGGCGTAGGTTTCCGTAGTATGTACGACAAAATTATTTTGCTCTGCTGTACCTGAGAGAGAGCAAAATAAGCCCTACTTGGTTTTCAGGTCTCTTTGAGGGAGACAGAACAGGGAGACCGAGGTGTTTCTCCTTACATGATTACTGAAGCAGGTATATTTGCAATGTATGGAATCTGCCTTTTTATATAGCATACTTTACTCAGACAATACAAATTTTTCCTTTTGATAGTGCTTATGGTTACCTCACTTTTCCACATTGCTCAAAGGAAGCAGATGAATTAATTTAAATGATTTTATTTTCTAAAATTATACCATTAACTCTCATTCTCCAAAAGGTTTTCCATCACTAATTTTAGAAAATAAAAAAAAAACTTTTGGGGAATGAGAGTTAATGGTATAGTGAAATTATTCTTAGTTGTTTTTCATGTTCAGATCATATAAAATCTCAACCAAAATTGTTTGAAATGATGAGAAGTCTTCATCTCAGTTCTTTCCTGAAACTTACCCAGTCCCGACTCTGAGCTCACAGGCAACTCATCTCACAAGTCATCTTTCCTTCCTGCTAGAGATCAGCTCTGCAGTTCAGTAGATATCGGTAGCCCAAAATAGCAAGCTCCCTGTGGCTGATGTCCTCTGCTGTTTTTACAGTTTGTAGAACCAGGAGGAACGTTTCTTGTACCGTGCTTAGAGACTTTACCTAAAAAATTCTGCACTCTGGCAGAGGGAATGAGTGTGCTCTATGTTTCAAAACCTGCAGACCGTATTCACTTCATACTACAGCCTACTAGTGCTGATATGGTAAAAAGTTTCTTCATGTCTAGCTAATGACAAATCTTATTGACATTTTTCCCTTGAAGGCCATTTCCTTACCTGAGCTTCAAGTGCAAAAATACAGACATGAAATAATAATATGGGTTGCCAGGCAAAGTCTCAAACAAAAAGCCCCACTTGGTTTCTTGTGTACAATTCAGTGCAGCCTTAAAATGACATGAAATAAGATTAAGATTGTTTTGAGCTCTGCGGCCAGGTTTTGTCAGAAGGCTGAATTTCTTCAGCCTGAATTCTGCATTGAGAACAAAGCACAATCTGCCATTGTGTTTCTCAGTGTTGCAAGGTTGAGTGATTCAGCCTTCCCCTGTTCATGTGATGAATGACCAGATTAAGACATTTCCTGAAATGTGGACCAGGGCCGGTCACCATAAGGGCTAAGTGAAAGAAATCAAGGGTGCCTTTAACATAAGATCACTCCTGTTGGAAACGCCTATTCTGTTCTAAGAGAGCACTGCATTTTTTGCTTGAAGAGTCCACCCACCTTGGGTTTACTACAGTGGACGCTTGTCTCAAATTACGAGAGAAAGCGCATTAAAACTAATTAAAAAATTTTAAGTTTTTAATTAGGACATATAATGCTCTCAAGTGAGACCTCCAAACTAATTTGTAGTGGAATTTAAACTGATATGTTAATGACTCTCTGGTGTGTCTAGATGAAGAGCACTGAGATGTGCTAGAAACCGCAGCTTGTTAGTGCCCGCGGTAATGGTTCGTAGATTAGAAAGGATTGCACTGTGGTTTTGCCATTTTATTTTATTTTGTATATAAACAGCTCTTGTCTGTTGAATACTACAGAGCAAGCTAACCAATGAGGCCAGATTATTAAATTTCTGAGGACAGCAATGAGACAATTTGTGTGTTCTTTGTGTCTCTACAAGGAAGCACAGAATGACAACGAGCAAGAACTTTATTTTACCAAATTAGTATCTCTGATCTGTAACAAAAGTCTGTTCTTCTGCGGCCAAAAAAAAGTTTAATTCAAAAGATTTTCCTTTAATAAATTAATCCAGCTCTGGGCTGGATTAACTCAAATACTACACTAATGCAGGATGAAGAACTGGTGATAGACTATTGGCAAACACCACGGTCATAAACAAGTTTTTTTCTTATGCATGTGTAGTTGCAAGGCTGCCTGTCATAATTTCTGTGAGTTCTGCGGAGGGGGGGAGGCTTTGGCAGGTGTCTGTTAATGCCTTGACAGTGGTCAAACTTCTAGCAAAAAACTTTGTAATTACAATTGTAGAGGTTAACTGCTAGACACTGTACTGTCGCCCAACTGACTCCTAAATTTTTACTATTTTGTCAGCAAGTAGTTTTACACAGAGCACATTTAAAAACCTGCTATACCGTGTCACATTCAAAGGATGTCTTCTAAACTTGTGTCAAGAGCTTGGAGTTATCTTGCTATCAAAAATCAGATGTACTTACTTGTTTCATTGCTTTTATATCAGATACTGCTTTGACAGCTGCTGCTGAGAAACACTAAAATAGCTTAAAAATAATACAACAGTAACATCAATACACGTCCCAGGGCTCTGCCACAGATGCTTTGGGATGAAATACAAAATCTTCCAGATATCTGCAATTGAAAATAAAACAATATATGCTGATTTATGTTGCATCCTGAAGGTCAATAAAGCTGGGATCTGGCAAAGAGCACACGAGAGCAAATTCCATAGGAGACATCTGCCGCTGGTAAGTGGTGTGGCCAGTGCTGCAGAACTCAGCAACAGAATTTGACAGTAGAAAGCATCTTACTGGTGTTTAACTGTTTGATTAGCTGCTGATAGGCAACATGAGAACACAGGAATGTGTTTAGGCTTGTGTTGGCGATAAATATCCCATCAAATGGTCAGTCTAGCAGGAAATATTTACAGCTTGCAAAGTTATGTCACACCCACCTCTTCAGGAGCTCCAGCTGCAAAAAACCCCAGGCCTCAGCTTGGATATGTATCATGGGGTCACCTGAGGATAGTCCATTAGGTCCAATTTGTGTCATTCAAGATTAACACCTGGATGTATGCGGCAAAAAAGAATTAGTCCAGTTAGGAATGAAGACAAGGGATGGTTCACCTCTTATCCCTGGTCCCTGTCTTGACATGATAACATACACTCTTTGATGGCTGCAGCTCTTGGTGGCCTCTGCAGGAAGGTCAAAGATAGATTAAGTTCTGAAGTTGGAATTATTTTTTCAAATTCCTTTTGGAAGTGAGGCCTGTGTAACCCAATGGAAACATGATGGAAAGAGAAGCTGGAGTAAGTTGATGTTTCCGCATGTGGTACTTGATCTGTGAGTGGACAAAAAATCTAGTTCTTGTGCGTTGTCAGTGTCAGGTTGGCTATAGCTGTGATGCGTTTGGATAGGCTCCCCGTGCCACACTGGGAGAAACTAATATTTGGGGAGCTCAGAAGTTTCTTGTTTCTCCCACCAATGGTAAATCTTACGTCATTGTCATATGGTGGCAAGGGGTGGGAGGAAGAAAGTAAAATACCAATTTCTTGCCATTCCCCAATCCACAGCAGCATTTCTGCTTGCACATTTACATTTTGCTAGAAAATTGATTTTAACAAAAACAGGAAATAATTTAATGCTTCGTTTCCTAGTTTGCAGTATTTTTAACTGAGGCTAATGAGAAGTGAAGACCTGCAGACACAGGAACAACCTTTTTCTGTCACTGAAACTGAACTGTGGATGTTCCCTCGGCAAGCTGCTTTGTCTTGGGTTTAAGTTAAATTGGGAGTAATCTATGCTTTTGGAGTCTAATTTTATAAATACTTAAGCACGGAAGTAAGCGTACAATTGTAACATCAGAAACATTAAATGTTGTCCTGTTTTAACCCAAGGCAGTATTCCATCCCGTACACATCATGCTCAGTATAAAGCTGAGGGAACATAAGGGTCACTATCTCACCTTTTGTGGCCAGGGGCCTGAGGGCACTGATGGGCTCTAATGGCCCTAAGCAGCCTCACCTGGTGCTTCCACCCACACCCGTGGCCCAGGAGCCTATTTCAGCCCAGCATGGGGCTGTTAGTGGGCTCCTGGTGATGTGGCAGGATACTGCTCTCCAGCTCTGCCCAGCTCCTTGCTCAAGCATCAGAGGAGGACTCTGCCTGATTCTTCTGCCTTCAATCCTGATCTGAGCATTCCTGTATCCAGCTCCTGCCTGCTGCTGAGTACAGTCTGAACTTTCCTGGCACGTCCCCCACAGTGTCCGGGTGACGTATTTGTCATTGGGGAGGGAGGAGCTTGATATTGGTTTTGTATATATTTCATTACTATTCTTTCTATTACTAGTATTATTGTAGTTAGATTAAAGGTGTTTTAACTTTTCCAACCCGTGAGTCTCTCTCCCCTTTCTCTTTCTCACCTTTTGAGGAGGGAGGGGGTTAATCATAGAATCATAGAATGGCAGGGGATAGAAGGGACCTCTAGAGATCATCTAGTCCAACACCCCTGCTAAAGCAGGTTGCACAGGAATGCGTCCAGGCGGGTTTTGAATCTCTCCAGAGAAGGAGACTCCACAGCCTCCCTGGGCAGCCTGTGCCAGGGCTCTGTCACACTCACGGTAAAGAAGTTCCTCCTCATGTTCAGGTGGAACTGCCTGTGTTCCAGTTTGTGCCCATTGCCCCTTGTCCTGTC
>VZSC01018612.1:182089-197755 GCA_013398225.1 Steatornis caripensis
TTTAAACCGTGACAAATATATGTAAAGAAATGGATTTTTAAGTGGTAAATATTTGTTAACAATACTTTGAATAAGTAAGGATCTAATGTGAATTTCAAAGGAAACGTGGCAATTGATGGTATGTATTGAAAAAAACTACCTATATTAAGAAGTGGGAGAGTGTGAATTACTCCAGGAATCAGTAATCGGAAAACAGAAGGTGAGGTTAAGATTGCTTGACAATGTTTCTCTAATTTCAATGATGATGGGACTGAGACCAATTCATTTTAACCTCATCTAAGAGCTTGTCTATCTGTCTGTCCATCTATCTGACAAGAGAGCAAGGTAAATAAGAGTTATGCTGTACTAGCAGCATACAGAGAATATTCCCAGCTCACTTCTTTTTTTCGTACTATAATTGTTAATTGCTCTTTTAAAGTAATGACTGCAGTTGATTTTTTTCCTCAGATTTGAAGGACATAAAAATGTTGAAATATAAAAGAATGAGATTAATAAAGTAATCCTTTGAAAGAAAAAATCTGGAGTGCGTGTGAGGAAGAGTGTAACACAAACATTCTGTGGGAGGAAGCCTTTTAACTGCAGACATCGTTATAGATAACACTTTAACATGGAGTTTGCAATCTGCTAAAACATCTCTCACCACAACAAATCTAGAATGCACCTGCACAGAGATGTAACGTGACCCAGGCAGCAAGTGGGCTTATATTCTCCGAGTCCTTAGCATTATACTTTTGATACATCTGTATTGTTGGCTATTGGCTTGTGATTAGCTAAGCTTTGGAAGAGCTGAGTTCACTGTATTTGCTGATAAACCGGGATCTGGTAGGCTTTGGTATGCCTGAGAATCTTTACCTGACCCACAGGAATGATGCAAGTGAGAACTTGGACACATGAGACCCCTTTAACAAGTTCAGGCTGTATCCGGACGTGAGAACACGTTTGCCTGTTGGGCAAGTTGGTATCTGAGAATGGGCTCAGACTCCCACTCCATAAGGAATTTAGACCAGGAGTTTTCAGCCTGTGGCTCATGAACTATTTTTGACTTACAGCCTATAGAAAGGAATTTAAAAGAAAAGAAGCCTACTGCTGCTAGGCTTGTACTTGCTCAATAGAGGTCTGGTCAACCCTGGAAGATTTGCTGGGATGTAAAATCAAAGAAAAAGAGAAAAAAAAAAAAGCCTGGTTTGCAAGCCCTGCTTTTCAGTGGAGATAGGAATTTAAATGGTGCAGTCAGTCATAGGAAGACATTTGAACTAAATGCAGGAAGCCGTGAGAATGACAATTTAAGTAACTGGGAGGAAAAATTCTTTGGGTGAACCATATTAAATTCAGTGGGAGCAAGTTCAGGCCCCAAACTAGAGAAGATTAAAGAAACTATGTTTGTTGTAAGACATGTTCTGTGGAATAATATATAGTTATCTATTAATCAGAGAAATATGAAGATTTTTGGAAAGCATAATCTTAAATTAACAAAAGCCTTAAATACCCCAAAACTAATCAACTGGAAGGAAAGACCTAGTTGTTTTTCTTGTGAATGGCCAATGATAAATACGCAATGCAAGCTGGTTTTTCTCCAACCGCAGCAATTTTTCCTTCAGATGAAAACAGATTGCTGCTTTATTATGGTACATATTTTTGGTAATAATATTTGGAGATATATGAGGAATCATTATGAACATAATTAAAACAATCTTACTATCCTCGATGTGTACTTTTGCCAGTTGTGATGTGTGTTTCATTCTCTGATACATCTGCCTCTGAATACAAGAGTTTGGAAGGGACCTTTGGAAGTCATCAAATTAGACCCCACAAGATCTAATTACAGGTATATTCACCAAAGCGGAAAATAGAGCTTTCTAAACTGTTTTGAAGTACATTATGTCATTTAAACCTTTATATGGTGCATAATAAATGGTGCATATTCCAGATGAGTCAATCAACATGTTTTTCCAGAGATAATAAGAGTGGTAAGGGGAAAATTAGGGCACAGACATTTTAATAGTCTTTATAGAGGACATATTTTAAAGATATAAACCTCCACAAAAGCTGGAGAGCTTTTGTATTATTCAGAAAGTGTTTTTAATTTTTTTAGAGTTAGCCTCTTTTTTTTTTTTCTTTCCAGGAGTGGCAAATATTCTTACGGATAAAATCAAATCAATCACAATTCTCTATAGTCTGTATTCAAAAACTCTGTAAGAAACTTGTGAAGACTTCCTTTTGTATACCACTGAACGACTATCTGTGAATTTTTTGTACAAGCTTTAGACTCTTAATCACTTTGCAGTTGGGATTTATAAGTAAACAACATTTCTCTTTATTGAAGAGGAAGGAAAAAAGACTAAAATCTATGGCCTGAATCCTACTATTGAAAAGGCAGTGGTAGATTGTTGTGTTTGTAGATTTGAAGGATTTTTCTTTTTTCACTTGTTAAAACCTGTTATATAATTTCTCAGTAGTTAAGAATTCAACAAGTTGTTTGTATAAAATTCAATCAAAAAAAGTTTCTAGATAAGAAAAAAGAACACAGAGAAGTTGCTGACTAGTTACAGGAGGAAATGAAGATGGTTTGTCTTGTTCGAAATGCCATAACTGTGCAATTTTGATTGACACAGATTATTAAGAATTGTAGATCAGCAAAGAATGCATAAATAAAAAGCAATTTGGATCAGGTACTCCTGGAGATTAGTACTCCAGGTGTGGCCTCACCAGTGCTGAGGCCACACCTGGAGTCCTGTGTCCAGTTCTGGGCTTCCCAGTTCGAGAGACATGGACATACTGGAGAGACTCGAACAAAGGGCCACAAGTATGATTGCAGGACTAGTGCATCTCTCCTATGAGGAAAGGCTGAAAGAGATGGGACTGTTCAGCCCAGAGATCAGCAGACTCAGGACAGGTCTTTTTAATGTATATAAATACCTGAAAGGAGGGTGCAAAGAGGACAGAAACAAGCTCTTTTCAGTGGTGCCCAGTGACGGGATAGGAGGCAGTGAGCACACACTGAAACACGGGAGACGGTTGAAGTCTGGTCCTGGACAACTGGCTCTAGGTGGCTTTGTTTGAGGAAGGGTGTTGGACCAGATGACTTCTGAAGGTCCCTTCCAACCTCAACCATTCTGTGATTCTGTGAAAATATCAAATATATACAATTTCTCAGATTTTCTCGTGTAGCTTCAGAGAGCTGGGTGGTTTGGGGTTTTTTTGCTAGATGAATGGATACAGTTCTGGCTTTTCTACATCTTGTTATGCAATCTGCCCATGGACATGTTGAGCTTAAATCAGGGCATGTGGGGAAGGACAGGAACGTGATAAATGTGAATTCCTCCCTAGGAATTTTAGTTATTAACACATGATTCAATGCCGTCACATCATGACAAAACAAAAGCAGGACATAATTTTTCTTCCAACAACAAATTATTTCTTTAAAGCAGAGTAATTTTGTATTTATGAATGTCATTTTCAGTTAGTCTGGATCTAAAAGTCTAGGCAATGTTGACTGAGTGGGTGTATTTTCTGGGTACTACTTTTATAACAGGATTTCAAGTAGATGATAACATGATAAACAGAAGCAAAAGGAGCTTACTGCATGTTAGTAATCATTAATTGTTAGTATTATTTAGCCCAATTGTATTACTCCAAAACAAGTCAATTCCCAAAATGTTTCTATCTTAATGATAAGTAATCTGTCACAAGTGTGAGATAGCTCTAACTAGCATTAGCTGTACGTCATTACACAAAAGTGGCAAGGTGTACACCTCCTTTGCATTTTCTGGACTCCTGGCGTAATGAGTAAGGAGAATGGATCAGAGGTCAAGTTTTCCAGAGTTGTTGTTTTCTGAGAGTTCTAGCACAATCCCTGGCAGTTCTATTAGACTGTGGATCCAAAAAACCAGACCCTCAGTAGCTATTGCAAATTTGTGTAGCAAGCCATTTGCCAGGTTTGGGGAACCAAAACCTACACGCCCTCCTTCCCAGAGCTGGTTTGCTAACTGTTAGACTACAATGCACACAGTTAAAACACTGGAGAAAGCTTTTTCATGCACAGGTTCTACAGCCAAGTTAAATAAAGGCATTTGTAGTTGACAGGAGGCCATAGGTCACTTGGCTGGTGATTTTAAATTTTGAGTAAGCTGGAAATGACTGTTGGAAAATCACTGTAAGCATGAAATAAAACTTACTTATGATAGCAATGATACCTCAGTAATATGATAAATAAATAAGAAGGATCCTTCAAAAGGCAAAGTAGCTTGCTTTTCATCAGAGACAAGTGTCAGCCAGCTATTAGATCACTAATTCAATCTACTTTAGTAGAATTGAAGTAAAATGTAACTGTTTAAGCCTGTTACTTGTTATTTAAACCTTGCAAGGTTCCAGAATAGCGTTCTATTTATTTGTAAGATTAAACTGCTCAGAGTATAAAATAAAAAGGTTTTTGAATGATTCATAGATTTAAAATGCACAGACTTGGTCTGCTGTTCCAAAAATCAATAGTCCTACTTATTTTAAATATGATCAGGTAATGCCCTATCAGTTAAAATCTTTAATAGTAGAAAACTTGCACAGCTAAAATGTGACGACATAAACCACTGACTATGATCATGTAAATGTTTGCTTAGCGTGTCACTTGAGAGGAATTATTTTTCATGTTTACTCTCACCTGCTTTTATCTTATCTGCCCAGTCACCATCTTAAGCCATCATCAAGGAAAGGGTATAGTAAGAGATACTTTTTTCATTAGATCTCATATTATAAACTTATGCTGTCTGCTCTCTGAAAGTCATGATTTCACCATCTGGGAAGATGAAATCTTTGTAAAGGAATGTGCACACTAGGTTTTCTCTATTTTACTTAAAGTTATCTCAAGTCTCATCTTGAGAAAAACAAAAACTTTCAAGATCAGATCACAACAAGAATTATATACAAGGAATACAGGGACAAAAAAAAGAACACTCTAGAAGTACAGACAATTTAAAGTTGGTCTCCCCTGTTGCACAGCTGTAGTTTAAAATCCTAAGGAGTTTTTTGTAGATTATTCATTGTTGAGCAGAAGAAAATCTATGGAATTGAACAAAACGTTGTGTGCAGGAACAAGAAACGTTTATGTGTATCAGCTTGAAGAGAAAAGTAAGTGATGCTCTGGTTTTTTGTAAGTTAAGGAGGCTTTTTTTGTTGATTAATCATTGTTGAGCAAAAGAAAATGTATGGAACTGAACAAAATTTAAGCTACTTATGTCTAATTCCTGGTTCCTCTGCAAGCTCCTGTGAGAAGCTGGCTGAAATCCAGGTGAAATGCTCTTGGGAATACCTTTCAGTAGTGGAGTAATGCAAGGCTAAAGGAGAGGCGTGTTTGAAGGTTAAACATGTGCAACTCTCTCATTCTTTTCTACAGTGGTTCTGTAAGATTCAATTTACCGCTGTTTTGTCTTCATGTCTGTTTGCAATTGAACATTGCTGGTCTCTTCTACTTAATTTCCTTTCTTTTTAATCCTTCATTTCATTTTTGTGTAGACTGTAAGGTCAGACATTAGTATTATGGCTAGAAACAGCATAGGTCTGTAGGTATGTCAGTAGATCAGTTCCTCTAAAATATATTGCATTACACTATTGTTACCCTTAGGATAACAGCATCTATAAAAATTAGGAGTGGAAAGCTGTGATTTTAAATTTTGTTACTTGCAAAATATTAGAAAGGAGCATTTCATGTAGAGTTTAATGAATCAAGTTATTAAACATCACGTTTTCCACCGTGTCACATCACAGTGCGCACAGTCCTACAGGGCTATTAATCAGTTTCATTAGCACACTGCAGAACCTGTTTTAAGAGGTTTATCATATTAACAAATATTTAGAAAATAATGAATATTACATGAATGGATTCCCATAGGTTATGTCAGCACAATGCTGTTGCTACACAGAGGAACTTCCAAATGCTTCGGGTGTCCTTATTCTCATTGGTTGTGTGCACTGCCTTTTCTTCTCTGAGGAGGGAAAAATATAATTTGTAAATGCTTTCTGTTGTTGCCCTATTTGTATTAGTGTTGCACCTAGTGTAAATGGAAAGAAAGTCTGCACTGAAGAGATCGCTTGTTTTTTGTATACTTCTGAACCGAGTTTTGTTTCAACTTCTTGTTGTGCTAAACACTGAAACAGACACAGCACATCATTTATTTTTCTCTGCAAGCTGATGCAGAAAAACATTTTTTTGTTCCTGCACACGTAGAACACAATGACATTTTCCTGACCTGTTCTTGCTAAATGGAACTGAAATCAGATAGGTCAATAATTTGTCTTTTTTTTTTTCATTTTGTTGTAGTCCCGCAGTTCCATCACCAGGGATGCTGTAGCCGTGAAACTTTTCTCACATTCTGATAATTGTCTCTTAAAGTCGGGAGGATGTGAAATCACACCTAACAAAACTTGCACAGCCACAGCATCTTATGGGATACACAGTGGTATAAATAGATAAACCTGTGTATGTAGGGGTATAAATACAAACAGTGCTATGGCATAAATACCACTGGTGTATTAACCAGTAGTAGTCACTAGCAATGTGCAGAGTCCCACAGGATGTCATACAGGACATTTAGAAGCATATAAAGAGAGCATGCAGTTTTCCAAGAGAGGGTGAACAAGGAGACCTCCCAGTCGCTTGTGGATACCACCCACCTTTGGGCAGTTTTAATAAGAATTGTGATTATCATTGATGATCTATAGTTCTCTAAATTCTATATTAGTTAGGGTAGTGCATATATTTTTTTCTGTCAATGAGAATAATAATATTCAGCAGTATTCTCAACTTGCTTTACAAACTGATAATTGTTGACAAAGGTGTCATTTTAGAGTTCATTGAGTTTTCTCCAGAGAAGAATGTGGGTTTTTTTCTCTGGGTAGATTAAGGAACGCTTGTTCTCACAAAATGCGTTCAATACATTTTCAAAACCCAGAGCTAGTTCTTCAAGTCTTTGACATTTGTCAGGGGAAGGGACCAACCCCTTGAGATCCATTCTGACATACTTTTCCATGATTCTTTGGTTGCTCTATTACTCTTTTGATTGAATCTGAAGCTCAGCTTTTGGAGCTCTTTTGGATCCACTCCACTTACGGAATCATAGTCAGGATACCAGATGGAGGCCAGGTTGGAAAAGCCTGTTGAGACAAGAGGCTGATGTTTTAGTGGCCTTGCCTTGTGTATGTTTCACATACTTTCCATATAATCCCATATTTTGGTAAATTCTGTCTCAGATGAAATATTTACTATATGACTCAGAAAAATTGAGAAGGTTTTAATCCTGTAACAGTAGCTCATATTGGGACAAACTTCTTAAATGTCTTGCATTCTGGGGCCTTGAATGTCTTTCTGGTTATTGCTTTCTTCCTGTAATTATTAATACATAATTTATCTGTCAGAAACTTCAGGGAACTGGATTCTTTGTCTTTCTTTGAAAGGATTAAGAAAGGTTACTTAAATTCTATTGGTTTATTTTTATTTTTGCCTTTTTACTCTGGAATGGTGGCTTGCAAACATCTGAACGCTGGTTATTCCTTGAGCTCAGGCTGTCTATCAAGAATCAGTTTTGGTTTTAACTAGAAACATCTCTTCTAAGAGAAACAGGTTGCAGTTAATTGATGGTCTCAGTTACGGACGACGTGATTGAATACTGACTTATGATAACTACCTCGAGTGAGAATAGGATCTGCTCTGTGTAAAATTCACTGTCTTCTTGTGTGTCGTTCGGTACCGCAATATCCATGCTCTTAATATTAATTTAAATCCTCTGCATGTTGGATTTCATTAAGTCTACCATGTGTACACATCAGAAGGATCTCTGCAGTACCATAACCTGATAGTTATGACCAGTCAGCCCCTGAAGCTGTACGTTCCCTGCTGTTCTATGATACGCTGTGAGCACAGATCATGATGTTCTATAGAAACAGCACAGCATTCCTGAAAGTGCATGAAAATGCCCCATGGTTACATAAGAGGTAACATATCACTTCTGTTTATTATTGTTTATTTTGATTAATTCGTCTTTCTCCATTGATAACAATTACAGTGACATGTATTTCTGAATGTACAGCATATACTACAAGGGGATTTATTTAAAGGGCAACTGTTTCCATAGCTTTATTGATTGATTCATAAATTACATAAGATGATACGAATGCCAGTAAACATCCTCATGCAACGTCAAACGCCTGTCACACCATGCACATAAAATACTACACTGAATTTCTAAACTTAACATATAAGAGAACTTCAGCATACAAACAGCTGTGTATTTAAGCAATGAGATATTTAATGTTCCCGTGTCACTTTGCTGGAGTCTGAGAAAACATCAGAAAGTTGTTACATGAGTAGCAGAACTAGTAATTTATTTCTGGCGTCTGAATTCCTTGATGTAAATGGAAAGTTCTTCAATAATGCATTAATATATATAATGTTTTCGCTAACTACTGGCCTGCCTTTGTGAAGCTTGTAGAAATTCAGTGTCTTTAACTCCTGTAGGTTTTGGTCAAAATCAGCTTAGAGAATTTATTAGGACAGTGTCATGAAGTAAGTCTTGTTTCTTCAGGAAATTAGGCCAAAATACTACTTCTTTTAGACCAGTAGTGCGTAAGCAGCATTCTATAAACAGCTTCTTTAGCTTCTATTGGTATTGGCGTATTGTAGTATTAAAAATACAAAGTTAAGACACGAAATCAGATTACTGAAGTGTTTTTCCACTCTGGAAGTGATTTTTTTTTTGTTGTTTTTCTTTTTGCTGAAGTGCAGTAGAAATTCATGTTACCTCTTGTCTCTATTGTCCAGCTGCCAGTTTGCCACTAATTTATCTGAGCAGCAACATGTCTATTGTTTTGCTCTGTGAATGGAGATGCCGAAATCATGACAGTCTGACTTCTAAAATCTCCAGAAAAAGATAATAGGTTCACTAAACTTCTTCCTTGCTGCTTTTTTTTGGAGTTTTGAGGGTTTCATTGAATAAGCAACAGCAAGGCACACCACATTACAATGTTGAATGTATGTTCTTTCATTAAAGAGAAGAAAGACTAAGAAAGGCTGAGGAGCTCACATGTCCTAAAGTTTCTGCTCAATGCATCAATTTTTATGGAAAACTACTGCCTCCTTATACCATGCACTATGTGGAAAGAAAAAGAGTATGGAAGTAAGATGAGGAAACAACTTTTTCTAGGCATATTTCAGTAAACAGTATTAGTAAAATATGAATTAGAATTAGTACAGGATAAACACTAAATTGTGAGTTTTTCACAGATCTCTAACTTAAAGGAACACTGAATACGACTTAAAATAATCTAGAAATTTTCTTCAAGGAAGTGTCCATAAATCCAAATAAAAAGATTTGAACTTGAGAGAGTGGGATTCTTAGAACTGCCTACAAGATTCATTCATTATGATTTTAACAAATTTAATAATACTGTCTTTTCCTCACAGTATTTTCAGTAAAAGTCAGAGATCACAGAGGTAGACAAGATGCTTGAAGTCTTGTAAAGTTTAACACTAAACAGAAAGTCAGTTTGGACATTATTTTATATAAACCATTTACCCATTCACCTCAACTTTAGACAAAACTGTGCCTAGTAGCTAGAGTCACAGCTGATGTAGTGTGATATAATCCTAAACTGTTTTCCTTCAGCTGAGACTCCATCTCTGAATTTGTAGAGTTCAAGGCAATTTCTGTTACCACCCCAATTTTATTCATTGCCTGGAGGTTTTAATTCTTTGTTTGCAGACATTTATTACAGGTTGACTCTGAATGTTATTTTATTAACAGAGAGTCATTGTTTTAAATGAGTCATACACTGAAACTATCTACCGGGAGTCCAAGTACTAATTAAACAGAATATGCCAAAGTCTGTGGCAGAAGAATACCCTAATGTTGAACAATTATTAAAGGATAAGATCCTTTTCTGGCAGAAGATACATTCCTTGGATTTTCTTGTCAATGCCTAAAGCAGTAAGAGCTGCCACAGTTAGCTGTTGGCAGTTTAATCTCAAATTGCAGCAGGCTTGCCAGACAGAATTTTTAAAACTTCAGGATTCAGAGACTTTGATTGCATGTGCATGTAAATTAAACCTATTGGGACCTTTACTGAAGCTTAATTGTAGAAAATTCAGGAAAAGGCAAGCTCATTTATTTACCCTATAAGTTGGGAAGGTAAAACTGTGATTTTGAAATGAAATGAACATTTATCACCATTTTTCGCCTCCAGAGCCCAAAATTGCTTTAGCATTCCTTGGCACCAAGCATCTCCCTTACTTTAGTAGACGGTCATATTTTCGTGACAGAACAACTTGAGGAAGAAGGAACAGTACGTCCCATGAAGTGCGTCAAACCCAGTTCCAGTCAACAATTCAAATTGTGACAATCTTATATTATGCTTCTTAAAATAGGTGCTTCTTTGTACAAGTTATTTCCCATTACACTATGGAGAAGGACTTCTTGATCTTTTTCTAAATAGTTGTGAGTAGCATCACTGAGTTAATCTGCCATATCTGACTGAAGGTTTCTTAGCGATGCCTAGATCCTAATTCTGGAGCTCTATAAATAAGCCCAGGAAGAAGGGAGGGGTGGGTGGAAGGTGTTTAAAGATTCGGTTTTATTTCTCATTGCCCTACTCTGATTTGATTGGTAATAAATTAAATTAATTCCCCAGAGTCGAGGCTGTTTAGCCCGTGACGGTAATTGGTGAGTGATCTCTCCCTGTGCTTATGCTGACCCATGAGCCTTTTGTTATATTTTCTCTGCCCTGTCCAGCTGAGGAGGGGGAGTGATAGAGCAGCTTAGTGGGTACCTAGCGTCCAGCCAGGGTCAACCCACCACACTGGTTTGACCTGTAGCTGACCATGCTTAGTGCAGGAGGTTGGAACAGAAACTTCCTGAGATCCCTTCCAATCTGCATCNGGCTGTTTAACCCGTGACGGTAATTGGTGAGTGATTTCTCCCTGTGCTTATGCTGACCCATGAGCCTTTTGTTATATTTTCTCTGCCCTGTCCAGCTGAGGAGGGGGAGTGATAGAGCAGCTTAGTGGGTACCTAGCGTCCAGCCAGGGTCAACCCACCACACTGGTTTGACCTGTAGCTGACCATGCTTAGTGCAGGAGGTTGGAACAGAAACTTCCTGAGATCCCTTCCAATCTGCATCATCCTTTGATCGTATGATCCGTAAACCCTCATGTAACGTGAAATGAGAAATCGTATCAAATGCTCTAATTAACCATTCTGTGTCCAGAAAATTTGTGATACCTGGCTTTGTTCCTAGGACCAATTTTGAGAAAGGGAGAAGAAAGTTACTTAATTTACAAAATACTCTTAATTATAACTTTATTTTTAAAGAAAAGCAATTTCAATGTCAGACTTGGAACCTTCACCTTTCCTCCACCTAACGCTGATCTTCCTCCTTACAGTGAGTTAACTCCTCTGAGGAGTACTGCCTGACACAGAATCAGTCATAATAATGGCTAGCCATTGCTTTAGCATGGAAATATCCAGCTTGCTGGTGCCTCGGTAGGAACTGCTGTGTCTTTGCGACAAATCAAATGCATATGGAAAAGTAGCCTCAACGATCAAAGTACATAGCAAGATTAGAGAGAGCATATCCCATTTACAGTCCATATCACATGTGACTTCTGTCTTTAGGAAGGAAACTGCCAGACACTTGTGTGATATTTTGTAGGATGTTTTTTGTTTGTTTTTTTTTCTTTTTCTTTAATAGGCAGTTTAAGGAATTTTATGGCTCAGCTGACCGGTAATATGATAAAGAGATTTCATTCTACAGGTGGCAAATCAAATCCGGAAGAATTTGCTGGTTAAGTATTTTTTAAAAGTGAAAAATATTTCAAGCAAACTTAATAGTTTCACATTTAATTTGGATTCTTTTTATTAGTGTTGTTCCCATCTTAGTTCTGTTATCTTGCAATTTCTACCTTATCTGTATGTTTTAACCTTTCTTTATGGGCAAAACAAGGAAGTGTAAAAGTATATATGACAAAATGTACTTTTCTGCCAACACGTTTCAATATTTTTCTGAAAAGCAACAGGTTTTGCAGGATTTCCTGACTTTCTCTTGTAAAAAAACCTTCAAATATTCAATGAGATGCTTAAAAGGAGATATGATTGTCAGTATTTTTAAATTTTTTTTTTTTGGCCTTAAAACTGTTATTCAATGTCTTGCCAGCTAGCTGTTCCACATTCTGTGTTGCTCTGTGTTGCTATTCTCTAGAGTGGAAGTTTCATATTCTTCTCTAAAGGAATGTTCTTGTGCAAGAACATAGCTTTCTCTTGTCTGATTGCTGGCATACTGTATGCAGAAGATGATAAAATGTAGTTAACACTGGTGACTGTATTGTCCCCCTGTCGATGGTCTCTTCAGGTCAGGATTAGGACATACTGCCTGTTGGAAAGTATGACGGGAATTCATAATTCCATTACCCTGTTTTGTGCCTGGTTCCTCTGTACATAACAAACACTGGAAGAAAAGTTCAGGTGAGCAAATTGTTGTCACCTTTTCTGTCTGAAAATTTTATGTCGTAGATGGAAAGACAAGGCTGTCTACAGAAAAATCCTTGGCAAGAAACCATGGCAGACTCAATATTTTTCTTCTGGAGTTATATTATTATGTATTTTAGTGTATTTTCATAGTAAAATTATGCGATTGACTTTTTGAGGTTGCTTAGAGCTTTTTCTTTGGGTTTGAAGGGGTGGTGGCATGTGTGTGGCAAGGACCATAGCAAACTAGGACACAATTTAATCTGGAAACAAAATGGATTATATAGGATTATCAAATGCCATGTTGCAAAATCTAGTTAATTGCATAGGTGAAGACAGATAACTAATTAGAAATTCAGATGACCTCTCTTACTTTTTCCTTTTCCTCAAAGGAATTACTATTACACAATCATTTGAAAGGTGGATAAACTTTTTATTTTCTTCTCTTTTTGTGTTTACAAATAACTTGAAAACAGTTTTCAGTTTTCTTTAATTGATTGCATAGGCAAAATTATCTTCCAGGTAACTTATTTGGATGATCTTTTAAATCCATTGTGAAACCGTTGATTGCAAATATTCTCCAGAAAGATGAGAAGACATGATCTATTTGTATTAGCTACGCTAATCACATACTTCTGTTTCCTGATAATGAGACTAGATCATTGAAATTGGTTGCCAGAGCAGTGTTTCTGATTGAAAAAGTTGAAACCAACTTCCCAATAGTATTCTGATAAAATTCCTAAGTTCTACTGTGCCTATCCTGTTATCAGTCTTGTTTGCTACAGTACTGAGTACTTTTTCCAAGTGCATACCTAGCAGATTTCAAATGAGAGGTTTTGTGAGTAGATTTAGTGTGGGAAGAGTAAAGGAAGAATACCAGCATAGGAACATACCGCTGTACGCATGGATGTTGCAATGTGGTAGTTCGTTAGGATGTAATTCTGGCAACAGCCTGCTACTCTACAGTTCCATAATCATTGCTGAAACTCTTACGATTGAAAAAGGCAGTTATTCTGGGATTGCCCAATGTGCATGTAGTGAAAAGATGTGGTGTGCAAACAAAGAGCTACACACTGAGGAGGAAGCAGAGGATGGAATAACCATAAACTAAGCCTTTACGTTTTTTTTTTGTCAGATGAATTTATCTCCGATTTTTTTTTTAATTAAAAAAGCAGTCAAGGCACTCAAGAGAATAAGATAAATTCAGCACTTGTGGCCTTCCCAAGGGAGCTGGGAGAGCAGAGCGCTCTTACCACATCCCATAATGTCAGCCTGTCTAAGGTTTGTCCACTGATCAGGGCAACATGACTGCAACACGAAGAGGGATGGCTGAGCTAGCTTTGTTTGAGTCAGCTTGGATAAAAGTAACAACGAAGACATGATGGCACAGGCTCTAGTCACCCAAGTAAATGCTCAGGCAAACATGTATACTAAGTGCTAAAGTCCATGTCCTGTCATCAGTTCTACGGTTCTCCTACCCAGGCAGAAAAAAAACTAATTTAAAATTACCATAACTGTGCGTAACTGTAGACATAGCCACGTCCAAATGTAGCCACTTTAGTGGAACATAATGAAATACAATGGAATTGGTTATTTTCTAGTTACTCTTTGTTCCATTATAATAGTAGAATTTAATATTTGGATGAAGGACAGCACCAGCAATTCTGACTCTTTATCAGGATAAGTTCTTGTGCCAAGGACTTTCTGGACAGTGAAGTTTAAGGGTACCTGACGTATAATACCTGACGTATTCTCAGACTAAATTTCCTATGCCTATTCGTACAGAACATTGCAAAATGCCTTCAGAATGCTAGACCTTACTGTGTATAACAGAGTAATTTTTTCCCCTACTGAGTCCATTTCTTAGCTTTTAATTCATTTGTATATCTGTGACAAAAGTAGGGAAGAAATAACTGGCAGAAAAATATGTTCGTTTTTTTCAGGATTTAGTTTTCTCACTTCATCTGCTAGAGAAAAGGAAATACTTTAGCATCATGTAGTAAGGATGCGTTAATGTTTTGATCTCACTTAAGTCTATTTGAGAGACAATTTGTCTGAAAAATATGTAGGAGGAGTGTGTTATGAATGTTAGATTCTTCAGAAGATGCAGATAAAATCCAATGTTGCAGAGTATAGCAATCCAGTCTGTGATAATTTTGTCAACTGAAAATCCCAGACTTTACTGCTTCTATACAGATTACAAGCGTCAGCAGCTTTTCCTTTGATTTGATGGTGAAACTGAAAATTTCCAAGTGTCACAAACCCGGGTAAATGAGTCTTGAAATCTGTTGGGCCATGACACACTGCGATATCTTTATCAAAGAATGTACAGACTTCACACTCATCCCGTGATTCATTCTAACAGCATTGTACCATACCTCCTTTAAACTACCTCAAAATTTCCAGTCAGGTAATGTGACAAACCACTCAGAAAGAAAAACAAAGTATAAAAATATGACTAATGTTTAGCACCTGAAATAATTTTTACTTTGACAGATAAAACAAAAGCTGTATCTGGGCTAGAAGATGTCTTGTCTAACATGGACATAAGCATTTTCTCATAAATTAAACATGACCAGATTTTGACGCACTCATGTGTTTTCTACTGTAGTAATGGACGGAAAGCTTTGAAGTTAATGGACACACTCTTTCCACAAAGTGCCGTATAGATGCTGGTGCTTAAAAATCTCTGGTATCAAAGTCTCTTTGTCTTTAAGGAGAGCTTTTCTTAATGTGAAAAAATAACATGGAACATCAGGCCTTGCTTCTGTTCTTAAGTGGAGCTGAAATGGCAACCTTGTACTTGTCCCTCTGAAAGGGGACAGATTCATACTGCCATAACAGCTTGCCATAGGTAATGGTCTGCTAAAATCTTCAAAATGAGAGCTTTTTTTTTATCTGAAGAGCTTCATTTTTCTAGCTGAAACAGATTATTGACATTCCATGTTAAAAATCTGTATTTGACAGAAGTTGTACACTACAATCAGTACTTTGAATTGAGGCAAAGAATGTCAGAATCTTGGCCAGTTAATGAAACTTGAATTAGCTGCTTTGAACAGGCATTTGGTGTGGTATGTTCTAAGGTTTCCTGTGCCCCTCTTGGCATTTGCTCACAGCTAGTCAGATCTCTCTCTTCCCCTCCCCCCCCCCCCCCCCCCCCCCC
>VZSC01018612.1:197899-212674 GCA_013398225.1 Steatornis caripensis
TTATAATGTGTTGAAATTGACTCCTTTTTCAGTTGGGAATGCAAAAGCAGAAGGAGTGCATTGTATCTTTGCTGAAGAAACAAGTAAGAATTTCAGAACTTGGCCTGGATACTGGTCTGCAACCTGTGGACTTGAGGGAGGAAAAGGCTTGAATGCCATGGGAGGCTTTTTATCATTAGTTGAAATCTTTCTAGCCAGAGATATGTATGTCCTAACATCTGTAGAATAAAATAAGGTCAAATTTTCAGTCAGTCATATTGGAACCTCTTGTATGGGTTGCACATACATGTAGGCAGTTGGCTTAGTATACACGTATTAGTGGCATTTAGTGTAGTAGCAGTAGTGGCGTTTTATAACATAATTTTCCAACACTGCAGTTCATGAACAATTATATATGTGTTACAACTATAATCAAAGATGTACTATTTAGTTTTCAATAACCAACACATTTACTATACATCATACCAAAACCAGGAGAAAACCACATTCTGCTTATGAAGCTTCGATGATTCAAACTGAAAACATGTCTTTAAAATCCTATTTTCTGGGATGTAATTAAAGGTGCTGGAGGATTGTCTGGAGCTGACAGCTCTGCAAAGGAAATCCTTCATTTGGTAGAACCATCAGGTCTCAAAGGCAGTGCTGACGCTTAATGAAACCAGAGTGTGCAAGAATAATTCTCCCTATGAGAGGCCTGAAAAATGGGAAAAACTGTAGAGAAGATGGCTACCAGCTACAGATGATAAAAGACCCTTCAGCCACCCTGTGCCAGAAAAAAAAGAAATTTGCTGTTAGACACAGGATAGGCAAATCAGAAGGAAACGCATCACTCCAGCATAGCCTTTAGATATATGTCACAAATTTCAGTCAGCTGTAATTTTTATTTTAAGGTAGATCTTTTCTAACTATTAGTCGCTTCCATTTTGTTTGGATTGATCTTTAGCCAGTTTTCTCCAATTCACGGTCTCATTTCAGGCAGGTTTGAAGATCAAAGGCTTTTTATTTATCAGCTAAAGAGAGATGATTCTCACTATGCTTGTGAAGTCTCAGTCATTTCTCAGTCTTCCCAATACTTTTGCTAATCAATGAAACATACGTTTAGTGGACGTAGTAATTCATCATGTCTGTGGAGTTGGACGTAACCAGACAGTTCTGTGCGGCAGCATCTGAGGTGATGCAGTATGCTCTACTGAAGAGGGATCGAATGTGCTCGAGCAAGTTCTCTGTGAATCAAAAGAATCTTTTCCTGATCAGGCCAGAAGGAAATCTGACTGAACAAACACATCTGGATTTTCGGTTCATGGCTGTACCTCCTCAACATCCTCATACAAAGAGGAAAAAAAAGAGGTGGTAATTGGCAAGGCTGGCAATTTCGTGGGATGGCTTCTGAAGAATGGGCTAATCAACCACTCGTTTGAGGTTATCTGTCCACTGATCTCCTGCTGACAGGCAGTAAAAATCATAGTTGCCAAGTACTTTTAAAGCACAGATCACACTCTGGATGCCAAGCCTTCAAGGCCTGTTATTTTGATGCAGCTTGCCTGGATCTAGAAGGCCTTGATTTGGAAATCGTTTTCTTTGATAAATGTTGTTTTCCCCTTCGGCTTCCTGGGAAAGTGAAGCAAGTAATAAACACGATAAAGTCACAGCACTTAGAGGTAAGCTTTCAAAGCAGTCCAAGAAAAATATTATTTATATAAAATAATTCTGAACCAAAAACAGAATCATCTCCTTCAACAGATATGTAATTGTAACCCATAGCATTCTCTTCTGACCGAACATCATATGAATTTTATATTTTCACATTTATTTCCCATCCATTTTGAGATGGATAACCTGCCTGCTTTTTCCACAGTGAACATTTTAAATCCAACACAATCAGTAAAACGTATTTAATGGTCAGTTCTGTTTAGCTGCATCTGTCACTTCTGGAGTGTTTGGGAAACAGAGATAGACCACAGATGTGGTAATTTTTTTTTTTTGTAAAATCTTGGAGTGTCTTTGAGCATATCTATCGCATCATTGTTTGAAATTTGAGACTTCTAAATCCTCTCTCTACTTCACGTGCAATATTTAGGAACTTGATTGTTAGGTATTTTTCTGTTTGGAGTGCCAGAGTGAGAACTTAATGTAAACTCTGAAGATTACAAAGGTTGACTTATTTTATTTACCACATTTGAGCAGACTTAGTGTGGTGGAATTTGGGTTTTTTTGGTAATGCTGCTCATTTATACTTACCATGACCTAATTTTTAAAACTCTCTTGTGCAAGCCAATTCAAGCAATGTGACCTAAAAGCATAATCTCATCTGAAATTGTGGGTTAATCAAAACAAGCGGCTGCCTGTGACCCTAATTTTTCAGGCTATGGATTGCAGGCACACACTTAGATTACAAGAAAATCTACTTGTTCTTCTTTGGTTTACTTCAAAATCAGATGTAAGGAAAACACACCTGCCTTGGTCAGACTGCCTAGAGAATCTTCCTGTTTATGATTCCAGTTCAGCTAAAACTTAGGACCATGCTTAAATTAAACACAAAGTCAGGGCCTTTGACCTCAGAGATATATAACTCCAGCTCTTAAAATTAAGCCAATTTTTAAAGAGGCATGCAGCTTAAGGGACTAAAGCACAAAAAAAAAAAAAAGAGACAGATTATTTCCCTTCTAAAATCAGCTACCCTAAGAAAAGCTAGGCAATATGTGTAATTTCCACTCCTCTGAAAATTTGGTCTGGCATGCAATTTATTTCTTGTTGTAACAATAGGCGACACCGGCTGTGCTATTGGAGACAACATTGTGTTGCTCGTGATGAACAACCTACCCTTCTTTTCTTGCTTGATCCACACATGTGACTGCTAATTCAGGATCATAGGAAAATTCCTATTGGAAGGGATCTCAGGAGATCTCTTGTCCATCCTCCTGCACTGACAGGGTCAGCTATGGGTCAAATCAGGGCTTCATCCAATCGGGCGTTGAGAATCTTCAAAGCTGGAGAAGACACAACCTCTTTGGCAACGGTGTTCCTCGGCTTGACTGCTCTCATGGTGTCTCCTTATATTCAGTCTGAACTTATTCTTTCAACTCAATGTCCATGCTCTTGCTCCCCACCTTCTGCAATACTGAGTAGCCTGGCTCTGTTTTCTTAATAACCTCCCTGTAGGAGCTGGCAAGGCTGCTGTTAGGTGTCCCCAAAGCTATCTGTTCTCCAGGCTGAGCAAGACCAGTTCCCTCAGCTCTCCTCACGGCATAAGTGCTCCAGCCTGCAACCATCTTGATGTCTCTGCTGAACTTGCTGCATTTATCAATTTCTTTCCTGTACTGTGGGAGTCCAGAACTGGACATGGGATCTACATGTGGTCTACCAAGTGTTGAGCAGAAGGAGTAATTGCTTTCCTCACTCTCCTGGCTCTGCTTCTGTGAATAAAACCCTGGTGCTTGTGGCCGCCTTTGGTGCCAGAGCACACTGCTGGCTCACGTGCACCTTGCCCCTGCCTGTCCACCAGGCCCCCCAGGTGCTTTGTAGCAGAGCTGCTTCCAAGCTGTTTGGTTCCCAGACTGCACAGATGGTAGGGGTCTTCCTTCCCAGGTGCAGGACTCTGCATTTATCCTTGTTGAATGTCACGAATTTCCTGTCAGTCCATTCCTCCAACTTGCCAAGTTTTCTCTGAATGGCAGCCCTGCCCTCAAGGGTCTCTTCTCCCCAGTTTGATGCTACTTGCAAACTTGATGAAAGTGAACTCCTTCACCTGCAGCTTGTTGATAAAGATGCTAAACAGTACAGGTCCCAGGCTAGACCTCCTGCAGTACCCCACTTCTAACCGGCCCAGTAACCATGACCCATTGAGCCCAGTTATCCAGTTTTTAACTTATCTAGTTATCCATTTATCCAGATTTTAACATGCAAATTAGAATGCAAGACCTTCACTTCTTCAGGGTCTCTGTGAAGGTCTTGTCAATCTCTTTTTGAAGTTCCCTGGTGTTTCACAACCTGCACAGCTATTCACACAGTTCCTTGACTTGGTGACACAGCTCCTCAGCCAGGGCATGCCTCCTGCAAGCAAGGACATCTTGTCTGCCCCAGCCTCCGCCCCAGGCACTGCCAGCAGCCTGGAGATCTGTGGTGTCCCCCTGGAGCTATGTCTCAGTGTGCTCACTACTGTGCCAGGGGAGTTGTTTCAGTCATAGTCCTCTCCCTAGAATATGCTGAATAGGTGTTTGACCCTCCCTAACAATGAGTCAGCGGAAGAAAAATCTCAAAGCTTTTGATGGGGGCTGCTAGAAACTGATAAAGTTTGCTAAGAGGGAAAGGCTTTAGTAGCTACCCTTTCCCAGCAGCAGCATCAGAATTAGTTTTGAGAGTCGTACTCTGTTGTTAATTATACAGCCTCACTTACACTGGAATAATTTTCTTCCTCAGAATCATCTCCAAAACCCACAAAAAATAATATGCCAGTAGATGTTAGGGGAAGTGATGTTGACAATTCTGTAGGGGAAAATCCTCATGCTTGAACCAAAGCTGAGTCAATGTCCATGATACCGCTTCAGGAACTGACTCAACTAATTTCAGAGAAGAAAAAAAGCGGGTTGTCTTATGCTGGGTGAATCTATTCAGTGAAGAGTCTCATTAAGCGACAGAACAAAGGATCCGTGAGGATCCTCCACAAAAAATGAGCAAGGAAGAAGGAAGGAGCAGTGATAAAGGAAGGAAGGGAATGAGACTTCGTAATTTGGCCATAGATTACTCTTCTAATCTCCTTCAAGCTTGTGTAATTTCATACTGAAAGAGGGTAGATTTAGGTTGGATATTAGGAAAAAATTCTTCATGATGAAGGTGGTGAGACGCTGAAACAGGTTGCCCAAAGAAGTTGTGGATGCCTCCTCGCTGGAAATGTTCAAGGCCAGGTTGGATGGGTCTTTGAGCAACCTGGTCTAGTGGTATGTGTCCCTGCCAGTGGCAGGGATGTTGGGACTAGATGATCTTTAAGGTCTCTTCCAACCCAAACCATTCTATGATTCTATGAAACCATAGTGTGTCAATGGCTTAGCTGCAACTGCCCATTCCTGCCCCAGCATAAGGATATATTCCTTTATTCCTGTCATAGACTAGGTTGTATGAGATTATATTGACAGGCAATTTTCAATTATCTATCAGTGTCCTACATCTGTGACCTACAAACAAGGTCATAGTCTAGTTTAATGTGTTATCTGCCCAGACACTCAGACATTTAATAATTGAACATGACTGTCAAAGTGTTGAGTCTGACCTTCACTGGACCAAACGGAGAAACTAATGCTATAGCTACCTTTTAATTATAACTGACAAGTGTAGCTTTGGGTTTAAACCTAAAACATATTAGAGGGAATCCAACTTGTAAGATCTTAATATTTTCTAATTTCTGATAACATTTATGGTGCTAAAGCCATGTAGAAATCAGGTGTCTGTCTCATGAACTTTACTCTTCATCAAGGAATCTGAAAAACTTGATGTTAACTTCTGTCACATCTCTAAACATACTGGCATACTTTTGATTGCTGTTATGGCTGCTCTTATTAACAACCTTGAGTCATACTTTCAATGACGTGTAATTTATGAAAGCAATACGGAGGCATCGAAGGTAATGTTATAGCTACTGGTAACAATGCTGAAAGAGCAAGGATAAAAACCATGCTATGCTTTCTTTTCAGTGATTACAAGCATTTCCTCTTTCTGTTTCCTGTGAGAAATGTGATATGCTCGTTACATAAGTAACAAACCAATGAATATGTGATGGATATAAAAAGAGACTTGATACCATATTTAAAATCAATGTAACTGGAAGTGATGACTTCTGAATGTTACCAGTACTGGGGACTGTCAGCACTGGGGAGATTCTTGATAAATACTTCAGTAATTAGGGTAATAATTTCTTCTGGTGATGGATCCCACATACTGAAGATGTCAAAAAGTCTTCTGTGCCATTTAAGTGTCAAGAAGCGTTCCTTTGTCTCTAGGTTGTGCATGGTACACAGAGGAAATATGAAAATATCTCTGAGGATTCTGGTTGGGAAACTGCCAAACGGGTGAACAGAATCTGTACCAAAGGTGTTTATTCCTAAAACATTCCTTTTATACTATTCATGCCGCTCTCGCTCAGCTTGATGGCTTGGACAGGAGAATAGATGTGTATTCGAAAAAAGATCTTAGGTAGAGAGAAGGAATACTTTATCCATCAGGTCGTGTTCAACTGTTCTAAACCACTGATGAGTGTCCAGTCTGAATAGCTGAAGAAGTGGCTCAGAAGACTGAAGAACTGAAGCGTCAGGCTCTAAAGCAGAAGGTTTGACAACCAAGCCATTGCTTGCTGTTACGAATCTTGGCCTTTCCCTACAACCCCCCCCAACATTACATTCTGGGCCTTATACATATGGAAGGGTGATGGCAGGAACTGACAGAACCGGTACTGACAGACATGCAAAATATGAAGCGCTTATCAAAACAACATTTGACACATTGCCATGTTAAACAAAACCTTTTGTGGTGAGAACTAGGAGTTAGCTGGAACACTACACATTTCTTTCTTTGGAAGTGATCTGACAGGCCTGGGGAATATATCGATAGTACTGGAATGGAGGCAGGTAGCAGCTTGATTTTGTGAACTCTGTAAGTCACGAAGTGTCTATGAACAATCAGTACCAGCCAGGAAGTAGTCGCATTAATAAATGACACGGAAGAATCTGATACAGAAATACACATGTTGTAACCAAAACCTAAAGCTGGGGTGGCTCTGAAATGGCTGGGCTGTCACAGTACTTAATTTACATCTGTCAGTAAAACAGAACTTACAGATAGGTACAGGGTCAAGAACTCAAGTTATATTAATGACATTGCAAGGATTTAGGGCTTGTATTCTTTTTTTTCCCCACAAGTTATGGAATTCTGTTGAATATAAATTGTGGAAAAAATATCTACTCCTCCCTCACTCCCTGTTTTTAGTCACTTCAATTCTAATAGATAAGTTCTGGAGATACAAAGATTAGGGAGAAGTTTCTGTGGGATATTATGGGCTATTTTCTGCAATCACCAGTTCCATGTTCATCAGTGTTTAAAAAGGTAACTAAGACTTTTGGAGAGGAAATAAAAGAAAACAGAAACATTGTGTTTGTATGCAGATTCATGGTTATCCTGGATCTTAAATACTACATGCAGCCAGCTCAAGACACACAAGGATATAATAGAATTTAGAAAAAAAAATGAAACAGAGTTTATCAAGGAATGGCACAGCTTTTGTAGAAGGAAATGCTGAGCAGGCAAGGACTGTCAGTACTAAAAACAGACAGAGGTATGATACAAGTCAAGGAATGAGAGAGAATAAAGAATGACCGTTCACTCTTCACTGAGCCTGGCGACTAAGGGGTACCCATTGAAGTGTGTGGACAGCTCATTGAAAACAAAGTACTGCGTCACACAGTATGTAATTAGGTTGTAGAATACATTTTCTCAGGGTATTATACAGAGAAAAAGAAGAAGTGGCTTCACAGAGAAAAGTACACATGGTAGTTGAACAATATGACCTGAAAGCAGCCTTTGTCTCCGGAAAAGCCTCTATCAGTAATTTCTGTAAACTGCAAGGATGGACAGGAGGAAGGATCACTCTCAACTTGTTGTCTTTACTGTTAGGTAATGTGATTACAGGCAGTTTTCCATGAACGCAGAAGAGCAGAGAGGCACGACGACAGGTGTGGGAACCCCGAAAACCTACTCGGAGCAAGGAGCCCCTGCCCCAAGCCCTTCCCGGGCTGTCACAGGGGAGCCTCAGCCCCATGGGCCAGGGGAGACCCCATCCGTGAGTCTGTGGGAGAGGGTCTCCAGGTCTCCTTTCAAGCTGAGGGGGTTTATCCCAGGGGTATGGGAGTCATTGTGGGATGCAAGGGATGGTCATTTTGGGATTGTACAAAACTTACGGGATGTTTAGGATAGGTACTAAAGGGAGAGTTCGGTTGTTTTGGGAAGGAACAAGTGTGCAATACTAGAGGGAAAAGGGGATAAAAGATATCTATAAACTGGCATTTGGTCAGTATGCTTGTCTGGCCACGTCCTGCAGGTGGACAGTGTGGTCTGTCCCATCTTCTCATTAAATTACATTTCTGAGTCTTTTTNTTTTGGGAAGGAACAAGTGTGCAATACTAGAGGGAAAAGGGGATAAAAGGGGATAAAAGATATCTATAAACTGGCATTTGGTCAGTATGCTTGTCTGGCCACATCCTGCAGGTGGACAGTGTGGTCTGTCCCATCTTCTCATTAAATTACATTTCTGAGTCTTTTTGTGGGTGAGGGGCTCTATTCTCTGTTCCAGGTGTGTGTGTGTGTAGGTCTAAGTGCAGCAGTTGGAGTGGGGACCGTGAGTCATTGGGGCCCATGCATCTGGGGTGCCAGCAGCTAGAGTGAGGGCTTGCTGACGCATGCGAACACGAGTGAATATCAAGCCGAACTCGTCAGTGAGTAGGTGAAGTGGTTTGGGAGCCAAGCGTGTGTACGTTTCTGTGAGTGCGATGACTGGAGGACTTGGCTGCTGAAGGGATCAGGGGGCCCCAGGCCAAGTGCTGAAGAGGTCAACGGGGAGACCTGTTTGTACATGCACCTGCATATGTGTGTGAAGGATTCATGCGTGTGTCTGAGTGAGGGGGCTGGACCAGCAGCTGGAGTGGGACTGCAGCCTATGTCCAGGTACCAGCAACAGGAGATACTAAGGGCCCAGGGGCCAGATACTGGGCAGTCCGTGCGTTGGAGCCCAGCCGCTGGAGGGATCTGCATTGTACATGTGTATGTATTTCCCAGTAATGGACCTTCGTTCCGATCAGCCAGAGAGTAACACTGGGTGAAGCTGTTGCTCTGTTTGCATTTGCGTGCGTTCCGTGTGTTTCTGCCTGTGTTGATCTGTGTAGCTGGCTGTGTGTATATGTGTGTATAAGTGTGTTGTATGTGTGTTCGTGCATATGTGCGCTGGGAATACATGCTCAGCTCCATTATTGATTGCACCTGGGGCATGGGGCTGTGGCAGTCTCACCTCTTTTGGACTGTCAAGTTCAACCACTACCTAACACTTACTACCACTACTTGCTACCAGAACACAATGAGTAAGATGGCTTTTATTCTGGACTCAGTACAGCAATTCTGCACAGACAATTAAGAACGCATTGTAAAATTTCAACAGTTGTGCCTTGCAAAAAATAATTAAAAATAATGTAATGAATTCCTTCCAAATTCCCTTTACTTCATATTTTCCTTATCTGATTCCCTACTTGATCCTCCCTACATGAAGTCATCTGTTATCTTTGTATCAAGTAGCCTTACCTTTACACATTCTTTTATAACATTTTAGCTTCACTGCTTTTATATTCTTTGAATTTACCTGAGGGAAGAAAAATCAGCATAAATTTAATAGTTCTACTGAACAATGAAAGAAAAAAATCAAGAAAGAACCCAACAAGCAAAATGAAATCTAGTGCAAATTGTGGCTGAGCACTCAATTGGTCCCTAGCCAAGGTGATGTGAAGTGTGAATTGGTATTTTGTAATTTTTCTTTACTTTCCACAACAAATTACAATGAAAAAAGACGGGCAGCTGACATGTAGCTATTTATATTTCATTTTGCTGTTCTGCATGCCAAGTGACGTTATAGTAGCATATAGTACCTACGAACATGAAAAAACAGTGACATACATTTTTTAAGGAGTTACTGTATTATCCCCTTAGTTTTAGTTTCTAAAAGCTTTTCAAAGTTTTTAAAAGGAACCTCTTCCGCTTCCTTTATCCACGTATGGAAAGATAACTTTGACCACAATCACCACAGATATATGGTAGAATTCAGTGGAGAATTTAGGGAAAAAGCTCCAAGTTCTGAGAAAGATCTAAGAAAGAAAAAATGCATCATAGCCAGTTAGAATTGTGACGAGACTTCAGATTCACAGAAAGCAAATTTCGAGCACCTTCATACTGGAGTTAGTAACAGCAGGCTGGTCTGTCCACTAGAAGAGCCTGTGGATGGGATCTTAGGACAACAGTTGAGCTCTAGCAGAAGTTTTACACCCCCAGAAGCATAGGTTTCAATACGGATTGAATCCTGACTCAAAAGAATGTTATCTCTTTGTTACTTCAAGAAACATGTGAGGTCTCCTGTGCAGCTACTTGCTCGTATGTGCTGAGCTAGAGATCAGAGAGGATCACAGCCTGAAGTTATGTGACTTCAGGTTAGAAATGAGTATGAAATTTCTTAGAAGCAGCCGAATGTCCTTTGTTTTGTTTGACAGAGCCATACATAATCAAAGACATTGCAATAGCTTAGGGCTGCATATTTAAGTTATTTCCCTTGTGAATAAGTTGCACACAATTTAACTGCCCGCGTATTTACATATTTGCTGAGACTTCCTCATTGCAAAAGAGAAACGTTTGTCTTCATAACTGCCAAAACATGCTACTCTTTAATCTGGCATATTATTTACCTCTCTGGTACTGTGTGTCAGGAATTCAGGCTCAGGTTGTAGATGATATCAAATTTTAGTAAGTGGTAATGGCATTGGATGGAAGTATTGCCAGGAGAAACATCTGAACTATGCAAGTTAAAAATTGCCATTCAAGCACTGATTTAAGGTGCTTCTGATTCTAATATTCCTTTAAAATGTCATTGAAATTCTTAGGTCTATTTGTGCTAGGCTATGCCTTTTGTAATGAGGTGCAGTGTTTTCTCATCTCTGAAGTTCACTTGAGGCTCACTACACGTAAATGAGCCCCAGAGAGCATTCACCTCACATTGTTTTGCCAGAATATATATTTTTTTTCCTAGCAAACATGCGTAACAAATGCCTGGTTTTATTAACCTAGTTCTGTAAACTTGAGGTGTTCAAATGAAAGGGCTAGAGATGAACAGATGAAGACAGATATTCTTAGCCAACTAGAATATAGATGCTGAGCTGACTAGTGAGTACACCATTTCCGAGTTATCTGTTTCAATGGATTGGTACAAAGCTTTCCAATGTAATGTTGACCATCTATGAAATCAAATTGTTCTGCATGAAGTGTTACACAGCGCTGAACTGTTCTGCCCATGCAATATCGTGAATGACTCTTTGTACGTGACTCCTCATTTCTATAAGTGTCCTGGACAGCTGTTTTATTCTGAGCCACTAAGAATCCGGAATTGCATCCTTGCCTAATCCTGGGTGCCCAAGTCCAAACTGAGCCCATGGAGTGCCCGCTGAAACTCTGTGAGTGTCCAAATCCCCTGGGCGTGCTTAACACTCAGAGACAGCATCTGATACTTTGCAAATGGAATTAGTAGTTATTGCCTTTAGTGGATGCCACTGTAGTAATGACATAAAAGTTTCATCTATCTAACAGCTAAGTAATTACAGTACTCAACCTTCAATAGGAGACCTACTTTCAGCTCACTCATTAGTCTGGACCCATATTTGGCATTTCTAGTAATATATATTTAAAAAGAGGAATATTCAATTGTCACGGTTTAAAGCTGGGCTGGCTATTAAACGGGCGACAGACGCTCTTTGTTAACCCCTCCCTCCCCAAAATGGCGGTGGGGTGGGGAGGGAAGAGAAAAGGGAAAGAGGCTTGTGGATTGGAAAACTTAAAACAGCTTTAATCTAACTACAATAATAATGTAGCATAATAATAGAAAAATAATAGTGCAATATATACAAATATACAAATATGTACAAAACCGATATCGAGCTCGCCCCCACCGATGACAAATACATCAGTCACCCGGATGCTGCGGGGCACGACCCGAGAAAGTCCCGGACTGCACTCAGCAGCAGGCAGGAGCTGGATTCAGGAATGCACAGATCGGGATTGAAGGCAGAAGAATCGGACAGAGTCCTCCTCGGATACCGGCCATAGAAGAAGAGAGAGTGACCCACAAGAACAGGTCAGCTGTGAGCAGAATTAACCTGCAGGAAAATGAAGGGGCATGTGGTGCAGGCATTATTCAGGCTGTTCTGCCACAGGGGTGAGGTGCGTAGGATCCTGGGCTCACTACTACGTCCACAATTGTCTTTTTGAGAAGTATGTATATGACCAGAAAATTGTTGCCACGCATAACTTGAAAGTGCAAAGTTCCATTACTGAAACCACCCTTCAATCCCTATGACTGTAACATGCCTATAGCAGATCCTTGGAGTGGCTGTTGGGCTTGCATATTAAAAAACAGTTAATTGTACTTTTATTTTTATAGTGCCATTCTGATTATTTTGCGGTATGTTTTGTGAATTCATAGTATGACCAAAATTTATTAAGAAGTAAAGCAAATAATGTGATCAGTGTATGATACAGTAGACAGCCTTTAAGAACGTTTTTTCCCATTTTTAGATCATAGCCTGACATACTTCTTTTGTTACATGGCTGTTTGGAGCACCTCCTGTAATAAAATATCTACTCTCATATTGAACTAAATACGAAATTATGGATTAGCGCTGCAGTCAAAATATATTATTGAATATATTTCATAAAAAATCTACGAAGAAAAGAAGTTGTTAGATTACTGTAAAAAAATTGTCTAATGAAAGCTCAATCTGCTCTAAGTGAATAGAGCATATTGGGGAGAATGATCAGAAATACTCAATTAAAATTTTTTTGTTAAACTTTGAATGGAACAAAACCCACTGATCTTGCCAAAATCTCTCTGTCTTTATGAACTGAAACCAAATTAAATTATTTAAATATAATAACTGTATAACCACATAAAAAAAAAAAGAATGGCGTGTTTCAAAAACTTGTATACTGTTATTTCAATCTACTTTTAGTATATCCACAGTCAACTGCTCTAAGGGGCTTTAAATAAAAATGGTGAGATTACTTTATAGCCATGTGAATAGCGCCTCTATAACAAAACAAAAAATGCATTTTTTGGTCTGCTCACGGCTCCAGATGGCATGCTGATTTAGAAAAGAGATAGGTAATAGTTACCTTCAGGATATGAGATGAACAGAATGGGGGATTGATTTGACAAGTTTATTGTGCTCTGTTTCTTTTGTCTAACGTAGGATTCTTTAATTTATTGCTTTTCTTCCCAGAAAATCTAGAGTAATATTAGAGAAGTGCTGATAGTGTAAATACTCTACAGTGAGCCACCTGTAGGTAATGCTGATGTGACCTGTTTCTCACAGGTATCAAATTCTCTAATTACCCTAAAAAATTTCAGCTCAGGTGTCTTCTATTTGCAGCTATCATTTTCTTTTGTTTGTTCACTCATTCACTCATTCTCTCTTTTTCTCTTCTTTCCCAGTAAATATATGAGTCTGGACAGAATTTTTAGGAGAAAATTAACGATTTGAAAAGTGTTTGTAACGCTTTGTAGTCAGTGTATTGCAGTGCATGAATCTGTCAGTTGCTGGTATCGCTTGTATTACTGCATGTAAGGGAAAAGTTAAAATTTGGTGAGAGGAAGAAACCCACAAAATACCAGTGTACAAGAGTAATTTAAATGGAGGAATAATAAAATCACAAGTTTTTACAGCATTTCTGCCTTCTGCTGAGTTGTTGTAGTACATCAGAAAGATGACTATAGTCAGTGCAAAAAAATACTACAAGTGAGAGTAAGTGACAATGCAAGTGAAAACGTCCACTAAATTGAATCTGGCAAACACCATTCAGAATTGAAAATCATTACTATATCATAATTGCAAGTTTTCATTTCTGAAATGAGTTAAAAGCTTCATTGTGCTTCCTGTCAGGCAAGTTACTGAATCTGAAAATCCTCGTCAAAATTGGTGTTGAATATCATCTTCTGGGGAAAACTTGAAGGAAAAGAAAATGAGTGTGAAACATTCTTAGAATTAGGGTTATGTATATTTAGCATATGATATTAAAAATAAATTTTAGCAAGTATCTAGCTTTATCAGTAACTCTAATTGCTCTTATAGCTTTTCCAGTGATAAACTGAAGATCTTTCTCCCAGTCCAGACTGCAGATGAGGGTATTTGAGACAAATTTACTTAGAATCTTTATTTGAATAATAAAATTTTCAGATCATAGAATCATAGAATCATAGAATGGTAGGGGTTGGAAGGGACCTCTAGAGATCATCTAGTCCAACCCCCCTGCTAAAGCAGGTTAGCCTAGAGCAGGTTGCACAGGAATGCATCCAGGCGGGTTTTGAATATCTCCAGAGAAGGAGACTCCACAGCCTCTCTGGGCAGCCTGTGCCAGTGCTCTGTCACCCTCACAGTAAAGAAGTTCCTCCTCATGTTCAGGTGGAACTGCCTGTGTTCCAGTTTGTGCCCATTGCCCCTTGTTCTGTGCTGGGCACCACTGAGAAGAGTCTGACCCCGTCCTCTTGACATCATTAAGATCATCTGCTCTTAAAATTCCTGTGGAGGAATTACGTATGAAATACCAAGTTAGAACACCAGCTGAAATAAGAAAAACCCAACATTACAGCTAGAGTCTGAGTGAAAGGTTTGGGTTTAAAAACACCACTAGTTTGTGAATCTGCATTACAGTAAGTAGTAATAAGGAATGCAAGGGATTATATTCAGGTATTGGTATCATTCTTATGAAACCTTTCTGCCAGTTTAAGAACGTGCTGATGTTGTCACAGAATCATAGAATCAGACAATCACAGAATTCCAGACTGGTAGGGGTTGGCAGGGCCCTCTGGAGATCCCCCAGCCCAACCCCCCTGCTAAAGCAGGTGCCCCCAGAGCAGGGGGCACAGGAACACATGCAGGCGGGTTTTGAATCTCTCCAGAGAAGGAGACTCCACAGCCTCTCTGGGCAGCCTGTGCC
>VZSC01018612.1:224487-284321 GCA_013398225.1 Steatornis caripensis
GAGTTAACAAAGAGCATCTGTCATTTGTTTAATAACCAGCTGAGCTTTAAACCATGACACTCCTGTAGGTCCCCTTCAGGTACTGCTGTAAGGTCTCCATGGAGCTGCCTTCTCCAGGCTGAACAATTCCAACTCTCTCAGCCTGTCTTCATAGGAGAGGTGCTCCAGCCTGCTGATCATCTTCGTGGCCCTCCTCTGGACTTGATCAAATAGGTCCATGTCTTTCTTATGTTGGGTGCCCCAGAGCTGAATACAGTACTCCAGGTAGGGTCTCCCAGGAGCAGAGCAGAGGGGTAGAATCACCTCCCTTGACCTGCTGGTCACACTTCTTTTGATGCAGCCCAGGATATGGTTGGCCTTCTGGGCTGCAAGAGCACATTGGCAGCTCATGTTGAGCTTCTCATCAACCAACATCCCTAAGTCTTTCTCCTCAGGGATGCTCTCAATCCATTCTCTGCCCAGCCTGTACCTGTGGTAGGGATTGCTCTGACCCATGTGCAGGACCTTACACTTGGCCTTGTTGAACTTCACGCGGTTTGCACGGGCCCACCTCTCAAGTCTGTCAATATCCCTCTGGAAGACATCGCTTCCCTCCAGTGTGTTGACAGCATCACACAACTTGATGTCATTGGCAAACTTGGTGATAGTGCACTCAATCCTGCTGACCTTGTCACCGACAAAGATGTTAAATAGTGCCAGTCCCAATACTGACCCCAAGGAATACCACTTGTCTCCACTTGGATATTGAGTCTTTGACTGCAATCATCCAGGCTGTTCCTTGTCCAGCAAGTGGTATATCTGTCAAGTCTGTGTCTCTCCAATTTATAACAACGATGTTGTGTGGGACAGTGTCAAATGCGTTGCACAAGTCCAGGTAGATTGTGTCAGATGTTCTTCCCTTGTCCACCAATGCTATAACTTCATCGTAGAAGGCCACCAAATTTGTCAGGCACTATTTGCCCTTAGTGAAGCCATGCTGGCTGTCAACAATCACCTCCTTATTTTCCACGTGCCTTAGCATAGTTTCCAGGAGGACCTGCTCCATGATATTGCCAGGCACAAAAGGTGAGGCTGACTGGCTGGTAGTTCCCTGGGTCTTCCTTTTTTCAGTTTTTAAAAATGGGGGTTATGTTTCCTCTTTTGCAGTCAGTTATCTGCCATCTCTGATAGTGAGACTGTGCTGCTAAATTTCCTTTTGCAAAGACCCTCAAGGCTTTGGAATAAGAGGCTAGGTCACCAGCTATCTTTTTATGAAGACTACTCTATTTACAAAGACCCCAATGCAGCACTAAAGCAGTGCTGTTACCCATCTGGAAGCAAAGACCCGCCATTTATAGCAACCTGGCACAGAAGGATCTTCTGGACCATTTTCTAATGCTTCAGGAATAGTAATTTTAAAAGGCCAGATTTCCCACGGAGTACTAGAAGTTCCCTTTCAGACACCCAAGGCAGTGGCGACATTTCCCAAACTGGTCAGCAGCCAGCAGTTTCTAGAGTGAGCAGCAAGAGCTACTTGGAAATCTTGGCGCCATTTGCTCCAGAGCTGCACTTTTTCAATTTTATCCAGGCTGGAATATGGGAATCAGGCATAAGTTGAGTGATGGGCAGAGTATTTCATAGCTACTTTTAAGTAATCGGCATTCAAAACTTGACACACTCCTAGATCATTGCTGTTTAAGATTTTGCTAAAGAAAGTCCAAGGACTCTAGGTAGTGGTGAAGTAATTTCCTACATGGCAAATCTGTCATCTTAGTGTGCTCTTGGCATGCTGTGTGATGTCATAGGCCTTTTGTGTAAGCTATGAAAGTGAGAGAGATGCAAGTGATTAGCAAAGGCCCCAAGCTACTGTTTGCTGCAGCGCAAGTATTAGCCTCCAAAACTGAGCTGTACTGCAGTGTAGTCAATTATCACTTAAACGTCTCCAAGGATTTCAGTTAAAACAAGAACTTGAGACCCGTTCCTGCGCCACACAACCCTCCAAAACTTAGCATAGTCTCTCCATCTCCCCAAAATAGTAGCTGTATTTCATTAGTGAGCTATGTAGAAACTCTAGAGAGCAATATAATGCTATGCTGAATATAGGTCGCTATTAATCGTTAGTGACCTATGGCTCTAAAAATGGCACAAACATCATATGCCATCAGGCTGAGTTTATGTGGACAACAATGCAACTAGATATTCATTCCAATTTGTTAAAGTTAAATATATGTCTGGTGTTAGGAAATGCCTGGATTCTGCCAGAATTTAACTTTTCATTTTTGATCTCCACAGGGAAACATAAACCAGTGATGATTTTTTCCCCGATGCTGAAGCTGTTAGATCCTAAGTTTCCAGCTGCTCATACTGACACCTTTTCAGGGACTCTATGCGAAAAATTTAATCATTTCTTTCAGCAGAAAAGCTGACTTCATTAGAGTGCAGTGGCCCAGAGGACTGGGAGCAGTTAAAATGCAATCACTGTTGAGCTCATATAAATTGTTATAAAAGTTCTTTCACTGTTTCTGTATTTAGACTTGCTGTACATCCAGTAAATGCATCCAACCTCTCCTTTAGATGCTTGCTCCTACTAGGGTTATGAAAGAAGGTCTCTCTGTAGTAGTCTTTGTGTTGGTCTTTTATCCTTGGTAGTGTTCCAACCACTCTGAAAATGGCAATTATTAATTCACTGTGAAAAAAGCACCACTTCCATCCTGATATTCTGATTCATTTTCTTCCAGTTTCTAACCTGCTGTTTCTGGCAAAAGCCTTTTTGATAAAGTGAAGGCTGAGTGCTTCTGAGGCAGACTTTGACAAAATTAGGTGCCATATGTGACAAGTTTCAGTTGGTGTTTATTTAAGCTAGGGGGTAGACCACAATGAGTCCATTTGGTAGCTCAGGTCTAGATCGAGAAAAGACTATTTAGCTGCTAGACTCCTCTCTAGGGACTAATCACCCACGGGAGTTCAGCACCTCATACCTCTGCAAACATAAGCCTTCGCCTCACAAGATGAAGTGAATCTCCACAGAGCAGGCCAATGCATGTGTTAGCATCGCGCTCATAGGGCTGAAATTACAGGCAGGACTGGCATGTGCTTAAGCGGTTCCTGACAAATGCAGGTTATTGCACAAAGCTGGAAGTTTGTTCCTCTCATCGGGTTCTCCAGTTCTGTAGAAACCGCAGTTACAGTCTGACCATATGGATGCGTTGCAAAGCTGTAAGTCAGGTTGTGTATTTATAGGTAGTCAGCTGCTTAAGAAAAAGGTTTTGTGTGTGAAGACTTATTCTAGGTTAAATTTGAGGTACCTTGCGCCTCCCTTGCTGTGGAGGTGAGCTACCTGAAATTGCCTGAGGCTAAGAAACACAGCTGGATGGTTGCTGGAAAGCTGCTGATGCGCAGTAACCAGTTCATATACTCAGAAGTGCAATTGCCATCTATTTGTTTGGAGTTTGGCTAAAATCAGCGTAGAACTACCTTCACAGAATCTAATGGGCTGCCTTCAAGTAGCGTTGCGATTATAAAAAAGAAGATCCATTTCTTAGGCACCAATCTGGATTTGGGAAATCCGAATTCCAGCACTCTGTAACCCCCACAGTGATCTTGGGCAGTGCTTTTCTCAGATCCTCAAATGTTTTTACACATCACTGCTTTCAGATGGGTATCTAAATGGCTCTGAAAAATCTGGCCAGAATGCCTCTGTGCCTAGTGCCAACTCTGTTGAATGGGTTATTAGTAAAACCTTATGTTACAGTAGTGCTGTGGGACTAAAGAGATCCTATGTTAATGAGGGCACTATGAATAGCTAAGACAGATAACAGAGATTATTACTGAACTGAGGAGTATTTAAAGGGAAAGTTTCCTTGTCATTTAGAAACTCGCAGAGTGAAGCCAACTGGTAAAAGCAATTCTGAAATACTCTGAGTTTCCCCTCTTAATATGTTTCAAGGTTCAAATGCTATTTGAGTACTACCTCAATCTTCGATAAAGTGGGTTATGAGACCCTACCTGTTTCATGACTTCCTGATGGTATTAACTGGTGGCGGTGAATTCTGTGTGCTTCCGCTCAGGCTCAGCAGAACTGTTCCATTGCCGCTTTCTCATATGCACAGTATGTAACATCCTTATGTTATGTAATACGTTTTTTGTTTGCTTGCAGGTAAAGGCAAACTTTCATATTTGTATTCTGAGGTTTACTGATATCCGCAGTGAGGCATGGGGCACCCCTGTGTGTAACTTAGTTCAAAAACAATTGCATATCAGTTCTTCTGACACCTGTGGGGTTTGGGTTACCAGATCAAAGCTCGGAACTGGTTTTGTTCTTCGTGGTTGCTTCACTCAGTCAGAAATAATTTGTAAAAGACCTTTAGGGCACCTTCAGCTGAGCATAACTGCATTGATTGGAGAGATAGGCATACTTTTGTCAACATACTTGTGCAGATTTCAAAGTGTAAGGTATTCAGACCAGTGTTTTCCTGGAGGAATAGCAGTGAACTACGTGGGTGTACAAATTCCTGTATACCTGGAGAGACATCTATGGGCGTAGTTAAAACAGAAAAACTGTCGATATTCTATGTGGAAAATGAAAGAGAAATGTGTTGGGAATCCAGCATCAACCTAGATTTGCATCAAGCTAGAGCTGCATTTAGTGGGTAACCAGGAGGGCACAGGGCAGGACAGGGTGTTTCCTTTCTTCTGTATTGATCCTGATTGTTGCTGGCTTAAACAGTGAACAGAGAATGGGGTCGGTAACAGTGCGTGTGACGGTCTGCCTATTTCAGTAACGGTAAGAAATCCATGAGCAGGTGAAGAGATTTCAGGATTTTCTCATTTGATAAAGTGTTGCAGTACACCAAGAAGAGCTGGTGAGGAAGAGAGACTAACAGACACCACTCATTTCATCCACAAATGCACACAGTTGCCATTGAAAAAAGGCAGCAATTATATCAATTTTGTCGAAGGAGGGAAGTCATCTGCAAAACTCATCAGTTTCTGAGTTTTCGGGGGTGAGAGGGAGAGGAGAGAAGTACATTTTAAGGAATGGGGAATCAATTTGTTATTGTGTAGCTGTTTTTCACTTGTGAAAAGTATGCGTTATAATGATAGCTATGTACCTAGAGCTTGGCTTGAGAGGCTCTAAAGAGGGAAACAATTAAACTTGCCCCTTTTCCAATAGAAACCATGTCCAACAAGATAAAATTATGGTTGCGATATACAGCCATTGCTGGAAAAAAAATTTTCAGAGTTACAACGCAGGACAACTCAAAGAGGAGTCTGTGTAGCAGAAAACTTTATATTTTTCACAGGACTTCCTCAAATACGAGAATGCTCAAATTGCTACTCCAGCACATTGGATGTACATGATGTTCATTTTAGAAACTTCTCATTTCTTTTGCAAATGGAAGTTTAATTAAAACAAAGCAGTTGGATCACTGGGTAGTGATGGCTGCAAATAACATTCTAAATATTTCAATCCTGACATTCCAGAGACGTTTACTTTTGTGAAGATAAGCAGAACATATACAAAAAATGAATGAACAGCAATCTGTATTCCGTCATTAAAATAAACTTTGCAGATGACTTGCTCTTGGACTCTGAGACCAATTGGTTTTTTTTTTTTAGAGTACAGTCTGGAGAATCAGAAAATAAAGACAAACCCAGCCTATTTGCAATCTCTCAGGGACCAAATACCACCCAGAAAGTTGTTTGGTGGTTTTGTATTTATTTTTAAGTGCTTCGTTTAGTTATTAGAACACCACTTTTTTGTTCTCCTCAAGTATTCTACATCAGCTCTGTGGTTTAAAGTGATCATTAAAATGTCTGTAACTTCATAACAGTAACAGAGAATTCATTCTGAAAGCCTTTTGCTTTGGAGTATATGCTATGTCTGCTGTATGTGTCTCTTTTGTACCACCGCTGCATGATAAAGAGAAAGCAAGACACTTTTGAAGCATCTGTATTATCATTCTCCAATGTTACTTTCGTCCATCTTATCCATCACTGTAGTTTTTGCACATCTGGGCTGTCATAGTCCATAGCTAGCTAACCTGATTTCCCTTGGCATTAAGGCTGCTTTTATCAAGTTTGCTGAGAATTGAGCATAATGTGGCTATAAAATTTTATCAATAAGGTCCTGGTTTGGGCCAGGAAAGAACAAATTTTCTTTTAGTAACTTTGCCTTTTAGTTTCCCGTTACTTAGGAAAGTAACGTCCAGAGGACCTCAGTCTGGTCAGTGTTCATCTGAATGTTTTAACATGTCAGGGAAAGTAAAAATCAACAAAAGCAATGTGTGAATGAATAAAAATTAGGATCGTCGGACTTTCATAGCTCCAGCCATCTTCTAGGTGAGATACAAGACTGAATCCCTCACTAGTGATCGTTAGGCAAGCATCTACACTGTGACGGACAGCAGCTCTCAGGGTGGCATAGAGGCCAAAATTGCTGTTCAGGTGCAGTGGCGCCTTGCTACAGTGACACTGGGGCTGACCCAATCATAACGCTGGAGATTTTCCCCAGGGAAATGGGAAGTCCACCAAGTGCACACGCTCCAGGGAGCTGCCCCTCACAGGACGGGTGAAGCCCAGCACTGCCTGCAGCTTCCAGCTGTGCCTTCCGGCTGAGGCAAGGGGAGGCACCAGGGAATGCATTGAGACCTTCTTAAAACGACTCCTCTGTCAGCTGTTTCAAGCAGCCAGCATCCATAGGGAACCTGAATTCAGGTTGAGTTGAAGCAGCCAGCATCCTGCGAGTCTTGTTGACACTTTCAGGTACAAATTGTTTTGCTGATTGATTTAACTGTTACAGAATTAGCGTCAAAACCTACATTTTACCATGCAGGAGTGGCTAATTTAGACTGAATTCAGAACACTGCTTCATCATCTAGCCAAAAGCAAGGAGAGACATAGAGCTTCAGCAGTCTTCTATGTTGTACTTCTGCACAAAGCAGCAGAAAAAAATGAGAGCTGGCATGAAAATATGGCCAAGTGTAATAATATAATGTCCTTGAAGAGTATTCTAAAGAATATAATGATGACTGTCTTAATTTTTTCTTTCTTTTTAAAAATGTTTTTATTTTTAACTGACCACTTAAGGAAAGAACATATAAATCCTGCTTTAGTTTGTCAGTGGCAAAGGGTGACAATGTATAAAAATTGTGGAATTCATGCTAGCCTGTCCTCAGGGACAGGTCTGTCTGCTCCCTTGCTCGGGCACACGGTATGCATACCAGCAGGCTATGCTCCTCAGGGGCTTCGGAGAAATCCTTTCACTAAAATAACACAATAATGCTTTAGGTATTAATGGGTCGCTTCAGCCAACTTCGGTAAATGAAAGAATGGAATTTGTTACGTTCCAAAATAAAACTGAAGTTCTTTGAACTGCTGGCAATACTGAAAAGAATTTAAGTTCATATCAAGTATATATCCAAAACCCATACAAAGACAGGCTTTGAGACCTGCTCAATTGTGTTTTCGGGTAACAATATTATCAGACTTTGTTTTGCTTGAAGGATCCATGTCCTGCCTGGTTCTCTCTTCTGTGACCCTCTCACAGGTCTGTACCCAACATCAGGAAATTCCTGAGGGTGCCCAGACTGAGTCACATTTCCAGCTTGTGTTTGTGTCTTCAACCTTCTTTATTACTTGCTGTAGCCTTTCTCCATTTGTATTTATTTGTATGTGTGCACATGCACAAAGTTCTTACACAGTCTGGGGGATAACTCGCAAGTGCTGTGGTATGGAGGTTTCATTTGCAAGGACCAGCTGTCATGAGCGTACCAAACGAGTGCGTTGCAGTTGGCGATGGCCTAGCATTAGCTAACCTGAAATATTCAACTTTTTTTGCACCTCCTGAGATGATTTCCAGTGAAAACATAGACCATGCATAAGAAATTTAACCCCCCTGAAGCAGACTTTCTCTTTTTTTACTTGGTCTTTGCAGACTCTCAGGAATAGTCCACAACCACAAACTGGTAACCCTGGGGCTACATATGGCAAAACTGAAAAAAAAAAAAAATCCTTAAAGGAACGTTGTATCCATCATACATGGATATGAGTGTGACAAGGTTTGTAGAGAAGGTAATATGTTTTACAAGATCCGTTCATACTGAAAAGAAAACAAAAACACTAAGAGTGCACAAGCCGCAGTTCTGGTCCACAACAGAAGGAGCAGACTTGAAATTAAGTACAAGCTGGGAAAAATCGCTTTGAGTTTAATTTAATTATGGTAGTAATCAGTTTGAAAAGTCTGGGTGTTTGTGGGCAGAACGAGATATTAATTATGAGGAATTACCAAAGTTGCTAGCTCTTGAGGGATGGACACAAAGAAAAGTTGCTGCCTGTGGAAATCTGAGAGTTTATATTGTAATCAGTCTTTGCGTGTGCGGAGTTTCCTTGACAAATTTTCTGCAGATTAGATCTAGTACATTTTGCTCTAGACAGTGTAACAGAAAATCACGTTTTGCTCACTGAGAGGAGTTAAATGTGAAGTGCTATAAGAATATAGCGAAGTTCTACCGAGAGTCTTACGTGACAATGTAGGTAACTTAGGGCCAAGTTAATAATTTGAATAGATTTACTTTTTTTTTATTTATTTTGCATTATGACATAAAATTTACACATTCTCACACTGGATCTGAAACAGATTTCTGATGCATTCAGGGCTGAGTTATTTATTAATTAAAGTTCATTCTTAAACAAAGCATTACTAAACCAGATCACAGTAAAGTGAGCTTTAGAACAAGAATAACTTGCTATGATTTATGCACCATCTGTTGCAAGTTGCTTCTTTTTTCAGATCATCACGCAAGTTTTTTCTTACTCTTTTTTTTTTCTGTGTAAACTGAAACTTCACTTTTGCTTTTCAAGATTGGCACCACGGGACCATTTTGTGCTGTAATTTGGCAGAGGTGCTTTCTGAGCAGGAGGTTTGGACCTCTTTTCAGGATAAGTGAGGTATTATTTTTCTTTGCTTTTGTTAAATGTTGGTATTTTGCTAAGAGCTTAGGGATATGTTCCTTATGTTCTTTTTGATAAGAACGTAGGGACCTGCAAGAATAAATTTTCTCGTGGAAATGGAAAAAATTCTGTTCTCCGCCATACCTGGGAGAGGATTATTCTCTTTGAAAAATGAAATGCAAACAAATGCATTTATAGAGCTGTCTGGAATTCATAAGCCTGAAAAGAGCTGGTTGTAATTTTATACAGTTCTTCTCAGATACTTCTTATTTTTCTGAGCACCTAGAAGAGAATAAAACTCCCTAGTCACTAAGAAATTTGTTATATGATGCCCAAGAATCAAAAATTAAATTGAGGATAGAGTACAGCAGTTCTGACATAGTTTCATTATTATTTTTAATGCATATGCTAAAAATCTTCTGCAAAACCAGGAAGCAAATTCATGAAAATATATAAATGAATATATCTACTCATTGGATGCTCTTTTTGTTAAAGTTAGGTTCTTGGCTTCCACTTCATTCTTTGCCAGTGGTCCTTAGTGTTCTCTTGTCTTTCAGTTGGCTCACCTCACCTGAAAAATGTCTGTTGAGGAAGCAAAAGTGAGGAAAACTGTTTTCTAAATTGTATTGGAATCCTTCTATGAAAAGTTAAGTGTATGAAGGATAAGTCTGTGGAACAACAAATGCATTAAAAGAAGGGATCCATTTCAGTTGGACAGCAGAATGAAATGAGTACATCTGGTGATGGGGTCAATAAACAGTAACCTTTGCTCACAGACAAATTCCCTGTCCATGTACTTGCGCTCTGCTTAAGCTTACAGTCCTGGGGTCATATGCAAGCTCATTCCTCAAAATCTCAGCAAGCTACAGAACTGCTCTAAGACCTTGTGAAGGGATATTTTTTTTAACAACTTGATTTGTCTCAGATACGAGGAGCGGGCATTATTCTCCTTCGCTGAGCAAGATTTGTTAGATGGGATTCCAAATTTGGCTGACAACAATAGGCTAACTTTTCACATATGGCCCTTACTCTGGAAATAAGAGCATTACTTTTAACTATTATGTTAAATATCATCATCCCCAGAAGAGCAGGGTAAATCAAACTCTTTCCCTTTATTCACTTTGCAGATAACTCCCAGTAGTACTACCTCTGTCATTCTGTGTATTCATCCTCTGTATGTTCCTGAAGTAATTAAAATGAGGCCATCAGGGTTATTCCAGCATTCCTGTAGAAAGTGTAATGAGATCACTAACTTCCAGATAGAGATCTGCGGCAGTGGCAGAACCCTTTGTATAGTGAGAAATTATTTCATTTGCACTGGTAGAAATCAGAAATATGCTGTGTGGTGTAAAAGAAACAATGGCAGTGTAGCTTCAAAGAGAATAAAACTAATAATTTCTAATAGACAAGTACCTGTTCTGGAAAAATGAAAGTTTCTGGTGTTTGGTTTAGGCCAAAATACAGGGGCAAAACTGTAATTCTGTACATGCTATAATTGTCCAATCTATCTTCAGTATTGTGTGTGAGAGAATACATGGTAAATGTGGTTGATAATAAAACCGTAAATTTAGACATTATCATTTCCAATGCTAAATGCTAAATTTGCAAAGCTCTATCTAAAACGGAGTGGAGCATTTTTGAACCGTCAGAATGACTGATTTCTGAAAATGCCTGTGTGCATTTATGCCTTACTCATCCCTTACTGGCTATCTAAAGTATGTGCTATTGACTGCTTCCTAAATATGGTCAGAACTTGTTTCAAAGTCATTGAAATTTCTCTCAGAAGCTGTCTTGTGTAGCGTACAGTGTTGTCATCTGGGGGCACAGTGACTGCCGCCTGCTACCTGGGTATCTCTTCGGCTCTTGCTCTGTCACAGCGCAAACAAAACTTTCTACACTGCCCCCCTCCTTTTTTGTGTAATTGTGAGGAGATGTATTACCTGACTTAAGATAAGAGAGCTACACTGAAAAATCCTAGTGGTACTTAAGTGTTTCCAGTCATAGGACAGCTTAGTGGAAGATGTCAGCAAGCTTTTTTCAACAGCACTACTTAATTCTGAAAAAAAATTATTCACGGAGTTACAAGAGCCTATGTGTTCTGCAAAATTATCTTCCAGGGCTGTATTGTGATTTTGCTCAAAACGTACTGCTTAGCATCGTTCAACAAATACGTATCACTGCCTTGTCTCTTTTCTGGAGATATCTGGAGATTTTTCATTTATAGTCATGAAAATAAGTTCTACTAGGGAGCAATGCTTTTCCACTCTGCAGACTTCAAGGATGTGAGAGAGGTTCTAACTTGTGAACTATGATGTATTTCAGGAATGTTGGCTACCAACACAGAATGTGTTCACCTTGGAGCTGGAGATTTTCTGCAGAATATATCAATGAAACGATCTTTTAGCAGGCACCCGTTTCAGCACCCAGGTGTGCTGTACATGCATCCTGTTTCTCATGCACCAGAATACTTCCAAATATCAGGGCTCTTTGTTGAAATCATGGCCAACCATATTAAGATATGATTTCAAGTAATTATAAATGGAAATAATATTTATAAAATACCTACCCGACTAAAGGTCATGCTGCTATATAAAATACGTGTTTTCCTAGGAGGTCAGTCAACTCCTTTGGTTTAATAAACCATTTGTTGGCAGATTTGTAAAGTGATACTGGTTCTGCAGGTCCTAGTAGTTTTCCACAGAGGAAATAATTTCACTGTTTCATATTACAAGTGCTACAGTTCTTAACCAAGAAGTTATTTGGGATTGCCCACCATATCAATTCTGCTGCATTACGCTTGAAACTCATCTACTGTATGCACTTTATTTACACCAGAGTGTGACAACTCTCTCCTGCTCTGTGTTATGCAACTGGCTAGTCTGATCTGTGGTCAGTGACCAGGGATGTGTCTGAAGGACGAGGTTCTGCACCCGGTTTGGGGCAACCCCCGGTGTCAATTCAGGCTGTGATATGAAGGGATTGAGAGCAGCCCTGTGAAGAAGGACTTGGGGGTACTGGTGGGTGAAAAGCTGGATGGGAGTCACCAATGTGCACTTGCAGCCCAAGAAGCCAACCGTATCCTGGGCTGCATCAAAAGAAGCGTGGCCAGCAGGTTAGAGGAGGTGATTCTGCCCCTCCGCTCTGGTGAGACCCCACCTGGAGTACTGCTTCTGGCTCTGGAGCCCCCAGCACAGAAAAGACATGGACCTGTTGGAGTGGGTCCAGAGGAGGGCTACAAAAATAATCAGAGGGATGGAACGTCTCTCCTGTGAGGAAAGGCTGAGAGAGTTGGGGTTGTTCAGCCTGGAGAAGAGAAGGCTCCAAGGAGACCTTATTGAGGCCTTTCAGAGCTTAAAGGAGGCTTGTAAGACAGATGGGGACAAACTTTAGCAGGGCCTGTTGCGACAGGACAAGGGGGGATGGTTTTAAACTGAAAGAGGATATATTTAGACTAGATATAAGGAAGACATTTTTTACGATGAGGGTGGTGAAACGCTGGCACAGGTTGCCCAAAAAGGTGGTAGATGCCACATCCCTGGAAACATTCAAGGTCAGGTCATATGGGGCTCTCGGCAACCTGCTCTAGTTGAAGATGGCTCTGCTTATTGCAGCAGAGATGGACTAGATGACCTTTAAAGGTCCCTTTGAACCCAAAGTATTCTGATTCTGTGCTCGATTCCATGAGACGTATCTGCTTGGTCAATAGCAAATTGAGCTGGAACACTGTCTGAATTGGTGTTTGATTTTAGACAACTTTAAAAATATTATTTCAGTGAGCCTGGTATTCTGAAGAAGTATTGTTTGAACTGAAAACTGGTGTTAGTGCTTAAACTCGAAGCAGATTGTGTTCCTGCAATACTGTGCCCTTCCAGAGTTCAGCATCGCAAGAAAAAAACACTGACATTTGACCATTATGCCTCTCTTCAAGACTTTTGGGTCATTGGCAGCTTGATTTTGTTTAGGAAAGGAGAAATGAAGCCTCTTGATGTGGTTTCTGATTTTTCTAATGAAATGCAGAGTTGAGTAAGGTGGAAGATGGAAAATTTTCCAGTAAGATAGGTTGGCCTAATTAACCATCACTCCAAAACTAGGACTTGAAAGCAATGGCAGAGAACTGTAGCTCTGAAGCACGTACTATTTTCAGGCATTGTCTTAGGATTCATAGCAGAAAATTCCTCTGTGACAAGCATGACCAGCCATCACACGTACAAACACGGTCGCTAGGCAGTGAGCAACATTTCCCTGCTCAGGGGAAGCATCAGGACCAGAGGAAGTGAGTCATGACTCGCCTTGCAAGGATTGATAGGAAACAAATGGGACAGCAAGTGGGGATGACAGCTGCAGTTTTTAGTGTCAAGGGCCCAGAAAAGTCGTATGGTTCCCACGATGGCATATTGCTGGTGTTTTTCTTTCCTATTGTGATGACTCCCATCTTTGTGTTCTGATGCTTACAGAGTGTTTGATAGGGCCTAGACACACGCAAAAAAATGTTTCAAAGAAGCTGGAAAAGTGATGACATGACGTAGGTTTGGTGTGGCTAGTACTTAGAAACAGTTGGTAAGGATAGTATAATTAGCCCAAGATACACCTAATCATACAGTCACAGAAGAAACTCCTGTGCTCTGGCAAAACTGTGGCATATCACGAGTAAGCTACCGCACTGATAGCCTGGTTGCTGCACAGTATTGAACTTCGGTTACATAGGCAGCCCTAAGATTTGAATATTTTGTTACCTTCCAAATAAGGATGAAGGAATGAATTTGACCTTTTTGTGTGTTAAGCAAATTGTTTCAAAATACTTAGTTTCAGTCCTGCTCATTTTTTTTTTTTTCACCTTCTCCTTTTAACTTGTACGTTTGTAACCTTTTGAAGGGAAGGAATTGTAAAGATGAGATGTCTGGTCCAGTAGAAATGAATGTTTTATTTTTGTCAAAATAATATATTTTCACCTTCCTGGCTCTAGTTATTACACTAATTTCCTGTAAAACATGAACAAAATTGATCCGGGTCACAGTATGGTTGGATATGCTGGTAGTGTGACCATTCAGTTTTACCGCTGGCTTGACGCCCAACAAGCAAAGGACTTTCCTGCCTTCACAGAACAGAGGAGGGAAGAAAAGCCTGTGTTGGGGCAAGGGGGTGTCGTACTCTGGAGAGCCATGGAGATTCCTTCAGTTGAGCTGTTTGACTCGAAAAGACTGGATAATGGGCAAAGTGGAGCCTGGGTGTGGAGCCTGTGGGGTCTGGGCAGAGACGCAGCTTCCACTGGCACTACGAAGGGCTGAAGCTGCTTGGTTGTGCTGATAGGGCTGACCCTAGAGACCCACTCAAGACTCACAACAGTCTTAATTTCTGATAAAAACCCCAGTGTTTTTAATGTAAGCGGTATGTGAATCGTCTTAGTAAGGAGCGATATTATTTGAAGTGCGTGAACCCTTTGGAAGCCTCTCCAGTGTCTTTGGTGGCAGTATCTTTTTCTGCTGAGGCCACGATGAGCCCAGTCCACTGACAGCCCTCAAAGGGGACCAGTGTCCCACAGTGCTCGCAGAGACGGCCCACAGCACAACTGGTGAGCAGGGAGAGAGAACGGAGAGAATGACAAGAGTGGCTGCCAGCCACTGTAAGAAATTTCCATTGAATGTTTGTGGTCAGGCATTTTTTCACAGATGACTTCTGTTAATTTTATCTGACATAAGGTGGATATTTTAGAAATGAAGCCTTCTGCAAAACTAAAAAAATCCCACGACAGAACCACCAACCAAAAATCCCCTGATAATTTTAAGCCCTTACATTTATAAAGAAAAGCGTTGAAGGGTATGAAGTGGCTGCAACTGATACAGCAGTGCTTTCCTGACTTGGTCATCTGATGCAGATCTTGGTACATGTGCCAATGGATATTTTTTCATCTTTGAACTAATATTCCCATAATTTTATTAACATTCTTAGCCTTTTTAAACAGCATTCCCAACTACGGTTATTTGGCAAATCCACACTCTCCACAGCGGTATTAAAAACTCTGAATCCAGATGATTTCTCTAACTTTCTGTTTTGCCTCATCAGTCCAGGTAGTTTGTCGATGGAAGCCAGCAGTTCTAAGAATCAGGGTTCATTCTGTAAACAAAGTTTTAATTAAAACTTCCAAATGCTTCCAACAACCATGTATCTCAGGAAATATTTGGGATTCAAACATCTGGGATGTTTGATTTGGATTTTTTTTCAAATGAATGAATCCATTCATTTGGGATGCGTTTTCAGGTCTTCATATTTTCTTTGATTACAATGGCGCAGTAACAACCTATGATGATGGCTTTAGTTACAGACGTACAAAACTAACATCTTAGTGCCATCACAGCATCGATAACAGTAAAGCACACACAAAACCAGGACTTTTTGGAAGGGTATTCTTTTCTGAATGTACTGGATATCCTGACTTTGTCCTAGAGCTGAGGAGAGCATAGTATTCTGAGAGAGTTTTGACTGGATCGCCAGTTGTTTTCATGTCTGCCGTTGGCTGTTTTAAAAGCCTCTTCTATTCATCCTGTAGATTTTAAGCAATAACAGGGAACTTTTTGGTTTCTATGAATTATTCTTTTTTCAGGCCTTGTTAAAATGTTAGAATATAAGGATACTGCAGGCAGAGTAAAAAGTACTGAAATCATCTCTATAAAAAATTCTGTAAAAAAGTGCGTTTGAAATGTCAATATTTAGGTATATTTGGTACAGACAATTTAAAGTGTTTCTGAAGCCCAACAGGCAAAGAGGAGGTATGGTATTTCTGGAAATTTTAATGTCCCTCTTGCTCGTATCCTTTTGCCTCCAGGATGATTGTTATGTGCATTAGCACAAAGGCCAATTAAAGATAATATCGGTACCTAGTGTGCTTTTTCATGCCTTGGGAAGCTATTCATGGACTTCTCTACCTTTCATATCAGAGTGCAGCAAGGTCTGGCTTCTCCCTGAGGGCTGGAGAGCCGGCAGCTGAGTGCAGTACCACGGTCAGCTGGGCAGGGAACCAGTGGGGCAGGACCTGACCCACCACTGCCATCGAGGGAGCAGGGCAGACCCAGAGACGGCAGCCAGCTTTAGCCCAGAGCCTTGATCATCAGGCAAGTGTGTGGTGATGGGCCACATCCAACGTCTGGAAGCCAGGAAGGCAAGCAGCAGGTCAGGGTCAGAATCAGGGACAGCGATAACCAGGTGGATCCTTGGTGATGAGGTGGGTCTGAAGTCAAGCTGTGAGTCAGTCTGTGGGTCAGGGTCCAGATCAGTGGGGCTCATGGCTGAGCAGGCCAGGGCTGGGCAGAGCTGGAGCCCAGCACTGCTGGGGCATCACTGGAGCAGGGACTGACGGCCCCAGAGGGCTCAAATGGGGTCCTGGGCTGGGGGCAGCCCCAGGGGTTCCGTCAGGGCAACTAAGGTGTATTGATGTCCTCTGGACCCTGACGTCACATGCCTTAGCAGAATATGTTAGAAAAAGGAATTTAAAGTCTAAAAAATCAGAAAGCTCTTAATGTGCCCTATGAAGACAAGAAAGAAAACCTGCTTTTGGACTGTTAGTGACCAAGTGCTGCTTTCTCATGAAGGTTGGAAAAGAAACACAGTTCAGGGAAGTAACTGGGGATTTTTCAAACCCCTTTCATTTCCCAGGAGCTTTCAGGCATACTGGTATCTTTGCCACCTGAGTTTGCCATCAGGTTTTCTCCTTGCCCAGTGTTTAATAACAGATCAGGTGAGGAGTTGCTAGAAAATCTGGGATTCTTCAGTTGGCAGAGGAGATAGCTGAGAGGGTCAGCTGAAAAGGCTTTGTGGAATTATGAAAATAGTGAAGATGTTCAGAGGAACCAGTAAGAGACTGGTTTAAAATACCTAAAAGGACAGAAATACTTCTTTACACCATAAGTAGTAAAACTGCTGACCACTGCTGCCACAGCCAGTCGTGGATACAGAGAGCATTTCCTTGTTCAACAGCGATTAGATAAATCTGTGGGCAACCGGTCCATACGCAGAATCTGAGGAGGAGTGCCAGAGGCTTCATCCCTGCTTTATCCACTCTGGATGTTGGGAGAGTGCAAGGGAAATGCATCTCACTAAATGGCAGGGTCACATCCTTCGGCCACTGCTGGGGACAGACTTGTGCACTTTGCCCACAGGGCACTGCTTATGGGCTGATGATTTTGACTCCTCTCCTTAATGCTTTTCTATTACAATTAATTTGAAAGCTTCAGGTCAGTTCTCTGTATTTAAACTTACCAGGGAAGTCAGAGAGAGTACACATACGTGTATTATTGGCAGATTATGTGACCAACTGTCTGCACTGAAACCCTGGATTGTGACCAACTGTCACGGCTCTTAAATCTTCTCTAGCTGCATACCACGGTTGCTAAAGTGACACTTAGAATGACCTGCTGGAACTCTATTCTGGGTAGGTACTTCAAACCTAACTCTATTCAGATATCCATAATTACGTGCGTCAAATATTCAACAGAGCAGATAACTGGGATGGAGGCAGGGAAAAAAAGAGATCAAAGGAGGACTTGAACACTGCAGCAAAAGAGGAGGCAAAAGGAACAGAGATCATGCAAAGCTCAGTCAGGCAAAATGAGGAGGAGGATGAAGCACGGAATATTCCCCCCACCTCTACCTGAAACCATGGGAGAACTTTTTTTTTCCTACTAAGCATCACTTCCCTACGTGTTCTGGCTCTGCGTAGTGAGGGCTTTAGTCTTTTCTGTCTTTTAACCATGAATCTGTGGGAGGTAGGATTAGACAGTGGCCATCACATACGGGCTGAGCAGTTCTGAGATAGGGACAGGACCTATATCCAATCTTTGTTCTTCTTGTTGTGTGGCAAGTTAAAAAAGTACACCTTTTTACAATTATTTTACAATAAACTCAGTTAAAGTAGAATGAAACCTGATGAACCAGCTATTATATTCTTAAATCAAGGAGAGTTGTTTTTACAGTTTTAAGCTAAGAATAATAACTCCGCCTAATCATTTTATACAGAGTACAGACAGTGCAGCACACTTTATTTGGAGGGAAAAAAATCCCCCACCGAACCCCCAAAGCCTTTAAAAGAAGTGTTATATTTAATATGGACATAGCTTTTATCTCATTTAAAACCTTTTAACTACCTTGCCTGTCTATTGATTACACAGAGGAAAAATGGATGTGTTTGTTTTCTTAACTTAACTCAGACGAATAAGTGAATGGCTGAACAAGGAATGTGGCTGCTTGCTCCCTCAATCTGTGCTCAATAATACCAAAATGGGCTTACTTTTGGCTGAGGGAAAATATTTGCACAACAAATGAATGGGCAGCCACTGTGTCCAATAGCAGGACGCAGCCATCTGGATTTAGCATCAGGTGCCCGAAGAAAGAACAGAAAAGCTCTTTGTCCTACATAAATCTCCAGAGAAAGTTTTGATCCAGATCCTCAGTCGGATGCTGCTTGGGATACCGCTGAAAGCTTACCTTCGGTTGTTTATTAGTGTTACCTGCTTCTGGATTTGCAATGATCCTGCCATTCTGTTCCTATGGTTGGGGTGTTTGTTTTCTCTTCATTTGTCAAATCAATAACGCCAGAGGAAATGCCAACCCTCAGTGACCTACAGATATCTTTATATCTTCCCTGTCAAGCCGTACAGAAATGCGGGGAACAAAGAACCCTCTTTTCAATCCCATTCCTTTGCCAGAATATTTCGATGTTTTCTTGGAGGGACCAGCAAGATACTCATGGAGAAACTGCCAGACAAGACAAGCTGTCACTTAACGCAGACCTTACTGGATCAACCGGGAGGGAAGATCTCTTTTGTGTCAGGTAGACCTGCTGCTTTCAGACCAAAAGTCTCAGTTTAAATATAATCAGGAGCTATTGTCCTTGAAGGGAATACTGGGAGATTAAGCACCGGATGGGAAGGGTCCGCTAAATCATGAAGTTTACTGGAGTATCTGGCCATCATTCGACAGGCGCTACTGGGCCACATGGTATAATAAAGTTAAAGCATTAAAACAGAGATTCCTTACTAGGATCACAATGCAAAACTTTTGGTTTGTTTGGGGGGTTTTTTGTAGTTTTTTCCCCCTAATAATATATTGCCAGAAATACCTGAGCTGTTATTTTTATCTTTTTTTTAAAGCCTCTAAAATTATGCGAAAACCATGTGACTTGTAGAGAGGTACCTTAAAGTCTCATTACTGCCTTTTTCCAAACACAGTTCAGTGAAATTATCAGTATAACTAAGGAGCACATACAGTACCAGTTTCTTGAGAGGGGTGAATACATTTTTTAAATCATTGATTTTTTTCCCTCGCTTCCTTTTCAGAGACAATGCAACATAAGGCAGATAATGAGTAGGAGCCAAGCTTTATGCAAGAGCTTATATTGCTTAAGCAGAGAGCAGACATCCATATGTAGTTTGCACATCTGTGTGCACATCTAGTTTCAGACCTTAAGATCAAGCTATACCTCAAGGTGTTATATGCAAGGCTCAGACTGAAGCTTTTGTATAGATATACAGGCTTACATATTTATTATTCCTGTTTTGCCTTCCAAAAGAATTTCCCTGAAATGTTAATTGATGACAGTCTTGCTCCTGCATCCCCAATATGATCTTGAAATTTAGTGTGTTTTCCATTGTTCTCATGTATAATCAGTCACAAAATGCAAGAGATACATGACCGTGCTTTCTAAGCAAATAAATATAAAATAAAAATATCAGGTCTTAGAATAATCATAACCATGAAGTGAATAGTTTGAATTCTTGTGTATAGCTTGAAATCTGGCTGCTGTTCTGGAGCGTGTTGTCCTGGTTTGGGCCAGGACAGAACCAATTTCCTTTTAGTAACTTTGCTTTTTAGTTCAGTATCTTCTGAGCAGCTGCACTCTCTGACATTACCAGCATGTTTTTCCAGACAGCAGCTGCTTCTAGCAGTGATAAGGCTCGGTGTTTGTAGTTGGTGCTGGAACATCCCCAGCAACGGTATGCAGAAAGGCCCTTGCTTATAGCTATCCTTATGGAGACCAAGGTCAATGCTTGCCTCTGCTGACTTTCTTGTGCGCCAGAACTGAAAGAGCAGAGAAGGGGTCACCGCTGCGACCCTGCGGTGGGGAGGAGCGGGTCAGACAGGGGACCCAAACCCGACCCAACTCGGTATTCCATCCCATATGTGTCATACTCGGGATAAGGCTGAGGGATCACGAGGGTCACTCTCTCTTCTTCTATGGCCGGCGTCCGAGGAGGACTCTGTCCGATTCTTCTGCCTTCGATCCCGATCCGTGCATTCCTGAATCCAGCTCCTGCCTGTTGCTGAGTGCAGTCCGGGACTTTCCTGGGTCGTGCCCCACAGCGTCCGGGTGACTGACGTATTCGTCATCGGTGGGGGGGAGCTCGATATCGGTTTTGTACATATCTGTGTATTTGTATATATTGCACTATTATTTTTCCTATTATTATTGTAGTTAGATTAAAGCTGTTTTAATTTTTTCAACCCCTAAGTCTCTTTCCCTTTTCTCTTTGCCCTGCTTTGGGGAGGGAGGGGTTAACAAAGAGCGTCTGTCGTCCGTTTAATAGCCAGCCCAGCTTTAAACGGTGACACAGGTATATAGCTATACAAGAAGTAACATCATTTTTCAACGACAGGGGTTATTTTTTTTGCTTTGTGTGTGTGTGACCATTATTTTCATGTTACATAATACAGCTAACATCTCCTTGACACAGGGGCAATGCATATGCCTCCCTTAAAAATGCCATCAATCTGAAGACCTGTTAGAAATCTCTTTCCTGAACTATTTACATCGCTGAACAGTTCATTTCCTTCCTTTAGATGGGTAGCTGCGTTTTCAGTGTTTATAAATGTAATTCAGTGCTGGCACAATTGAGTTTTCCATAACTAATTATTCAGTAGTACAGTAGAAAGCATGCGGTTTATGTAATGACAATATTCAGTGAATGAATCCTAAAATGGAAACTGCAGTCCGTCTTTAGAAAGGCATCATACGCTACCATTGAAGTAAGATACAATGGTTTTCGTGCCAGCTTTGTACTGTGAATCTGTTTTATCTCAGTTAACTGAGATTCCTTTACCATTCTGTTTCCGTCTATAAATTGCAGAGCAATCCACTTTTTGTAGGTGAATAACAGAATTACATTAATTTAACAATCCAATTCTGTACATATAAAACATCGTTTGATCCCTCATTGCAATGTTCTGTTTCGAAGAGTGCCCATTAGCAGGTGATTCGTGAATGATACAAACCAGAAAGATTCTGTAGTATATTGCTTCACATGACGATTTCTCAAAAGATCAAACGTGCCAGACGTTAAACAAATAGCCATTGAGCTGTTTTCCTTTTGAGAACGCTTGAAAGATTACGCTGCAGGAGCATTTTACATTTCCTGTAATATAATTTGCATTGTATAAAGTAATGCTAGAAACTCAGTTTGAGCTGAACACCCAGAAGCAAAACTTTATTGCAGTACATTTTCAGGTCAACCAAGGATGAAAGGATAAGGAAAACATGCTACTAGAAATACTGTTCAATACTGGGCAGGTCCCATCTTGTAGCCTTCTTCCCTTAACCGAACTTAGAAGCGGTTGAGGCAAGTGAGATAGCAGAGGATTGCCTGTGGCTGTTTCTTGAAATTACTGCAGTGTGGTTTACTACTCCGAGACAAAGATGCACTGACCTTCCTGACCTTCTCCTTTTCCTATAGCTTGGACATTTTGTGAAAGGATGGACTCTCTGCTATGAACATTGAGTTACAAAGAATACATGACAATGCAACATAAGACCTGTTAATTTTGGAAATGACTGTCTATGATAAAGAAATACACTTTCTTGCTCTACATGCGTTTTCTTGCTCTCTATGGATGATAGTGAAGTAGACAGTGTCAGCCACTGCAGATGCAGTGATGCTCTGGAATTACTGATGCCTAACTACATAGATTGTCCAGGTATGCATTCCCCTGCGCTCTGTCGCTATGCGCCTCATTTGGAGGTTGACTATATGGTTGCCTGACAATAACTACTGCTGAAAACCATAGTCACAGAAACACACTTAGTGGATCAGAATGCATGGAATTTTTTCACTGTGACATAGTTATTTTAGAAAAACGGCAGCATGAACTGTAGTGTTTATTTTCTATTTGTTTCTGGCTCCGATTCCCTTGTGTGCTCACAATGATTAAAGTACTTGTTCTGGGAAGATGCTAACACACCCTTCTCCTCCCAGATCTCCCAAATCTGAAATATACATGAAGAAGCTGAAAAAAAAATGCTTCAAAGCCACTGAAAAAGGAATTTCAGGCTGCTGAAAACTAAATAGCTTAAAAATATTACCAAAAAATGTCCACAATGTTTTCAGATACCTATGAAGAAATATTTCATTATGAGAACACAGAGGATGTCTCTTTTTTGCAACTCATGTCCCCTCTCAGTTGGGCATACAAACATGGAGAAGGAAGATATATGTTACAAAAGCCAAAGACACAGCTAAGCTGTTAAGGGAAAAAATAAAGGAGCTTAAGGGACTCATTGCAAGCAGAGGCTGGTAATGTTTTAGCAGGAAACTGATGCCTAGGTAGTAGCTGGCCAAGAAGTATGGACCTATGAATTATTGAATGAAATGTAGGAATGGACTAACGTGCGTCCTGCAAGCTGGAACTGGCTGGGCAAAGACACTGGGGTAAAGCAAAGTGTGAGAAAAAGAGGACAAAACAAATGAAGGTTAGAACCGAGTCACAGGGCAAGGAATGTCGTTGATGGAGTTGACAAGCCAGGCACGTGTTGGTTATAAATCTCTTTTTGTTCTATAATGTAATGGTAAACTGGTTTTCTCTCCTGAAAGGTTATTATATAAATATGAGTTGTGCTATGCTGAGAAAAGCCTCAGAAATGTAGCTTCTAGGTTTTGGGGAAGCATCCTCGTCATCATAGCATTTTAGAGAACGTGAGCGCTACCCTGTAGATTAGGCGTCTGCTGAGTGGGACAAGTCAAGTGGTTGAATAGGGTTCTGGGCTGTAAATCTCAGTCTCGGGGAACCGCCTCATCCAGAAAGGAGTGCAGACTGACCCCTCTGTTCAGCGCTTGCTAATGATTTATTTCCTTTCTCCACGTTTGGTGTTGTGACACATGCTCTCAGCTGCCTCAGGCTCCCCATTCTACAGGGACTGGAGGGAAAATGGGGACCTAACTTAGATTTTCTCTCCTGAAGCCACATGCCTTTTCAGTCAGCATGACAGAAATATAGTCAGCAGTAACATCCAAGTCTCATCTGAGCCTTAGTGCTTGGATATAAACATTACTTGCCAATCCTTTGCAGAGGCAGGTACAGAAACCCATTCTCCTGCGGGACACGTAACTCCCTTAGTCACGGAGCCTTCTTTTGCTAATCTCAACAGGTCTGACTTCTTCCCCTGTGCGTCTTCTTCTGGATGAGAAATGATGCAGAGGGCTTTGCGTATGAGATGCCTTCACCTGTGACGCTTTGATTCAGCTGCATCCCTGCAAAAAGAAAGCAGGATCCTCCTACAGGCAAAAGATATGCGAGGAAAAAATTGTGTGATCTTGTAAGTAAAAATCTGGATCGTAACACGTGGGATCAAATGAAAATTGTACAGGCAGATTTTTAGTTTCTTGTGTTTTAAAAACACAATTTCATAACATGGATTGTTATCTTAACCTATTTTATGTGCGTTATTTGTAATGCTTGTGAATATTTACATTAGTTTTTATCCTGGACTAACTTTGTACCACCTCTCTTTCTCCCCATTCACTTGTAAACTCTGTGACAAACAAGCATATAGTGTAAGTTCTTTCGGGGGACTCTCTTCCAAAGTAAATTCCGTTTGGATTTAAGTAACTAATTCTTTACCACAATGACCAGAGAAAAATCACTCATACAAAATATAGCCCTGTCATTTAGATGATCTCTAGAGGTCCCTTCCAACCCCTACCATTCTATGATTCTATGATTCTGTGACTGTCACTCAGGTCTTCAAAAAGCTGTCAGTGTAGCATCTCCATTTGCGTATTTAATTTGAAAAACACTGAAAATACTGTCCAATGAAGGCAGGAGGTGATGGGATTTTTAGGCATCTTGTTCTGATTTTACTTGTAAATTTTTTATATCACTGGGATTTTAGCAGAAGTGATTAAAAAGTAACTCTAGCTTGGCCAGACTACCTGCTGCTTGTGTCACAATTTTGTGATGTCGGTGTGTGTTTCACCTGCGTAGAAGTGATTTATCAGCCTTGCTAGCTGTGTGTCTAAAAATAAAAGTGGCCGAAACCTAACACGTCCTCACTTGTAGTGATGGAATGATAACTGGTCTTGTATACCTTTCAAGAGGCATTTGTCTTGTAAAGAAACATACACGCTGAAGAGGAATAATCCAGCTAGCAGCTGCCAGATTTGCGTACCATTTTTGACCTTGTCTAAATCATGCTCTTCCTAGGAAGCTCACCACATCTGCCGCAGTTTCCTTGGGATGAGGCCACACATGCTTTAAACTGATACAAGCAGATTATTTGAGAAGGTCAACTGTAGCTGCCGTAGGGAACCAAAAATAGGTTCTTCAAACAGAAAGCCTGTTCCTTTCAAGAGTTTTTGCTAGGCAGATGTGGCTTTGACCACAGTTTGAATTTACATCTCACCTTCAGAGTTCAGGAATGTTTCAAAACAGTTTTGCCATATACTCCTCTCCAGTTCTATCTCGTGGTTGCCATTCAAAAGATAATCAGTTTCTGTTGGTATTTTAATGGCATTCATCAGAGGAGGGAGGTACTGAGAAGCCTCACCAGTTTCTCTGCCGCTAAGGCAAAGTTGTATGCGGCAGCGCCACCATGACATGGGTGGCAGAGCACAGGTTTGGTGCTTGTTCCCAGCTCAGCTACCAGTCCTCTGTCTGGTCCTTGGCAGCTGGTTTCCACAGCCCTGGGCTCCTGGTTTTATACCTGCAAAAAGGCGGTGAAAATTCTGACTTCCGTTATGCATATTGTTATTTCTAATATCGTTATTTGTTATTATACCCATGCGTGGCTATTGGTGTCTATTCCTACAAGTGGGAGCTTTTGTGTGTTCTGAACTGCAGAGCACCAGCTGTTGCGACCGGGATCTTTGGGATGCCGTACATACTTACGCTAACACCACCATATGTAGAGACAATGGGATTTTGAGTGTTTGGTATCGTTGCATAGGTGGATATCTGCTGATCATGTCCTAACTCACAGGGCAGTCTTGTTGTGTAAGAGCTACAGGAGAAGACACTATCTCAAGATGACGTTTTGTTTGTCAAGGAAGATTATGGGGAAAAGATAGAAAACACTAGCGGTTTTTAAACTGTCTGCTATGCATTTGTGTTTGGTGGAAAGGGTGAGATTTGGAGAGAAGCTGCAAAATGTTGACACAAATCTCACTACAGAGTTAATATCGAATCTGAATACTTGTGTCCATTTATAAGTAAAATTGCGCCAGTGTTGTTAGAATGAGCATAAGAAACCTCAAACCCAAGCAACAACCTTGATTATGTAAAAATTACTAGACGCTTGACATTTCCTTCAGCATTTTACAGCAGACTACTATGTCCCTAATCCTACAAACCAGTCCTCCTCTGGTGAGGCTCATCTGGTGTTAAGAGTGAAAACTTGGGAAATGCAAAGCGTAAAAAGATATGGATTGTATCTACCAATGCACAGTTCGGATCTATATGCAAACAAGTAAGAGTTCACAGAGAAATGGCTCATTGTGAACAGTGAAGTTTTAATTCTGTGGTCTTTTTTTTCTTATGGTATCCCTTTGGTGTTATTTATATTCCTTTAAAAATGTTTTTATTGCCCAGAATTAGTTTTTTTATAATATATTTTATTTTCAATTTAAAAAGATTAAAACAAACATTCTGCTCGTCATCTAGTTTGTAGTGCAACTTGGAAAATACAGGAAGGATATTGCACTGTTTTCACACATGTCCCTTTCTCATTTTCCTACAGCATATTGGAAATCTGTGTCGCAGTCTGTCTCTTTGGCTGACCTTCAGGAAAACTCCATTAATACATTCTAGTAAGGAAAGACGAAATATGTTTGTGAGATGAACGAAGCAGTAGTGAGGCAAAACCCTGAATACTTAGAGAGAAAGGAAGCATAAGAGACTTGTTCTGAGGCTGTAAGACGTCCTCTAATAGTCTTGATGCTTGAATTATACGAGCGTGTAAAAGAAAGTTGCAAATATTCTGATTGCTTTCATTATTTGAATTTAAGTGCTCTACACACCAGACAGTGAGCACCCATGTTCCACAGTGCAGACTATATTAACATCTTCTCAAATGCATCTTCTATTTGCAAAGGTTCTGAATGCACACTGTGTTCTTAAGAGTTCAATTAAAGAGCTTGCCTGTAAATCAAGAACAAAACCAACAGAAAAAGCACAACTCAACTTCTGTGAAGGTATGATGTTGCCAGCAATAAATGTGGAAAAAGCCATTAAAATGGTTATGGAGCCAAATAAAGGCTCAGAGCTCTTTGACTGTTTGCACTGGCTGTACATACTGTTTCAACAAAATCAACACCTACATCAAACGTGACAATTAGGCTTCAAAGAGTGTTTGATTACAAAATAGGTGAAAAACCTGTAAATTTCAGGGCACTGCTATTAGTGTGCATTTGCAATTTCTTTGCTTGGAAAGGTGAAGGTTGTATAGTTTCTGACTGAATTATGGCTGAAATATTTTAACTCTTAAAAATCAAGTTTTAATTCTGCATCCACATTTACATGTTTAAAGGCTATTTTCTGTAAACGTTTTTTCAAATAGACCTGCATGGCTTGTTTTTCCTGCCAGTAAAAAAACTAGGTATAATACTGTGCAAACATGACCATGATTAGAATGCACACAAATTGAGAACAGTCTGGAGTTAAATTCCTAATGAATATTCCTATAGAATTGTATTAGTGTGACCTGTGGTACACTCCTAGTGATATGCTAGAGGCAGAAAACAGCTGATGTGAATATTGTGCCTCAATTTTACTGAAGAAACATACTATCAAGAGAAGGGCAGTCAGTTACAGCCACAAAACCGCCGGGCTCTCTTGTAACACCTTGCTTGTCTGTGAAGAGGTGAGTATTCCACTTCTTGCCCACAGTTTTCAAATCTCAGCCACTACTCATGCTCCTGCTGGAGCACTTGGCTTTAATTAGCAGCCTTCATCACATCCTTTTTGCGTGCATTTTTGTACAGGACTTTTAATTCTCACAGACAGTTGCTGCTGCATTTCAATCCTTCCCAAAACTAGTGTATTACAATTGTGGAAAACGGCAGGGAAGGCGATTCAAGGAAACAAGACAATATAAGATGGATTCAGTTGCCTAAATGATGGTGTCCAGTGTCATTTAGTATGCCTTCTACCGCCCAAGATAACTTCACAGGGCTGATATAATTCTTAGGGCTACACTGGCACCCCTCTGGAGCAGCGTCAGAAAGTGCACAATATCTAAAATGAAGCAAATCTCATGCTGTCAGTCATAGAATCATAGAATGGTTTGGGTTGGAAGGCACCTTAAAGATCATCTAGTTCCAAGCCCCCTGCCGTGGGCAGGGACACCTTCCACTAGACGGGTTGCTCAAAGCCCCGTCCAACCTGGCCTTGAACACTTCCAGGGAGGGGGCATCCACAGCTTCTCTGGGCAACCTGTGCCAGTGTCTCACCACCCTCATAGTGAAGAATTTCTTCCTGATATCTAATCTAAATCTACCTTCTTTCAGTTTAAAACTGTAACCCTTCATCCTATCACTCCATGCCCTTGTAAAAAGTCCCTCTCCAGCTCTCTTGTAGGCCCCCCTCAGGTACTGGAAGGCTGCTATGAGGTGTCCGCAGACCCTTCTCTTCTCCAGGCTGAACAATCCCAGCTCTCTCAGCCTGTCTTCATAGGAGAGATGATCCAGCCCGCTGATCATCTTTGTGGCCCTGCTCTGGACTCGCTCCAATAGGTCCAGACTTTCTAATGTTGGGTGCCCCAGAGCTGAATGCAGTACTCCAGGTGGGGTCTCACAAGAGCAGAGTAGAGGGGTAGAATCAAACTTGCTGAGCATGTGCTCAATCCTACTGACCATGTCACTGACAAAGATGTTAAACAGTGCCGGTCCCAATACCAACCCCTGAGGAATGCCACTTGTCGCCAGTCTCCACTTGGACTGCAACTCTTTGAGTGTGACTATCCAGCCAATTCCTTATCCAGCAAGTAGTCCATCCGTCAAGTCCATGTCTCTCCAATTTAGAGACAAGGATGTCGTGTGCGACAGTCCTGTTGATGTGTAGTCCTTAGCGCTGGAACCTTAAAACTTGTCCAGTTTTTCACAGACTTGATGCTAGTCAAGAACTGAGGACCTGAAGGACAGTAGTAACACAGCTTTGCAGGTTAGTACAGGACAATCCTCAAAGTAGAACGGAAGAGAATAGGAAGGGTACTTGCTTCAAATGATAGACTACAATGTAAGTGATCATCTGGGATGGCTAATGGAAGGCGCTGATCCCTTGTTTTCAATACTGAGTGAGAGATGATAGAGGGGACACAGTACTTAATGACTGGTGAAATTCAAACAGAAGTATGGTACGACCAAAAGAGCGGATTAGGGACCTTCTCTGTGTAGCAGCTTTCAGAATAGGCTTAATGAGGAAAAGATTGCATTTACGAAGGACAAAGAAAAGGATGCTTTTGTCCTCCAGACAGCAAATTGGGAGAACTTGAAAGGTGAAAATGTCAAAGGCTTTGAGATGCTGTGCAAGAACAAGTGTAATATCTAGACATTGATTGGACATAGGGTCTTGACTGAGATTTTGACCGCCTATGGGCAGGCATAGGCAGACTGGCAGCATTCCCCTTCGGGAATGAGAGGATGGGGAAGCATGCCAAATACTGCTTAGCAAATCTCTAAACAGTTCACCGAGTGACAAATTCCTGAAGATGAAATGCATTGACATTGCTAGTTGCTTGCAGCCCCTTATTGGACTGTTACAGGTTTATGACCATCTTAAGCAAGATTTTATGTGACAGCCATGCCTAAAGTGTAATTCTAAGTCTCTACTCAATTCTGCAAGACCTTTTGTAGCTTCAGTAGCACACTGAGCTCAGGTTTCTAGCAGACATAACAAGGAGGTAAAAAAAAAAAAAAGGTTATTTGAGACAAATCCCAGTTGATTTACCTCAAAAGGTTTTCTCTTCTCCAGGAGATAGCACATCTAAGATAGAGTGGAATGAGTGCTGAGTCAACCTGATGGTTTTCCAGTTCAGCACAGACTCTTATTGACGCTGTAATGCTGCTGCTGCATAGAATGATCTTTTGGATACCTCAGGAATTTAAGACACTTGTCAGCTGCGTTTTGCAGATCCCATTTGTAACACAGGACTCTTTGGATTCAAAAAGCTTTACACATTAGCTTTTTGGCTGCAGACAGAAGCTCACGATTGCATTCTTTCGCACTGAATAGAGGCTTTTAAGGTGTAAATGTGCCCTTATCTAATTCATAGGGTTACTTCCAGACAGCCAAAACAACTGCACGTAACTGTGTAGCTGTTAAGAGCTAATTTTATTTCATCTTGAACAGTCTGGGGTTTTTTTCTTTATTTTTGTCTCCCATCAGGGTATTATGAAGGAAGGCTGGAGGCATGGGGTATGTACAAAATCACTTTATGTAGGTCTTTCTTTGATATGGATCCCTACATCACTGAAGTTATTGCATTAGAACTTCCCATAACATCTTTGTGACTGATTCTGGCCTTTTTTTGTTGATGATTGATTATACTTTCCAATTACATTATAACTTTCGTTCAGAAAGATTGCAATGCAATGTTTTATTTCTGCAAAAGCTCTCAATTTAAGAACCCAGTTGAATGCAGCCTTTCCCTGAATGCTGTTGTTATTCCAAAGCCCTGAATTCGCTATTGCCTTTGCTCCACCACTCCTTCCTTTGTGATCAGCCGCATAGGACACCTTCTCACTTCTGCCAGCTCTGCCTTTCACTGGATCCCCAGCGGAAAGATATTTCAGCTTCTGAACTGACACAAAAGTCATCCAGAAAAATAATGAACATTTTTCAGCTGGTTTTATGAGCTGAACTGGCTCACCAGTAAGTCAGAGCTGGCACAAGGAACAGGGCAGGACACTGCACCTACAAACAGGCCCTAACCTGATGGAGCCAGAGGAGGGAGATGAAGAAGTTGAGGCACTGCTCTGGGAGGTGTTTTGATTGCATGAGTGTTTTAGGTGAGCTCAGCTGCTTAACTGCAGACGGAGGTTAATTAATGGCAATTGTCTGAGCCGGACTTGTCTTGGACCAGAGTTCAGAGACATGCTCTTTAATGCAAGCAGCCGTGTGTGCAGCTTCTGCCGTCCTTGAAAGGAAGGCAGGTTCACTAACACTGCTCCTTGTATAAGTCTCCAGGCCAGTTTAACACCTTGGCTTACGTGAGAAATTATCAACATCCCCCTCCTACATTTTACTGAAAAATCTATCAATAAGATGTGCTGAGAAAGCAGCTTGATGTGATATAGCTCTAAGTAGTATATTACATTGCTTGTATTTTTGGGACTCCATTTGAATTGAAAGATCCATGAGAATGTCTCCTGGACAGGGTAGTGAATCACTCAGATAGTGAGCTCTGCCCCTTCTGTTGAGGTATTTTTGCTGTTTAGAGCGCAGTATAAACAGAGAGAAAGGAAGCACCAAGAGGACAGTATTTCTGTAGGCTAGTGGTGAAGGTCCTCATCTGAAAGAAAGCCCTGGGCTCTGTTTCCTGGTCACTGGTCGGTTGACGCAAATGGATATTGAGTATCAGCTGCAGATGAAGTCTCAGGCACTGAGGCTAGGACACTGAACTCCCCGTCCTTGTCAGGCTGGACTGGATTGAGGGTTCTTCATTCTTGGCTGTCTGCAAGCTCAAGTTCATTAGTGTTTTCAGAGAGTCCTCACTTTCCCCAGCCCAGCCCAGCCTACTGTCTGGTGATGAGCGCACTATCCAGGCAGCGTGGGCTTGGATGCCCTTGGGCAAAAGATTCCAGTGTTTGCCACCTGGGTTGTTACAAGTCAGTGAATGGTATTTGGGACAAAGTGGATTCAGTGCAGTGTCTCTGACGGGATGGTGCAGCAATCTGCTTCTTCCTGGAACCTCTGTCTTCTCATCTGTCCATGATTCCCTAGCTATCCTCTTTCGGCGCTCTGAGGCTTCAGTGACAACCATTGTGAGAGTATATTGCCTAAAACACGCTCAAAAGGGACACGCTGTTATGATCGGCTGATCTCTGTGTATGCCGTGCCCGTGACGGTCAATAGTGGGATAACGATAGTGGGACATCTCGGGGTGGGAGGGGTAAGTGTGGCACAACCTCCTCATGGGTAGGGAGGAACGGAAAGTGGTAGGCCAAGACAGCAAGGAGCCCCCAGAACTTCTAGGAGTGCTGGTAAATCAGCACTGGGGCTTGTTTGTGGGCATGAGCAGTGGGTGCGAGACAGCACGAAACTACGGAGTACTGATGGGCCAGATCTGGGCAGGCAACAGAACAAATCCATGCAGGGAAGCCAGCAACACCCAGCTGAGTTAAATGCCCTTCATCCTTCCTAAAACATGGGGTTATTTCCTTCTCTGGGTGATGAATGTAAGGGCATCCCTTCTACCTCACCTTTTTACAGTTAGTGTAGCTGCACATTGATATACCTACAACTTATATAGTTCAGTGGTTCCAGACCTTCTCACAGGGGATCTAGAGATAGTAATACAGCACTCTTATTTGAGACAATAGATCTCCAGAGGAGAAAATACAGGACTCAGAGGCATGATAAAGTCATTGTGGCGTAAGAAGTTAGTGCATGCTGAATTTGGGTCTGTAGCTGTTGGTATCTGTCTCTGTGAATTCTCTCAGCCAACTCCTCACATGTCAGACCCTACATGAGAAAAGCTTAAACTGTGGTGCATCATGCTACGTCCAAGGTTGGCTAAGTTTCTGAACGGGGATAATTGTTCTGCTTTACCTCACAGATGGCAACTTGATAATCTACAGTCTAGGCCCTAACCCAGGAATTCTTGCAACACTCTGCAAGACCTGCCTTTTTGATAAATCTCTAGGCTTTGAAAGGCTGTGTGTTCGTAACACCTTGTGACCAACTTGTCTTAGAAATTAAGGAGCATTTTTCTTCTGAACATAAACGTGAATGTAGTGTAATTCAATGAACTTTATTGAAGTACTCCTGGATTTACTTTGGTATAGTTGACAGCAGAATTTGGCTCTATATGTGTTGGCATGCGCTCTATGGGACATTGTGAGGAAAAACAACAAAGTTATCCTTCTTAAACCGTGTTTCAGCTTGCCGGTGGATCTGAGCTTTAAACACTGCGCTCTAGTCTAATGCCAGAAATTTTACCCACTTTCAGATCTCCCCATTGTAAACTGTCTGCCAAGGCTTGAAGACTGTAGGTGTAAAGTACAGTTAAGGAGTTTTATACTTTGAGACTTGCCAGGCAAAGTAAAGTCCATATCTCTCCTGTATTAATGACTTACATTGTAGCATGTCTGGAAAATCAAGGCTTTAATTAACAAAAAATAGAAAGTGCTTTAAAACATGGCCAATTTTGGTACATTAGTGCTACTTCTTAGAGTGAGTTTTCATTTACTCTTACAAAGAAAAAAACCCTGAATGTATTATCAGGCTGAAAGTTTTGATTCCTTCTGGTCAGCCAGACAACAGGTATATGCACAAGCAAGATTTCACATGCTCTAACTGTGCACGTAGGTTATGTTACCTAGATTTAGGCTTTGTGTGAAAGAGGTTTGTCCTGTTTATCGGCTGCAGGCTAACCTCATGCTGGCCTGTATCAATAAGAGCATAGCCATAGGAATTGATTATGCTCCTTTAATGAACATTCGTTAGCTCACATCTGGAACAGCGCATCCAGTTATGGACCTCCAATACAAGAAAGGCATTGATAAACTGCAGTAAGTTCAGCAGAGAGCCACCAAGATGACTGGAGGCTGGAGCATTTACCTGGTGACAAGAGCTGAGGGAATCGGCCTGGTTCAGCCTGCGCACGAGACAGCTTTTATTAGCAGCCTTCCAATACCTACAGGAAGGTTACTGTGAGGACAGAGCAAGGCTTAGCTGCACAGTGGGAGGATGAGAAACAATGATAATAAACTGAAACAGGGAGATTCCAACTAGATATAAGGAAAAATTGTCTCCATGGGGATAACTTTTCTTTGGAACTGGTAAGCTAGAGAGACTGTGGAACTGAGTGGCCTGATTTGAATCCGGTGTTGACCCTGCTTTGAGCAGGAGGCTGCCATGGGGACCTCTCTGAGGTCCCTCCCAACCTGAATGAGTCTGTGGCGTTGCGATCTTGCAGTGACATTTGCATCAGTGGAAGTGAGTGTAGCAAGCTACCAAAACAAAATGGAAGTTTATTTTGTCTGGACGCAAATTCTGATACGTTGTGCAATTTAAAGCAGTAACAAATGACTACACATCATCTTGACTTAGCTTTCTCTGCTCTGTACCTATTGAGTTCATCATGAAGTCATTAATGTCAAGCCAAATTAAACGAGAGTAGACTTAGTCCATTAAGTTACTTCTGATTTACTAAGCAAAGTAAATGCCTGTATGAGCTTAAACGAACTTATACTGTCAACTGAAGGAAAAGCATAAGAAACTCCTAATGCACAAGAGTGAAGGGAGCAAAAAAAGATGAAAAATGAAGGGCAAGGTTGTCTTTATTATTTTCATGATGTTTCAATATATTTTGGACCTTTACATTAGTGGTTTACTCCTCTATTCTTTGGGTCACATTCTGACTTCACAAGTTTTGTCTACACCATAACTGCAATATGAACTTCAGGATGCTTGGTAGACCTACAACCTGGTGTCTGGGACACCAGTCTGCATTTAGCCTCAGTCAGAGTCTCTAAAATGTAGGTAATGCCAGAGTTTAGAATGGACTCCAAGTATTCTGCAGGGAAAAACCATCCTTAGCTCTTCTGCCTGAGCTTATCATTGCAAAGCTGATGGGATAGCTGGAAGCCTTGATTTGACAGGGCTGCGATTTAGTGTGAGTTTGGGGTTTTCCAACGTTCTCTTTGAAACATAAGCATGGCATAGCTTGAGCAAGGCAAGTACCATACACAGACACCCCTTGAGACAGATTACAAAGCAATGCAGCTGCAGTAGTTTAAACAACAGTCAATGTTCAATATTCTTGTGACAAAGTCTTCTGTCTTGTGGTGTTATTATATAATGGGCCAGTTGTATATGAAGATGCACATTCGATTCACAGTTGCATCCGCATTTAATTGCCAAAACCAGTCTGGTATACTTTTAAAGTTCGCTTATTATGGATTCAAATGCCATTATTCTTATTGGTATGACTGCAAAGCGTCACAGAGAAATCTGACCAAGAATTAAAAATTGACCCTGATATCTCCAGTTGTGTACAAGGATTCTACATGGATACCACTGTGAGGTATTTTTGTGAGGGAAAAATAGCGATGACTCACTGTTGATCTTGTTAAGAACAGCAATGGATAAATGGTTGGGTTAACACAGATTTCTAAGAGGGAACCTTCGTTTTACTTGGCTTGTGCTACAATTATTTTAAAACCAGCTAGATAAAAAAGACTCATTAATCTACTTTACTTCAGTGTTTTCAAACATGCTGCAACATAAAATGCCTGATAAAATTATTAAGATTATTTATTTCACAGTCTCAGTGCCTTTACATGTCTGAATGGCGCCCAGCCAGCAGTCTACTGGGAGTAGTGTTTAGTGCGCGCAGGCAAAAAAAAAAAATTGCTTAGAAAAACCATTTTTTAAAGTAACTTGCTAGGGTATTCTGGTTTGTATGTTCAGCTTCCTTACAAAAGGCAAATTCAGTCATGTTTCCAGGCAATTCAGTGAGTAAGAAGCACAAAATACTTGAAAGAAAATTAAAAAAATATTTTGTTTTTGATTTTGTAAAATTTTGATAGGTAATGTTTTTCTTTACGTACTCCTCACTATCACCTTGTAATCTAAAGATAAAGAAAAGAAGTGGGAGAAACTGACTTTAAAACATAGGTATTTTGGTGAAAGGTAGGAGTCCTGGATCAAAACACAAACGAACTGCTTATGTTCCCCAAAATACGATCTGCTATGTCCAACAATTAACTGACTCACATAGCGTAAAGATGATTAGCCAAGTTTTTTCTTCTTTCACTTAGTAGGTCTTTCTGAGTCGCATTCTGTGACTCGGGCTCAAACTGAACTGTAGCTTACTCCTCAAGGCACGCCTTTGATTCTAGTTGCTCTGTCTAGATTCTACTCAGGATGACTCAAATTTCCAGAATCTGGTTTCATGTGTTATATTTAATATTTTAAAGATAACTGCAGGCTTGATTTTGGTTGCCAACACTTTGTAGCAAGTAAATTCTGTAACCAAACAACCGGAAGATAAACCACAGAAACAACCACAACAGTTTCTTAATTAAGAGAAACCACCCTCAAGTTGTGTTTTTAAACTGAAAGGTGTTCTCTTTCTTCCAGTTTTCACCACTGTGGCTGCTTTACCTCTCCATGCTCTCATTACCATAGGGTATATGCCCACAAACACACAGATCAGTCCCAGCATTGGTGCTAGTAATTAAATCATAGTACAGGATGTGATTCTACAACCCTTGTGTTGTGAATCCATGTGCTCAGGCTATAATACAGTAGGAATGATTTAATTATTTTGCTTTAGGATACCAGGGGCTATGGTACATTTAGTTTCTCAGAGACTTCGATATTATAAAACTTAGAGGTCTGATTCTAAAGAGGCCTGATATTATAAAACTTAGAGATATACTTTGCTCTTACAAAGAACTCTATCACATCCTCCAAATGGGAGTCACAGGAGCCAGCAACTTAAGTGGGAGTGGCTTATAGTAGTCAGTAGGAGATGCTGAAGAGAAGAATATATCTTAACCCATTGAATCATAAAGTAATTTACATTGGAATTTCCCTCTGAAGATCAACTATTCCAACCTGCTTCTCAAAACAACTCAAAACTTGTTAGGACAAATTGCCCAGTGCCACATACAGTTGAACCTTGAATGTGTCCAAGGATGGATATTCCACAACCTCTCTGAGCAACGTGTTTCAGTAGTTTATCACCTTCACTGAAGACTTTTTTCCCCTGTATCTGTACGGAATTTCCTGTGCTGCAATTTGTGCTCATTGCATCTCATTTTTCCACAGTACACATCTCTCAGAAAAATTTGGCTCCATCTTCTCTATAGCCCCTTCCATTCCCCTGCAAGTTGAAGACAATGAGATTCCCTTTTGACCTCTTCTTCAGGCTGAACAGAAGTTATCTCTGCCTCTCTCTTTACTTCCCACATCCTCTGAGAATCTTGATGGCCTTCCACTGGACTTACTTTAGTATGTACGAGGGAGATCACAACTGGATGTAGCACTCCAAACACAATTTCACAAGTGCCAAATAGAGGGGTATAATCACTTTTCCTGAATGTTACACGTCCTTGCTAATATAGTCCAAGATGTTGTTGGTCTCCTGCTGGCTCCTGTTCAGCTTGCCATTCATGATGCCTGGTGGTCTGTTGAGATATCCATCCACTTTGTTGTTTACTCATCCAATCTATATATATCTCAGGGGGAAATATGTGAGACTGACTGTCTGTAAAACCTTGCTAGAATCATCCAGCTTACATATACTCAAAATAGAGCTCAGTCAAGGGCTCCCCATTCAGCTGAGTATTCATTTATCTCTAACATGCCTGCCTAGTTTCTTACACAACGGCATGGACTGCTCTTGTGCTTTCAGGAGGTTGACTTGGAAAGCCAGACAGGTTTTCTAGGCCCCTTTGCTCTTCAGAAAACCCTGCATAAGCTGAAATCAGATCTCCTGGGGCCTATCATGATTATTCTGCTACTTGCCGTCTTCATTTCCCCCAGGTTCTTAAGCTTTGCCATGTCATTGCCCCTGCAGCCAATGCAGCCATGAACCTTCATATCACCTTTTCCTTATTTGTGAATAAGGGGTCCTCCTAGCTGGTTAGTCCAACATCACCACCACAAAACTTTCCTTGATGCAGGTATCTCCTGAATTGTTTGTGCCTCCAAATGTTGCCTTTCCAACAAATGTCATGGTGGATAGATTTTCCTACAGGAACCAGAACCTGCCATCATAAGGCTTATTCCAGTTGTTTATAAAAGACTTTACAGAATTCCTCCCATGCGCTGGCAGGTCTGTAGCAGACACCAACTGCAATGCTCCCTCTGTTGTCCTTCTTCCTTTTAATGATAAGTAAGTGACTAAATGTCATGGAAACACTCATGTCAGAATGGGACTCACAGCCTGAAACAGTCTCCTGGATTAAGATGCTTGCAGGCATGTCTCCGTAGACTGCTAACCCATCTTGGCAGGTTAACACCTGGACCCAATTCATCTCCCACCACCTGTGAATATCCGCATCCCCCCACATAGGTATGCCCTTGATCGTGTGCTTTCGATTTACGGTAGCCTCTAAAGACATGTGCAGAACTGGCTTCAACTTCTTCCTCTCTCTGTCACCTCTTCATCAGCGATGGTGTTTTAAAAATCACGATGGTACTGATTTATGTAATTTTACATGCAAGTGATTTACCTCATTTACATACAAAAATCTGAGAACCATCAACTTTATCATAATGTCTTAAGTTCCAGGTACACAACTTAGCTGAACAACCTACAGTCCCTGATTAACAAGAACCTGGACATCTGTACACCATGGGCACCTGTGGGGCTAGGCAGAGTTTTTGACAATTTCACACTCAGGTTCAGTGCCTCAGTTCTATAGAAACTCCACTTTGGGCACTCTGTGGATTTTAACCCTGGCTCCTAGTCCTTTGAAATAGTAAACAAGGACACTCCATTTTTTCAGGGACAACATATTTCTTGTAGTAACATGGTTCTACTCGAGGATGGCATTGTGAAGCAGCATCTGTACTTATTCTGTCCTGATTTTTTAGATCAGTTGGGCTAAATTAACCTTAGCCCAAAGATACTTTTCTGCCTTGAAAATCCAACTTAAGATCTCCTTTCTGTGGATCAATACCCGTGCTAATGGTGACAAATATAAGACACTTGGGGTGACTGCTCTGCTATCCTATTGCTTTTAGGAATTGCAACTTAAACTCAAACATGGACCAACAAGAAAGGAACCCTCATTTAATTTAGTTCTCCCTGCATTAACTCTGCGGTGCTAATAGAGACTAAGTCTAGTCAGATACTAGTTTTGTCTGGGAACTAAGCAGCTCAGATGCTGAACGCAGAGAGATAACTGTTCTGCTGACTAAGCAGCTGCTTTTTATATACAGTCATGTCTCAGATGAGGTACACTTAAGGCAGTAGTTTTGTATCGGTTTGACACTGAATTATCAGAAAATTCAGTGTGTCTCGGATCACATGTGGTGATGAGGTAGTCGTCACACACCTATTTGTCAGTGTTGGGATGTTACATGACTTGCTCGTGGAATCCTCTTTCTGGAATGAAGTTGCTAGATTACTTTGTAATTTTCATTATAACTGGAGAGCCAACATAGAACTGTGGGAAATCATGAGTTGTTTTATCATCGTAACAGTAAATATTTGATATTTTTGGTGTGCTGCATATAGAACGTGTAACAGTAATTTCTGACAGGTTCCTGTATTTGCAGGCACTACTGGTGTAACTATTATAGTCCAAGGATTTAAGCAAGACAAGATTTGTAGGTAGTGATAGTATCTCTTATTAGAGAAACTGATACAGCTAGAAAGATTAGGGGCACAAGCCACGCTTCTGGTCTAAATGGAAGTAGCAGATGTCAAAGCTAAATGCAAGCTAAGCACAGGGTTTAACTAAATATGTGTCAATGAGACAGTTGTGGAGAAAGAGACACAGATAGTTTTATCTTCCAGACAGTAACTGCCTACCTCTTTTTCTCCTTTTCTCCACATAACCATGACCTTATTCTCCAGGATAAGTTTCCAGAGAAAGGAAAATTGACAATTTCACATTGAAAGTTGATGAATTTTAACCGTTTTATGTTACAGACCTAAGTCAAACATCCCTGAGGAGTAAGCCACATAATGAACTATAGAGAAACACAATGAATACAGAGCAAGTCAAAGATATTCCAGCAATAGCCAGAAATCACAAATTCTCTTTGAAAGCACAGAAGACAGCAAACAAGAGACTTAGAGCACAACATGCTTACACTTTCTTGATAAACTAAACGCACCTAGAGAACAAATATATACACTACCTGGCTTGCCTGTTGTCTGTGGCAGCCCTGGAGTCAGTTTTGCAGGGCATTTTTTATCTGGAAATTAGGCTGTGTGAGGCGATCTTTTTACAATGGATACCAAATTGCCATTACATGGTTGAAATGTCTTCTGTTGACTGGAGCGTTTTAAAGACAGCTCTTAACAGCTTAGTAATCTTGCTGTTTTACTTAACTAAAAAGAGAGATTAAGACACATGGACTGTTGATGAAGAAATCAGCATCTCTGCCATTACCTAATGACAGCCATTTGGCAGCCTTTTGAAAGAGAAAAGCAGGTTAAGAGATAGTGAATAGTACGCTTGTCATTAATTTGTCAAGTCAACTTATTAATATGATTTGGGTCAAGTTAGTGGTTGCTCAGCCAAACATTCATGGCGTCACTAAACCCTGGGAGTAGTAGGAGAAACTGGGGAAACCTGTAAGAAAGTTTAGTTTGGCAAAGAAGTGAAGAGCCAAATAAAGGAGGACTCCAGAGGGAGACCTTCTCCATCAGCTTATATGACAAGGAGAGTAAGCAGGGGAGTTAGGTTATGGCAAGTCAGGAAACCGGCGAGGGGCAATATTTAGCCCCAGTAGGAGAGCTCTGAGGCAGGAAACAGGAAAGGCTGTGAGTCTGTTGGCCTCCTGTTTTCAGAGTTCCTCTTTCATGAGCTCATAGGCCAATATCCTCGTAGGTCTGCTAATGGTGAAAGACAGAAGTGTTTGTTTCTCAGGTTAGGGGCTCTAGTTTCTTTCATGTGGATTCAACATTTTTATCGGCCTTAATGAAAGTTTCATTCATATGGCTCCCCGTCGAGTTTCCCATGTAATCAGACAGATGTAACTCTGTATTTATGTTAAGAACAGAGTGACAGAGCGCTACATGTTGTGTCTGATGGCCTGGCCAGACCGTTGCTTTTTCAGTAATTTGAAGTGATTAAACATAAAAAAGAAAAGGAACAACTACTAAAGTCAGTGAGTATACGGCAGCACTGATATCAGTCAGTTCAATAATGACCATCGGTGTTCTTCTGCAGATGCGTTTCAGAAGTACAACACATAAAATTTCTGCTCTTCATGAGTAACAGAAATTAGCTGGTGATGGAATACAGGTGGGTTCTGCTAGCATGCCCCTGGGTATTCCTATTAATCCTATTCCTTTTAAGATACCAGAAAGAGTGTGCTAGGCACTGAAATCCCACATCCTGCCCTCAAACTCGTCCCCTACAATAACAGTGAACAAGGAAGCCTTCTGCTTGCTGAAAATAGAATCCTAGTGCTATGCATCAAGTATCGTAGTTTCAGCATTATCCAATGTTAATTGATCAATTCATTTGATCAGACCAGGGTTATGTACTGTGCTTCCCCCTTCCTACTAGCCTTCAGGTACACTGAGGTCATTAAAGAGCTAATTTATATAGAATCTTCCTAAAAAATTATTTGCTTACGTAGACACAGGTAGAGCTGCGTAAAAGCTGTAAAATATATATGCAATAAACGTATATTCCTAGTTCTCATCAACTATGGCAAAACTGAAAACAAAAATAGTGTGATCAAAATGTGCAATATGATCCTCCAGAACTTGTGCCAATCACACTGGAATAGAATATTAATGTCTTTTTTTCCCCTCTTTTCTTTTCTTTTCTTTTCTTTTCTTTTCTTTTCTTTTCTTTTCTTTTCTTTTCTTTCAAACTAATGGTCAAAGCTTATATCATGACAATGCAGCAGATTTCATTAATGGGTAATTTAGCATACATTACTATTTATCTAATATGGAAAATACAGTTCACAAGCATCTTTTTTTCCTGTCACATAAAATTACTAAAATATTAATTAATTAATAAAATTACTTTTTCTCTTATAGGTCCTTACCAACTAGAACTACTAAAAGTGACTTCCAAGCAAGGGGAAAACAGAGGAAATATGTCTGTTTTCTTTTCCAAACTTTTTTTTTTCTTTCTATTCAACCTGCAGTTGACAGAAGCGAAGCCTTTACTTCCATGGAAAATGTTGTCAGTGCAAAACTTTAGACAGCATAGGCTTTGTGGTTCTGATTTTGTACAGAATGCAGAGTGGATGGTAAGCTAGCCATCTGCACTGAAATCTTTCTCTCTGCTGCTCTGGTGTAGCTGTAAGCATCATCTCACTGTGCCTGACAAGGCACATACATCTTGAAACTGGGGGATGTGTTCTTCATAAATATGCCTGTAGGCAATTACATAAGGGAAGATGCTGTTCTTTTCAGAACAGCAAAGAAACAAGCTTCAAAAGGCATGCCAGGCCTGTCCCTACTAATTAAACCTTGACTCTCAGAATTCCTGCATCAGAGGAAATCTCTGCCCTTATGGAGGCCAGCCTTTATGGAGTCAGCTATCTGTTTTTATTGTGGCTGGTAACAAAGTAATTATGAAGTGTTTCTCCATAAAAGGCAAATGGTCCATTCCTACAGAAGGTGTTTCATTAAGGTGAGGAACTGGAGATTGCAAATTGTGGAGGATGTTATTACATTTCTTTGCCTACAAAAGCAGCAAACATTTTGCTAACTGTACTACTGTCTTCTCATTTGCTTTTCTGACTTGTATTACACTACTTCCTAGCCTCATTGTGCCAGATGGTCCAGACCCTTTGTAGCTGAGTCACAGAATCACAGAATGGTAGGCGTTGGATGGGACCTCTGAAGATCATCTAGTCCAATGCCCCTGCTAAAGCAGGTGCCCCCAGAGCAGGGTGCACACAATCATGCCCAGGTGGGTTTTGAACATCTCCAGAGAAGGAGACTCCACAACCTCTCTGGGCAGCCTGTGCCAGTGCTCTGTCACCCTCACGGTAAAGAAGTTCCTCCTCATGTTCAGGTGGAACTGCCTGTGTTCCAGTTTGTGCCCATTGCCCCTTGTTCTGTCACTGGGCACCACCAAAAAGAGTCTGGCCCCATCTTCTTGATACCCGCCCTTTAGATATTGATCAGCATTGATCAGATCTCCTCTCAGCCTTCTCTTCTCCAGGCTGAACAAACCCAGGCCTCTCAGCCTTTCCTCATAAGACAGATGCTCCAGTCCCCTCATCATCTTTGTTGCCCTCCTCTGAACTGTCTCCAGTCGTTCCCTGTCTCTCTTGAACTGGGGAGCCCAGAACTGGACACAGTACTCCAGATGCGGCCTCACCAGGGCAGAGTACAGGGGGAGGATCACCTCCCTCGACCTGCTGGCCACACTCTTCTTAATGCACCCTAGGATGCCATTGGCCTTCCTGGCCGCAAGGGCACACTGCTGGCTCATGGTGAGCCTGTTGTCCACCAGCACTCCCAGGTCCTTCTCCGCAGAGCTGCTCTCCAGCAAGTCAACCCCCAGCCTGTACTGGCACATGGGGTTGTTCCTCCCCAGGTGCAAGACCCTACACTTGCCCTTGTTGAACTTCATGAGATTCCTCTCTGCCCAACTCTCCAGCCTGTCCAGGTCTCCCTGAATGGCAGCACAGCCTTACCGTGAGTCAGCCACTCCCTGCAGCTTTCTATCATGAGCAAACTTGCTGAGGGTCCACTCTGTCCCTTCATCCAGGTTGTTGATGAATACGTTGAACAGGACTGGACCCAGCACCAACCCCTGGGGAACACCGCTGGTCACAGGCCTCCAACCAGACTCTGCACCACTGATCACAACCTGCTGAGCTCTGCCATTCAGCCAATTCTCAATCCACCTCACTGTCCACTTAACTCACCCACACTTCCTAAGCTTACCTATGAGGATGTTGTGGGAGACAGTGTCAAAATCCTTGCTGAAGTCAAGGTAGACAACATTCACTGCTCTCCCCTCATGTGCCGAGCCAGTCATGCCATGATAGAAGGCTATCAGATTGGTCAAGCAGGTTTTCCCCTTGCTGAAACCATGTCGACTATACCTGGTAGCCTTCTTTTTCTCCACATGCTTAGAGATGACTTCCAGAACAGGCTGTTCCATCACCTTTCCAGGGATGGAGGTGAGGCTGACTGGCCTGTAGTTTCCTGGGTCCTCCTTCTTGCTCTTTTTGAAGATTGAAGTGACATTGGCTTTCCTCCAGTCCTCAGGCACCTCTTCAGTTCTCCATGATGTTTCAGAGATGATGGAGAGTGGTTCGGCAATAACATCTGCCAGCTCCCTCAGTACTGATGGGTGCATCCCATCAGGGTCTATGGATTTGTGTGTGTCCAGTTTGCCTAGGTGGTCTTTGACCCAATCCTCCTCGACCATGGGGAAGCCTTCATTTCTTCAGACTTTGTCTCTTCCCTCCAAGTTCTGGTATTCCTGAGGGCCGACCCTGGCAGTGAAGACTGGAGTGAAGGTGGCATTCAGTAATTCTGCCTTCTCTGTATCTTCTGTCACCAGGACACCCGCCTCATTCAGCAGTGGGCCCATATTTTCCCTAGTCTTCTTTTTGCTGCTGAGTCGGTTAAGTCAGTTAAGCTAATCCTTACAATTATAACTTTTGGGACTTTTTGATATCTCAAAAAAGGGACATGTGTATAAGATCATTATCTGAAATGTTTTAGTGGTACGGAGCATTGTGTAAAGTTCGGCCAGATCCTGAAGCCCTTCTCCCTGTGATTCCTGCTGAATACAGTACTCAGAAATATTGAATGCTTTCAAGTGCACTGGAAAAAGTGATTCAGTTTTATCCAGGAATAATGTAACTTGAGAAAAGATTGCGTCAAGCAAGTATCAGCAACTCAATGTTTATGAGAATTCCACTGTTCAGGAACAAAACCTGGAGATATGCAGTTCTAGTGTTTCATTGTTACAAAAATAAAGCAAAAGAGATGAGTATAGCTAAAGATGTTGTGGCAGCTTACTAATCAGTAGGTAGACAGAGGAACTGCAGTTTCTGGGATACTGACTCTTCCGAGAGTTTGTGGTTTTATCCAGCTGAGTGTCTGTCCGAAACTTGGCTATGTGTTAAAAAAAGCAGATCTAATTTTTTGGCGTATGATATCTAAGAAATTGTTCAACAGAAACTTGAAAGCCTACATGAGCTGAACTGGAAAGCAAGAGGACATTGTGTAATAAATAGGAGTCAAGAAGGTGACTGGGGAATAATATTTTCCATTACACCAATCTAAAGCAGAAAACTCTACCATGAGTTTTTATTCCTCCCTGTATGTTCTCCTTCTCAGTTTCTCGGCAAGGCACCCACTATATTCAGATGTAGATTCATTTTTCATTTCTTATGCAAATATTAGCAAACTGAACCATGAGGCTAAGTTCATCGTGTTCAGCACTTTCAAAAGAACGTACAGCTGCCAAGAGTTCATGGTGGTTCAGGGACTTTGCTTTTACAGACTTCTGTGGAGATTAAAAGTTAGCTCCAATACAAACAGCCCTTTCATTAGGCTCTCACTGATTGTGACAATGAAATCAATTTTTCAGAAAGCACGCCACTAATGAGTAAACTTTCCTTGTTCCCAAGAGGGCTATCTGTGTTAAATAAGATGGATGCTAATTTTAGACACTTAAAATGAGAAATCACTGAGGAATAATCTTTTTAGTAGACAAGGCAGAAGACAGTTTGCTTTCTTCTACTGATGACTCAGAGGATGTGTTGCTGCATAGCAACCCAAAGAAGAGGAACATTTCTGTTTGACGCTAGTCTTTGGAAACTGCCCTTTTTTTTTAATTTCCATTTCTGTGCCTCCACAGTAATTACCTTAGCCATCCTCTGATACTGGGTGTATAGCCCTGCATGCAGATTAGCTTTTGAGATTTACTCAAAACCAAAGATTATAACTAGCAACTCTCACAAGCATCAGGAGTGGCCTTCAATACTGAGCCACTTCACTAAAACTGCCTTCAAGCATGTCAGTCAGTGGGAATTTTGTGTGCAAGATGCGCATGTAACAGTTAGCTGTAGAACTGAGGTCACAAAACTATTGGCAATAAACTGAAAACTTCAAAAAAATATTCTGCTCCCAAAATAACTAGGCTTCAATGGTACAACATCAACTCAAGCCTTGGCAGTGGCAATCTGAGCAAGATGCTGCCAGTGTGGGTGGCCGCACTGCTGCTGGGCATTCCTCAAGCATTGCTCTGGTTCTTGAGACCATGAGAACAGTTTCCAGCTGTGACACATGAGCAGTGAACAGGTTAAAGATGCTCTACAAGAGGACAGGAGATGTGAGAACGGAAACTGAAGTTTTTTAGTTTTTCACAGTTTTGGAATCAGTACAATACCATGCCCAGAGTGTGGCTTCTGCTGCCTCGTTCATTTTCATTCTATTATTTAGCAACTAATGTTTTGAAACACTTGAAATCCTTCTCTGTAGATTCTAATAAACTTTAGCAACTTTATAATTTTAATTATTTTTACGTGTAGAAAATAATGCATAAAATAACTTTTTGTTGTTACCCAGGAACCACTAGTGGACACACTGAATAAATTCAACCAATCTGACACTACATGCACTCGGTAAGTGAAAGCTTTCAAAGTCTCAGGACCACGTGACCGGTGCAAACCAAAGTGAGTTTCTCAGCTCAGTTGCTGTTGGGTAAGGGATTGTGACATCAGTGGACCTGATGCCATGGCGGAGAAGATAAGAAGTTTCTGGACAGGGTGAGAAAACAATCTTCTCATCAGTATGGCTTACTCTTCCTGATCAAAGTAGGAGTTCAGAAGTGGAGTAATCAATTAACGACCATTGCCTTTGGTCGTAAACCACGGATTTCCTTTTCCAGGAAATAAAGATTATTTAAGTTAGCTTCTTTAGATTGACTTTATATTGCACGATTTAAAGATGTCTGAATGTCTCTGAAAGTTGAAGTATTAGTCAATTAGTTTGCTGACAAGCGCTGAAAATCTGTGGGACTACTGTTCATACCAAATTAAGCACTAATGTGAGAAGTTAGCCAAGTAAATTCCATTTCAACAAAATCATAAGGAGAAAGGGTTACACTAGGCTTGAATAAACTCTGCGTTTTGAAGAGATGAAAGAGTAATCTTACAAAAATGCGTTCTTGAATTTGCCATGCAAAATGATACATGAATCTAAAGGCCCTGTTTAGTGGGTGTATGTACATATGCAAGTACGTATGCATAAAAACTGTAATTTTAGAATTAATGCTGATAATCTTAAAATGCAATTTATACAAATATGTCTTGAAGTAGTATGAAACTTCACACTTGCACTTTCTATATGATTATAAATAATGTTCAGTGCCATCTCTAGTCCAGCTCTCTCTGTCAGTAATTTTAAAACTTTTACTGCTTCTGGAATTGCATCAAAAGTAATTTCTTCTTTTATGGAAGTGTTTGTCACAGTGCAAAGGATGTGGACAGTCTTGTGAACATGCGTGTTTGCACATGTCCTGTCCCTCACCTGCTTATTCCGGTCATATATCCTTGTCCTTCTTCCTTGATGAAACTCGTGCTTCCAATGATGTATTTAGCTGTGTTCGGCAGTCACTTGGAGTATTCATGAACACAGCAAACCCAGAAAGTTTGTACCAAGCTATTTCTGGGAGATGAAAAAAAAAAAAAGTTAGTGATTTCCAGAAAAGTCATAAAATTTTAAGTATCTTTTGTATGTGTTGTAGATTGAGCTGGTGGCACCATCTATTAAAATTGCCCAAAAGTTCCATTACAAAATCATTTTTCTGTTGCTTATAACTTTGCCAAACTTCAAGTATTTGGCCTGAAATTTTGCATGCTGGGTATCTGGCTCAGCTGAATCTTTCTGGAAAAATTCAGTCAAAATGACTATTTCCAAGAACAAAATTAGGGGAAAATACATCATTCTGTCCATATCAAAATATTCTGGTTACCTCTTTTGTGTGAAATTTTAATGATTTGAAACAGAAACATAAAATTTTGCAGGAGTGAACGAGGTGTCCAGACTGTGCTCTTTGTTGTTGACGTGGAACTGCATCTTGAAGAAATTAAGGATCTTTCAAGAGAAAACAAAAATAATTTAAAAAAAAAAAGTCTCAGTTTCCAAATGGTGAGTAGAGGATTACTAGACTTCTGAAGTCACAGTTCTGAAAGACTCCTATCTGCCCTGATCAAGACATCAGCTTGTAGTGAGCTGGAATTTTTTTTGCAGTAGATCAAATCGGGGACTGGTGCCAAAAGTGCGTGCAGCAAGACCTCAGCACTCTCCATTACCAGTCTGCTTGCTCAGGCAGTGTAAAGGACAAAGCTTTCTGTTTCCACCACAAAGATGGCCAGAGGTGATTGCAGAAGTGTGTTAGTACAAGTACCTTAGTGGACAAGATGAGACGCAAAGCATCTGTCTTTAAAGAGGAGAATGGAGATTACAGGAACTGAGTTACAGGAAAGTAAGGCTGTGGGGTGACTGGACTGGTGCTGAGCCCTGGGGAAGTCTAATTTTTTGGAGGTTGAATGCCAAAGAACCATGAAGGGAACTTGAAGGTAGGAGTCCTTGAAAATAGTACTGTGCAGACTTTGAACTATTGTCATAATGCACACACTCAGCAGTGCTGCATTAAGAATATAATTCTGACGTTTACTAATGTATGAATGGTTATTACTGGAACTGGTTTTATATTTTTAATGCTGTATTTTAGTGTGCAATGTAAATGAATGCTGTGGTTTCCACTGTTAGGCTCTCATGTCCTTCTAGAATTCGAAAACCAAACTTTATAACTCACTGGAAAACTGATAAGCTTTCCTTTGGGTTTATATGCTGTTCCCATCATAATGCATTGGAGTGGCAATATATCAGACTTTATCTTCTCACTCATGACAGAAAGTGACATCCTGAACTTGAAAATCCAGATTAATCTTGTTTCCAAAGACAAAAGCTAATGAAATGATTCAATTCTTTTTTTCCTTAAAGTGAGTGACATTTATCTACGGTAGAGATAATTGCTCTGTTGAGGGAAGCACTTTGTTAATATGGGAAGGACTCATGTTGGATGCATGGAGTTGTAAGTGCTGAGGTACGTGATTTATAAACCAGTCCTGTGTGCAGCAGGTTAGAACTGGACTGAGTAACTAATTCAGGGCTAGTGCAATTCAGCTGCTGAAATCCGTTCCTTCACAGCCTGTGCTGTGTTGTGTAGAAAAGAGTCTAAACCAACTTTCACTTCAACAACTGAAGACACTTATGGAATAGTTTAGGTTAGAATGGACCTTGGAGGTCATCTGATCCAAAGCCCTGCTCAAAGCATGTGTTGGCAGAAACTCAAGAAACCAAATTAAACCCTTATGCAGAAAACAAAACAAAACTTTTTTAGGCATTTTAACTAAATACTATTTTTCTTATAAGAAATTACTCCCTTTGCAAGAAAAACACATTTTTGAGGTCAGTAAATCTGTTTATATCTTATGTCATATGAGAACAAACAATGAGGGAGGAATTAGTAAAATTCTTAATACAAGAAACACAAAGTGTGAGATTCTTGAAAACAGCTGGTCTGCTATTAACATTCCTCAGACACTGAACAATTTCCAAAGTGCCTTTAAACCTTGCCAAGTTAATTGCCATTGTAGTTGGGTTGGTTAGGGCAAAGAGTATTGGAAATGGGGTCTTATTATTCTTCACAGGGGTCAAACAAGGTCAAGCCTCCCCTGATCCCTGAACTGTGAGGTTAAATGTTTGACCTGATCAGATTGTCAGGAAGGCAAAGAGGGCAATAGAGACAGAAGGAGCTGCTGGGCTAAACAGCAGTAGTTCAACCGTACTGTCTTCCACACAGTTGCACAAACATAAACAATGTAAAGAAGGGGAGAACTCGGCCCCAAGGTGTCATAAAATAACATCTGAGGAAAAGTTAACAGACACAGGCGCTATCTCTGAGAAGCTGATCATATCAGCCATATGCTCTGTGGATGGAGATGTCTTTGCTCAACTTAATCTTTCACTAATAGTTGCTTGTTATTTTTGTGTTTAATGAGAATGTTTGCAGCCGTATGTAAAGCATCACATAGTATAACATAAATACCGTAGCGTATGAGTTTTCAAAAACATTTAACTGTTAATGATGCTTAATAAACACATTTCTGATATGCCTGACCAGCTGGTCCACTTAGCAAAAATGATGGGATAGTTTAAATCCATGCTACCTTTATGCTAACCATATTTTTTTTAAAAATGCAGATACGGTACGCTTGAAAGAAGAAAGAAACATGAAATTTTATGCTTGGAATTTCCCTCTACTTTCACACTGGTCAGACACAAATAAAACTGCGTGGCCCATGTTTTTAACATGGCTGATTTTTTGGACAATAATGGGTCTGACTATATCCTGTTCTACTGCGAAGACTCTGCACATTAGAAAGTGTGAGTCTGGGGCTGTGTTATCAGTGGGTACTTTGAACAGTGGATGTTGACCTGCTATGATGGGATTAATCTCATCTAACTTCAGCAATCTGAGATGTATCCATTGAGCCTAGGACAGTCCTTTTAGCACTGTCTACAGTCAGGCAAGAGACATACACAACTCCAAAGAGCAAGTCCTTCAAAGAAACTCTGAGGGTTTCTGGTTGTCCCCGCTGAGTTCAAATGGGTAGCTGAGACCATGGTCCTTCTTTTCAGAATTTTAAAGCTGTGTGAAACGAAACTAACTCTGAATCTGTAAGATTTTTTTTTTTCCTTTACATACACAGAGACTTACAGAACGGTGCCCTAAACTTGAAAATCTCTTTTGCTTTTACGAAAGAACGTAATCTTACATATAAACACAGTCTGCTAAAAAGATCCTAGGATCCATAGCCTGGATCCAAAACCTGGTCCGTAAAAGCCATTGGTCATGGTCAAAGTATTGTCTGTAGAAAGGAGTTGAAGAATGCATGTGATTGAAAGGCTTAATAAAAGGTTGAGAAAAGGCAGAAATTCTGTACAGATGAAATCTATCAGGGTGGAAAAATGTAATGACCTCCCTGTTGGCCATGAAATGTCACTTGTTCCACAGTACTAAGTTAAATTCCTATTGCAATTGATAATACATTGTTGAATGCCTGCTTCGTGTCAGGACTTCCGGATTTAGTTTGAAGTTTTTGCTTGTACTCTAAAAGTATCACCATAAACTTTCATTTTACAGATTTTTGACAGTGTTTCATCCTTTCACAGGTACTTCTATGATAGAAATGGACTTCCTATGTTAATCAGTCTTCGTAATTAGTAGTTCCATTGCACAGGAGACAACAATAAAATAAAACTGAGGAGCTAAATATTTTGTTAGTCTGTTAACTCTCAATGCTACATTACAGAATACGATTTTGCAATTCTGTCTTGAGCAATTTTATTCTCAAACTGTCTACCTAGTGCAGACGTCTGAAAAGTACAATTAAATTACAGAGTGAGAAGGACAAACGTTCAGATTCATGATTCATTTGGATTTGTTTAAAATGTACTAGACATTTTAATTTATTTCAAATTTATATTGGTCCATAATATAGCAGTGGTTTTCATATATTGCCTCCATACCCAGGATAGGTCTTAGTTAACCATTGCTGGGAAAAAAAGCAAATGTTTAATTATAATCAAATCATCAGCCTAATCAGAGCTGCAAATGTATGTTTATTTGTGAAAGACAAGCGGTGATTTTTACTTAATCGGATATAGTCTGTATCGTAAACTGACAGCCCCTCAGGTAAAAAGGTGTAAGCACTTTGTTCAACAAACTCTTGTCAATAATGCACTCTCTTGTCCTGTTACAAACACCACATCACTGACAGTCTGAGACCAATAGGCATTTTGTTCCACTTGTGAATGCCAGAGAGTTTTTTAAAAATAGCTCCAGCTTATCGATGCCTTAGGGCAAAGACCCTTAAAACAACCATTTGCTGTCAAGGAAATCTCTACTGATCACGTGGCCTTAGGACTATATTATTAATCCCTCATCCTCTTTCTTATTTTCTTTTTATGTTTGCCAGTATGAACTCATGTGCAAAGCTGTCATTTTTGGAGCTTCCATCAGTCTAAATCATTTCAACCAATAATCAAACATGCAAACTAAAATAATATTGCTCCATCAACAGGAAAATAGTTACTATTACTAAGGAAAATATTATTCACTCCAATTAACTTCAAGATGAGCCTTAGATGGCTTCAGTTTGACCCACTTTCTCTTTTATTAGATTTATTGCTCAGACGTCAACGTTTTGTGAATTTCAGATTGCTTTTGACTGTCATTAAAAAACACACAGTAAGCTAGCATTGTTTTTTTATTTGTTTATTTTCTTGATCTGCAAGTAAAACCCAAGGGCGCATGTTTGGATTTGAAGTACTCATTCAAGCATCATGAAGTAAGGGAAAGCAGATATCTGCTGCCAGTTATTAATGTAAAGCAGAAGACTAGAAGTTTTTCATATTTTTCCCTATGATTGACCAAGATATAGAAATAGACTTAATTTCTAGACTAAGGGGCTTTTTCCCAAATAAGTAATTTTCTTTTTCTGTAGCATTTTCAAGTGTTCAGAAAGGTGCCTGGTTCCATACGCGGGTCAAAATGAAAGAGGGAACGAAAAAGAAAAAAAACCAAGGCTGTTTCACCCATCCATAAACCAACATTATCCAAGCCACTGAAGTACTCCGTAACGGGACGAACCCCACTAAATTTCAAGTTGCTGATCCAAAAGACTATACTGGGACTGTGCAGCCTGGGCAGGCCCTGCTTGCCATGGGTCCTGCCTCTCCATGGATCCAGTATGGGGAGCAGACTGGAGTGCGCCACAGCTCCTTTTGAGCCAGTAAGTACAGCTCCCGCCCAGGGCACATGCCTGGAGTGCTGCTAAGGGCTGGAAGGCATCCCCAGCTCTGCTCCTCTGGCTGGGTCTGCCCAGGGGAGGCCTCCCTCAGTGCGGCCAGATGAAGCAGTTCCATTTTGTAGGACTGATTAAACACTCTTGGAGGCAGGCGCTTGACCCCTAGGTGCTGAACCAGCAAAATCATCCATTTGGGCTTGCAGAAATAGTGACATTTTACAGGGTGGGAAATAACAACAACTCTTGCAAATCTCAAACAAGCTGCTGCCAAGAGTATTGGATGAAAGTTTGTTTTGTATATTCCTCTGCTGGACTTGGTTCACCCGGCTGCTTGACATCTGCACATCTATTCATCATATTAGCTTGCTTGGAAAACAATGGAGCGTGTGGTGCTGAGTGGAGATGAAGTGCACTGCTCTCTATGTGAAGCAGGTTCCTTGGTGGAATGTGTTTGTGTCTACCACATGGTGCTGAGACTCCTAGTACCACTGCAGACTGATGGCCTGAATGACCATTTTCATCCTGAAAGGCAAGTGCATTTTCATACCTACCTCCCTTTACATTTGTGTGAGCAGCCAACCTGATCCTGAAGGACAGGCTGCATCCTCAGAATTGTGTGAATTACTGTTTCCTGCATTCCAGGGCTATTCAAATGTCACTATCCAATTTCTGTGCTGATCCATTAGGCCAGAACGAAATAGTCACAAATGCGCCGTTTACACAAATGAACTGCTTGCTACATAACGCTTCTTTATATACAGAGGCCTAGTCATGAAAGCATCATACTCTATACTACATAAGCACGAAACAAAAGAAACACATAACTCAGAGAGTTTTGAATCTAACTCTGAGTTATAAGACAATAAACCTGTAGAAAGGGTGTAGAAAGGAGGAAAGGAGGAATTTTAGAGGGAGCCAGAGAGATGGGTGATACACACAACACAGGTGAATGAGAGGATAAATCTTTGCAGTAGGGAAACTGCTGCATTTTCGAATCCCAAAAGAAACATGACAAACTTACCAGGCTGAAAGAGTTTGGGTGAAAGTTGCAGGTGTGCAGATGCAGAAGAAAGATTATCTTAGTAGAAGCACCTGGAAAGAAACTTAGACATGGTCTGGATGTGAGAACTCAGAGTGAGCTTAAAAGGATGATATTTTGCATTGCATGTGAACCTGATATAATTTGTTCAGAAATTTCTGTCCAGAAATTTGTCAGTTTTTGTTTACTGTTACTACCAGGGCAGCTGTTATCAATTGGAGGACGATATTTGTGGTGCATTTTAAAGCAGAAACACTCTGTGTTGGGAAATAATGTGGAATAACGTCAGGGCCCACGTGTAAGTGCATGGCTGAATGTTTTCAAGTCTTGACAAGGCAATTTTCTTTGCAAATAGACAGTAATAAGGTGTGGAGGATATTTTTGGTCACATATTCATTCATGGCTAAAGTCTTGGGAATTACAGTATTTTTAATACAACAGGTCTACCTGTATCACCCTCTAGACCTGTCAGATTTGGGCATAAATTCACTAACAAAATTTTCTGGAATCATATTATCTCTGCTGTCAGAACAGATGCAAAGTAGTGCCTAAATTTCCCTACCTGGGAAGCAAGTTGGCTTTCTCAGCTGGAGAGCAAGTAAACTTGCAGGCAGATATGATGATTAAGGAATTTGGGCTCAAGTGTAAGTTCAAACCTCAGGCTAAGATGACAGCACAGATGCAGCCAGAGCTAGCAGCTAATCTCAAAACTCTGTTCATTAACTTGCCACATGCTGGGTGTTTTCTTTGCTGAGTCCACTCTACAGTTTGATCTACCACTGCATTACCACATTTGCAAAATTAGTGGGCTTAGTGAAATAAAGTTGGAATAACACAGCAAGGAACAGGATGCTCTAATATTTGGAAGTTGCCTGTTAGTAATTTTTCATTTTTGTGTTTGCAGATAATCAAAAATATGGGAATGCAAAATGCACTCTAAGGCTGGGGAACTCCCTGGAACGGCTGTGAGTTGCTCAGCACTCCAAAGCGGTAGGATGCTGCATAGCAGAGACATTGCTATAGTATTCTCACTCTTTTAAAGTACCAGGGATATTAACTGGTCTGCAAATGGTTAGTACCATACTCTTCGTGCAGATGGGTTTTAATTATGTTTCTCAGCTTCTAGGCTATAACTGCTACATGACATTGACTCTCAGTACTGCTTTGAATTTTGAACAACAGTCTGGTTTCTCTGGGAGAAGTTGCTTGTTTGCGTAACGATAGCAAGAATATTGTATCCTTTGCTGTCAATCCAGTTCTCCCGAAGCCCTCCTTCTCATACATCTCCTGAAGATAAGGTTACTTCTTCTGGAGGAAGAAAAAGATAAAGTTGTAGTTATAGGCCACGTTCAAGGATGCTTTGGCATATGTAGGGTTTGACTCTTAGTTCGGTTTTAAATCATTAACAAAATTCCAACTTTTTAATCATATGTATAGTGTCTTTTATTTTAATTTCAGCACTTCAAAATGAACTCTCTGTAACACTCTTTAGAAAGAGGCTCCACAGCTTAAGATTTACAGTTTAGCTGAATAAGTTCTTAAGCATGACAGTCGTCTGCAATGGTGTATTTTACATTTTTCTTTAAATATTACCCCAAATTTATCCACGTTCGATAAAGAGGCAGACTAAAGACTGTTAACTTTCAGGAGACTATTTTGACTGCTATTATAATCCATAATTTCCCAGTGCAAATTCTAGAGGGATCAACTGGTATAATGCTCCACTTTTCCTACTGCTCAAAACAGGGAAACACTGGTGACAAATGCAGAGAGGGCAGCTCGAGCAGCAGCAACCATGATGTAACTGAGTCCAGGATCTGGATGAACGTGGGAAGGGAAGCAGCAGACTAGGAGAGCAGGATTTGGCTTATTCAGGGAATTGCTAGGCAGAATGGTGCCACGAGAGGAAAAGGTGCCCAAGAGAACTGGCTGATTTTTAAAGAAAACTCTTTGAGATCTCAGGAACAAACTATGCAGTTGTGCAGGAAGATGGGGAATTTCAGCAGACGACCTGCTTGGCTAAACAAGGGTGTTGTGGTTTAACTCCAGCTGGCAACTAAGCCCCACACAGCTGCTTGCTCACCACCACCCCACCACCCCCACCCCCAAAGGAGGAGGAAGAGAATTGGAAGGGTAAAAGTGAGAAAACTCGTGGGTTGAGATGAAGACAGTTTAATAGGAAAAGCAAAAGCCTCACATGCAATCAAAGCAAAACAAAGAATTCATTCACCGCTTCCCGTCGGCAGGCGGGTGCTCAGCCATCCCCAGGAAAGCAGGGCTCCATCACATGTGCCGGCTACTTGGGAAGACAAATGCTATCGCTCTGGTCGTCCCCATTTCCTTCTTCTTCCCCCAGATTTATATGCTGAGCCTGACACCATATGGCATGGAATATCCCTGTGGTCAGTTGGGGTCAGCTGTCCCAGCTCTGTCCCCTCCCAACTTCTTGGCCACCCCAACAGCCTCCTCGCTGGTGGGGTGGGGTGAGGAGCAGAAAAGGCCTTGACTCCATGTAAGTCTGCTCAGCAATAACGAAAACATCCCTATATTATCAACACTGTTTTCAGCACAAATCCAAAACACAGCCCCATACCAACCACCATGAAGAAGATTAACTCTATCCCAGCCAAAACCAGCACAAAGGACTTCTTAGCATCTCAGTGAAAGGGATCTAAATGCAGCCTACAACTACTTGAAAGGGAGTTAGGAAAAACGTCAAACTCTTCTCAGTAGTGTTAGTTAGCATAAAAAGAGGAAGTTGGCACAAACTGCAGCCTGAGAAGCTCAGAATGACTAGCAGGAGAAACTTCTTAGCCAAGGAAGTATTGCAATGCTTGAGCAGGTACCCAGAGAAGAAGTGGCAATCTACATCCCTGGAGATTTTCAAGATTTGACTAAACAAAGCCACAAACATATTTGAACAAATAAAAAGCCTAGTTCTCCACCTGTCTTGGTTGAGTGTGGAACCTAGCTGAGCCGAGGATTGAGCTGTTGAAGAGGGAATGGCAATATCCTTCTTCCTCCTTGCTTCCTATCAGCTCCCTATCAGCTTACTGCCCAAGCAGATGCTGTGCTGAGCATGCAAAGAAGGAGACCATCAGGCACCGTGGGGAACTTCATTGGTAGATCTTTGTTTTTTTGTGGAATAGTCACATAGTGGTTTGGGGCTCTGCTTGGTCAAAATCCCCATAAATGCCTAAGTGTTTTGGTTTATCTAGGCCAAAGCGCCTGCAAGGGACGGTGGAATGACTGCAGTTCTGTGAATCACTTGTTAGCTAGAACTCTGATGTCTCTGAAAAAATACCAAGAGCAAAACAAACAACAGCAAGAACTATATATGTACTTATTCCTAAAATTTTTAAATGTTAAGCCTTTGGAAAAGTTAAGCATTGAAAATGTTCTGTGTGTTGCCTTTTGAAGACTCCATTGTAATTAGAGCTTCTCTCACCTGACAGCTCAAGCTTTTTCTCCATTTCAGTCTCTGATTTTTGACCGTACATTCCTTCATTATTTACAGTACTTGCTAATTAAGTGCTATCTGCAAACTTGGAAGTCTTTGCTTTCCACATTGCTGTCTATGTTATACTTGTGTAAATATTTCAAATCTGGACCTCTAACACTGACTCCTGTCATCTTCTACTACTGACATTTTAGTTTAGTTTAATACTTTCCATTTATGACTACAGTAGATTTCCTACTAATGCAGCCAAATTTATGTTTAAGCATGCCGATCTTCTTCCTCTCGTATGACTAGAGCAGAGGAGCTTAGTAGCAAGAACCAGCTAGATTTCATGATTTCATGCATTTTAAAAAATTAATCAAAATGGGTTTTTAAAGAAAGCTATGTGCTCCTTTACCTCTGCTAAAGGTACTGATTGCTTCCCAAAGGTTTAAAACCGAAATTGTCCTACACAAAATGCGTTGTCTTTTATAATTTTTCTGATCTAAATCACTATTCTAAAAAAATTTTGTGATACTTCTTCAGGCTTAATATCATATTTCTTTTTACATCTAGGCATGCATAACTGTATATGCCTCTGACTGTATGTGCATACATAGACAAGCACATATTCAGGATTTAATAATATTATTAGGAGGAAATATCTTTTTTTCTTGGAAGTTTCCTATCCTTTGAATGTATGTCTTGAAAATTTCAGATTATGAAAATAATCCTACTTCCTCTAAAACCCTCTCCAGTGCAGGTGTGCTTGTCTATATGCCAACTGGTCCATCAGCCTTCCTTTCAAACCACTTCAAGAATCCGCACATCCCTAAGGAACTGTGGTCTCCCAGAAAAGGTACAGTTTTATAGACAGAACTTCTTCATGGCCTTGTTTCATGTTAAATATCCTTGTCTTGTTTATGCTCCTTCTTCAATGTTTGCCTCTAAATATACTTTTCTTGGCTAAACTTTAGCAGTGTGTTTCTATATTTATATTACTGATGATTTATATTAAATACCAAAGTTAATTTTCTTATTTGAAGCAAGTATACCTGCTTTTCACCATGTAGAGATCTAAATTTAATTATTTACAAGTACAGAGCAGTTTGTAATCTGCCTCAAAGAAAAATGGAAATTGCCACTGTTATGAAGAAAGAGAATTATTTTTTATGAAGGATTGCCAAATACAGCACTTCACAGGCTATCCTGAAGAGTACATGAAATTTATCACAAAAAATTTCTGAGGTATAAATATATATTCATGCTTTACATATTGCCTGAAATACTTTGGCACATAAAAGACAAAGGATAACAGGATATTTTTACACAGCATTTTGAAAGAAGGATTTGAAATAAAGTTCATTTAGAGTATTTAACAAGTGCAGTTCATGTTAAACATGAAATATTCTGGCAAGTAAAAGTGACAATTCAAGCAATTATTTTCCATAAAATATCTTTTAACAAACCAAACCCATGTTCCTGCAACTGCCTTAGTATTAAGAATATACTATACAGAGAAAGTAGATTTAATTGCTCTTTTTTTTCCTGTAATGTAATAATTTATACATAATTCGAAAGCCAGTGTCTTGCAGGATACTCACTAACTCACTTCACCCAAATCTCTATTCTTATGAAGAAAAGAGTTTTTTGTTCATGATGGTTTAATTGTCAAGCGTGGGCATTTCATCAGCTAGCTGTCCGACTATCTCAAAAGGTCAAAGGGGATTCTTCAAATAAAGGTGTTACAAGCTCTGGAAGATAGAGCATCTTCACTGCACACCTCACAATATGTGAGTTAATTAGAAACTATATGAAATATACTTGCTGCGTGAGCATCCTTTTGTATCTGTACTTTAGCAGGGCAATACAGCACAGCAGTACCTCACACTTCAGATGTTTCCATTGACTACGCGGGGTATAGTTGCCAGATGACAGCAGTGAGGGTCTGCTTGCATGCAACTGATGTTCTCAAGTATTTTTTACATTAGGAAATAAATAAACAAATCCCATATGCTAAACTAAAACTTAAAAAAATAGTCAGTTTTTAGACAAATCAGTGAGCTTATCTGACCCACCACAGCAGTATGGCTGCTGGAGGGCTTCCAGCGAGGAGAGTTGAAAGGTGAGGGCACATGGGCACATGGGAACAGCATGGTGGCCTCTTCAATGTGTTTCAGCCACTTCCAGTTAATACGAGAAACGTGTCTTCTGTTACCTAAGTGTTAGCTGCAGAAATATTCTACAAAAGGTGTGCGGGGGATAGTGCACCTTACCCTATTGTTCTCCAGTCTGCTTATCCTGTTTATACAGCTGTATGCAGTGGCTTTGGTAGGCAGAATTCCCATGGTTTCTATCTATCAGTGAGCAACATCACTTTTTGCAATTACAGGAGAACCCACTGTCATGTGGAGGTGTGGGACAGCTGTCCCCTAAGGCTATGCCCTAAGGCTATAGAGAGGTTACGTCTCTATACAAGTCTCATATGATAAATTTAATAATGCATTACATGCCATGCTTCTTGAACGTTCCATTGTGCTCTCTTTTTTCCTATCAAAGAGCTATTCAAAGTAAACAGTGACTTCATCAATACTGTCTGAAACTTACAGTAAATGGAAATCTTCCAAAAGCATAACAGAAACCATATTTCAACAGTTATAAAAAGCAAGATGAGGAGTGAGAATTAATTTAGATGAGAATGTTACAATACTTGATACTTGACTTGGCTTTGTACCTCATCTTTTTGCTAAGTACAGTATGCTTTTTTCATGTGAGAATGTAGATAAAAAAAGAATAAGAAAATCACCAGTGCAGTTTTTGTTGCAACATTCATGGATTGGTGAAGAAGATAAAAGACATTTTACCCACAGAAGACAAAAAATAAAGCAGAAAAAGTTGGCCTACAGGAGAGACGAGCAAGAGTACTGTCACAGTTGAAATTTCTGAAGCTGCGTAGGTGTTTCAACGAATATGAATTTTTATTAAGATATTCATTAACCTATTTATTCATGACCTTTAAAATGCCATGACCTTTCAAAAAGCATGCAAAGATTGCTAGAACAGAGCTGCTATTCAGACATTTTAGATTGATCACAGCCAACAAGCCAAATAAAATAAAAGATCCTGTCAGAACATCTTTGTATGTCAGACAGCATTGAGCTGCAGGTGCCTGGTTTCCATACAACTCAGGAACACCTCACAGAATCACAGAATGGTAGGTGTTGGAAGGGACCTCTCAAGATCATCTAGTCCAACCCCCCTGCTAAAGCAGTTGCCCCCACAGCACTTGCTGAAAAGTGTAAGTAAAAGTAAGTAAGTAAAGGCACAAAAGCCTTGCTGAAGTCAAGGTAGAGAGCATCCGCTGCTCTCCCCTCATCTACCGAGCCAGTCATGCCATCATAGAAGGCTATCACATTGGTCAAGCAGGATTTCCCCTTG